>CM076581.1:1187154136-1187358520 GCA_034641835.2 Pinus albicaulis | reverse complement strand
ACGAGCCATCTCAGGCCCAATTCCGACACCAGGAAGGCCTCCAAAACGGGCTTCAAAAGTGTGTAGCGCATTTGAAAAATTGTGCGGCGCGCCTGTAGGTTTTTTCAGTGTATCTTTTTAAGCACTGCGGCGCACCTATGCAACAACACATATAATCCTTAAAAATGATCTATTCAAAGAGCATAATATCCTACCATGTCTTAAAGACCTAAATCATGAATACTTAGAAGATCAATCTGATGATACCTCCTTAAAACTCATCAACAAGAAGGTTGCAATATGGTTTCAAAGACTGCAAATAGAAATGTGTCATTAGAATTTTTCATAATAAGCATAAAAACTTGTACAGTTATCATGAAATAATCTTTTTCCAGAGCAAGTAAAAGACCAAAACAGATTTTTAGGGACCTATTCACCTCATAAAATCAGTGGATACATGAGTGTTTATTGACAGAAAACTGTATGTAAGGTTTGTTTGAAAGTTCTTCAAAATGATATAGCCTTGGTAAAAGTCTCATAGAGCTGTTTTTAGGTTACAAAGGCCTCCAAGATCATTATGGAAAATGCAGTTTAAAGAGAAATGGAATAGCCACGAACAGAAAAATTGTCCAAAGTGCCCAAAAGAAAGAAAATTTATTTTCTAAGTTGTGAATCTATTGGTTACTTGCTAAACACAATTGACAAGAGTTGTTTTGGTTTCATTTTGAACAAAAAAACTTGTCCACCTATTATAGATAATTTATGATCAAAGAAAGTGTTTGTTGGTTAAGAGATTAGTTTCTTTGAGTAATAAAAGAAAACTATGTTGTTTTCTAAAGGGAACTTTTCTTGTTCATTAAAATTCAGAGAAACAGAGTTGTATGGGGAGTTTTTCTATTCTTCTTGAAAAGGTTTTATTTGTATTGAGGAGAGTTAAAATACAAACAATTGGTAGGAGAAAAGCAGAGTCTGTTTGGAGGTCTTCAAATAGGCCTAAAAGGTGTCTTAAAAAGTGCTTGCAAAGGATAGTTAATTTGCTGCCATATCAAAAGAAATGAAAACAGTGTTAAAGGGATAAAGCTTGCTCAGTTTAAAATAGGTCTCTTTTATGCTGTGGGGTGGTAAAAAATTGGTGCAAAATCAAGAATCAAAGAAACAGAGTTGTAAAGGTCCTCTCAATCAGTTTAAAGAAACATTTTAATAGTGATTTCAAAGGAGCACTTAGTTTTCCAAATGAACAGTGAGAAACAATCATAAGAGGATGAAGCTTTGTCAAATTTGAAGGAGGTCTTTTATGTTATGAAAAACCAAAGGTTTGCAGTCTCCAAAATCAGAGACACATTGATGAAATGGATAAGGACTTTGTCAAATTAAAAGAGGTCTCTTTTATTATGAATAGTAAAAAAGGGAAACAGTGAAAGAAAGGATGATTGATGTAACAATTTGAAAATCTTGTTTGGGCTATGAATTGGCTATGATTATACACAGCATCTAGGAGAAAAGTAGACTTCGATTAAAGGGTCCCAAGTTAGTTTAAAAAGATGTCTTAACAATGTTTGCAATGGGCAGATTGTTTGCTAAATCAAAGATCAACACAGTGAAAGGGATAAAGGCTTGATCAGTTTAAACGAGGTTCTTTTGTGTTATGAGACATTGAAGAATGTGTGCAACCTCCATAATCAAAGACACAGAGTTTTTTTTGAAAATATTTTAAATCAGTTTGAGGAGAAATTTCAATAGCAGATTCCCAAAACAGAATTTTTTTGCCAAATCAAAAAGTGTTCCTGCTATGAGTTTCAAGGATTAACAATTTTTACAAAAGCTTGTATTAGTTTGAAAAGAGTCTTGTTTACCTTTTAAAAAACAATGATAGATGATGAGGTATTTGCAAGTTTGAAGGAAGAAATTTTTCTTTGAATAGTGAGGGATAATGCAGTGCCAGGGAGGAGGTTTCAGGAGCTAATTTGAAAATCTTTCCTATGCTATAAATGACTTAGAACACACCTAGGCTCTAAGAGAAAAGAAGACTTAGGTTGAGGTCTTTAAATCAGTTTGCAAGGGTGTTAAAACATTGATTTCAAAGCTGCTTTGATCATCTGAAACCATAGAGAGAGACATTGATTGGAGATAGAGATTTTTGTCAAAATTATAGAGATCTTCTTGCTGTGAGTGTTGAAAGAAAATTGTTGGCTGAAGCAAGGATAAAAACAGTGATTGAGGGAAAGAGGTTTTTGGTGCCAAAAACACAAGGATAATTCCCTTCAAAAACCAAAAACATGTCTTGTTAAAGACCTCTTGGCTCAAACACAATACTGAAGAGATGACTTTAGTGATGATGATGAACAAGGCAAAGAGTCTAAACATAACAGTGATAATGAAGAGCTAAATGATGGGCAGTAAAGTAGTGACAAGGATAGACAAGAAAACCCTCAAGAAAGCCATGATGAGGGCAATAAAACACAAAAAATAGAGCATGGAGGTCATTCTCTGAAGCATGTGCTAGCTACCTTTCCTAGGCAAGGGGCCATGACTTCTTCACCAAAGCTAAAATGCCAAACAATAAGGAAGAAAACCAAGAAACACTCAAAACTACTCAAAGGAGGTGCCTGGCACCAAAATTGAAGAAAAACACCTCAAAGCTCAAAATTTTGGCCTCATCTTCACAGCATGTTTCTGAAAACCCTTGAGGGTCATGCTCGCCAAAATTGGGTGAAATTCAACAAGTTTTGGTTTTTTGTCATTTTTCGGTTTTTGGCTAAAAATCATGGGCATCGCCATTTCTGTTTGGGACATCCTCAAAGGATGAAAATGGTATCATTGGATTCCATAATTTTAGGGGCATCACATCAGTAATTTTTAGATAATTTGAAGTTGTTTTGGTCTCCCAAAGATGCAAAAAATACTCACTTTTTTTACACTCTGCCCACATATCAGCAAGGCCTATTTTTTGGGTTTTTTTCACTGAGTTTAGTATTTGATAGAATTCCAAGCATAATATTGGGAAAATTCAAGTTCTTACAGATATTAGACATTCAAAGCTTTCCAACGAGTCATCACGGGCCTCGTTTTGACATCAGGAAGGCATCCAAAAGCTGCTCGCAAGACACAGGACTTTCTGCTGATATTTTTCTTAAGTATTTTTGTGAAAAATACACTTTTCTGAAGTGGCTTTTCCTAATGTGCGTTTAGCTATTTTTGGGCATAGTTAGTTATGAAAAGTCAATATATTTTCCCTTTTTAGAATTTTTGAGATATTTTATTAGATATTTTGTGCCTTGGGCTTTACAAAGCCTCAAGGAAAAAATCAAATATTTTTTATGGGCCAATGAGATTGCAAGTTGCACTAGGAGGTTTTCCCTCATCTTGGCCTATATATTCCAAAGGATTTCATTGTAAATAATGCTAAACTTGATGAATAGAAGCAATATATGGTTATACAAGCTTGGAAGAAACACTTGTCTCATGCATTGGATAGTTTCTTGTATGTTTTTGGATGATGAAGGAGGTCTGTTGTTGGATTCCTTGAGTTGGTAAAATGGTATAGTGTCCCTTTCTGTTATGCTTCTTAGTTTTGATTCATAATTCCATGTTATTGCTTGCTATAAGATAGTAGAGAATAGATTTGATACATGCCATTGGAGGCACCTGAAATTTCCTATTTCTTTATAGCTTCTATGTTTTCTTCCTTCTTAGTCATATCAAAGAATCCTTGATTTCTCTTTGATAACTGAAGAACTTGTTTTCTTGTTTCATTTATGATTTTATGCATGCTAAGTATGATTTACGGTATGCCCTACTTACTCATGGCTACTCATAGCTCCACCTCTGAAACCTTTCTTTAATTGTTTGATTGTCATTTGTTGAACCAAGGAGGTCTTGTACTGATCTTGCCCTTTGCCTAAAACTACACAATCTTGCTTCAAAGTGCCAAATAGCTTGAAATACTATGATTAGGAATTTCCTCATAGTTATTTGAGTTGTTTGTTTGTCTTAAATGTGTTTCCCCAAAGTCTAATAGCCATTTCCTAAAGTTATAGAGTCATATATCTCTATGCATGGCTTGAATGTTTATTTCTATACATTGATCAGTTTATAGTTACATTTCTCATGATGAATGGTTAGCCTTACCACATTTATGTCAGTTATTGAACTATTTATGTGGAAATCCTTTTTTATTCACAAATTTAGTGTTCATCTCACTCCATTTTACCCAAAGATCCATTTTACCTCGAATAAAATCGGCCCTTCAACAACCTTGTATCACCATCTGAAGCTTTCTTGACCTTTTCAACCCCATAGCCCAGTTGATCTGAAATATTTTTACCTATCTTAGTCTTTGATCAGTTCATCCCTCACAAACCTAAAAACCAAAACCAAACACCTACTTCATAACTAGCCTAAAATAAGAAACACAAGAAGCAAAACACAAAGATATCCCTTACACAAATAGAGAGAGCCCTCTCTGAGTCCAGGAAGGCTAGGTCCTTGGGCTCCAAAGACTGTTTTGATGTTACACTATCATTTGGATTTCCAATTAGCCAAATCACGAGTCCCTGACATAATGGCGATCACGGTGGGACTCTGAGTGACAAACAAACTTAGATTCCCTAAACATTTTAACAGCCTTAAGAATACTATCTGATTGACTTATCCCACTGCTCCCTAACATAATGGCAATCACAGTGGGGCTCTGAGTGATAAACAAACTTACATTCCCTAAACATTTCAGCAGCCTTAACAATACTATCTGATTGACTTATCCCACTGCTCCCTAACATAATGGCAATCACGGTGGGACCTTCCGAGTTAGTGACAATATAAGTACTCCTTAGTAATTCTCGAAGTCTCAATAAAACTTAGAAAAATTAAGTGTTGTTTAAAGAGTAGAAGCTATCTCTTTCACCATCTTAGAAAAATTATGATTCAGTTATAGGAAACTCTTCCAAACCATAGGTCTTCAAAAAAACTCAGAAAACCCCAAAACATCCCTAGATTGGATTTTTATCAGTTATTGGTGGTGGACCGTAAACACATATATCTAAAAACAACAAAAACATCCACTTGGTGACTCCACAACTCTCAATATACCTAAAGACTCCACTGGAGGAAGAACCTAAAACATGACCAGTCATCCTAGAAAGAAAAATCACTCAGGCCTTAGTTGGATTCAAGAAATTATTGTCTTTATCTATAACAATGTTCTATCCTACTTTGAGCCTGATCAAGAATACACTAATGAGATCTACATTAATCATTGGAAAGATCTCAAACCTCGAAAAGCTAAGCCTCAAATTTCAGACCATGAGTAGGCCTATACACCTGTGCTTACCCCAGATTCACCTATGGAAAACCTAGTAAAACATGAGCCTCATGCTACCTTTCCCACTCTGGCTGAAACCTCAAACAGTCATAAATCTCTTTTTACACTACCTATATCCTTAAAGGTCCCAGAAATATACAAGCCTCTGGTTTTACCTCCCATGTTCTGAGCCCTCCCTGCAAATCTTCAAAATAAATTACCCAGATTTGATGGAGAAAGGTCCAAAGTCACCGCTGAAGAGCACGTCCAAAATCTTGAGAATTTACTTGACCTTTATGAAATAGAATAAGATGATGTGCATATTAGAATGTTTGCCTTATCATTACAAGGAAAAATTAAAGTTGGTTTAAAGACCTTCCAGCTGCAAGCATTACCAATTTTCATTAGTTCACTCAAATCTTCCTAGATAGGTGGGTGGTCATGGGTAATAAAGTTCTTATCATAAAGGAATACAATCAGTTAAAAATACAACCAGGGGAGACAATACAAAACTTTTTAGCCAGGTTCAATAAAGTATACCATGCAATGCCTGCTAACATAAAGCCACCCTTCGGATGTGCTCTCTTGCACTACCCAGATTCTTTTGACCCAGAGATGGTTTTCTAGATAAGAGATAAAGATCCTTTGACCCTAGAAGAAATGAAAAGGATAGCAGTTGATGTAGAATTCAACATACTAAATAGGGAGGCACAACTAAGAATAATAGAGAAAGACAAAGAAAATCAAGAGAGACTAATATCTTCGGAGGAAAAGTTGGAAAAATTGCTATATATGTTCAGCAAACTAGAGCATCTACTTGACAGGAGAAGAGAAAGACAAAAATTTAAGATTAACACTGCTTATTCAAACCAACTTACACTTCTTCCTCAGGATGAACACGGTCAACTATTCCAAGACAAGAGTTATAAACAAAATGTGCCTAATGAGAAAGTTGCAAATAAAAACATAGAGGAATGCTCTAAAGAAACTATCAGCCATTTTGAAATCACAAATTCTGAAATGGAAGAAGAATAAAAAACTTTAGGTTCTCTACCCTTATGTTTTAAATCATTCCAGACTTTGAAAGAAAATTTGCATCCTAATGATCTCTTAGCAGTTATTCAGGAAACCCCTGCTCAAGCTAACTCTCACCTAAATCAAGGAAAGTTGATTGAAGAGGAATTCAAATCTAAGATAGAAGATAAATCAAAACCTGTAGGATCTCTACCTTTATGTTGGGAGTCATTTGAGTTCATAAAAGCAAATTGGCCTTCTAAGAATCCATTAGAGGAAACTCATGAATCCCATGTTTATTATCCCAAACATCAAGAAGAGTTGAGTGAGGATGAATTCAGATCTGAAATAGAAAATAAATCAAAACCTATAGGATATCTACCTTTATGCTGGGAGTCATTTGAGTTCATAAAAGAAAATTGGCCCCCTGAAAATCTATCTGAAAAAACTCATAAATTACATGCTAACTATCATCAACATCACAAAGAATTGGTTGAAGATGAAAACAAGCAAGAAATGAAAGAGAACCCACAGGATTTCTCTAAAGGCACAAGTGATGATTCATCATCTCTCATAGGTGAAGCCCAAAAAGAAATCCATCCTCCAAATCAGCTTTCCCGAGAGAAAGAGGATTATTGTAGTTATATCTGAAGAGAAATGAAAATTCCTCCCTTTTTAACTGAAGAGGAAATAGATCAACTTATAAACATGCAGACAACCTTTGAAACTTCATATAACCAAAACTTTTTTGATCTTTCCCCTGTTAATCTTGCATACCATGAGTTAAAAAATAGATTTGTAAATCAATTTGAAGAAAAGAAATCTGATAGTCCAATATGCATGGCTGGCGACATTACTTATATTAATGATTCTCCAAGGTTTGATCAATATGTTGATGATTATGATATCTAAATAGAAATTAACCTTGCAGAGCTATCAACAATTGATTTGTGGGACGAATTTCATTATCATCAGGTTGAAAAAAGTAAGCAACCAATACAGGTCACCTATGACACTGATGAGGAGAGCCTTGAGAGTTTAGAAGTAAGTGAAGAGTCTCTGACTCTTTGCTCTACTTCACTTTAGTCCATCAGAAATAACATTCACATAATTGGAAAACAACAGTCTTTTAGCTTTGATGATGAGGTTGAAGAGGATGATGAAATTCTCGAGCATGTTGTAAATGAAAATCCTTTTCCTGAAATGGTTGAGGAAATCATTTTGGACATGGAATCTTCCTTAACTCCAGATTTGCAGCCACCAAGTCCCATTTAGTTACAAATTACAGATGAAGAAATAGAGGTTGATAAACACATGAGAGTTGTCACACTATCCTTTCAAGATGATTTACTGTCAAAGTGTATCCCTGCTCATCAACATGATGACCTCCACACAATTTTCAGTCCACTTAATTAGAACACATCATCTTGGAAAGAAAATTACACTACAATATATGATGAGTCTGGCAGTTCAAGTGATCATCAACAAGGGGAAGAGTTGCTTTACCACGAGAGTCCCAAATATAGCCAAGTGGAAGAAATATTAGTCCTGAATGAAGCCTATATATCAAATCCTCTAGATCAGGTATTATTCCAAGATCCATTTGTTGTTTTCCTTGAGAAACCTGGAGGAGTAGTGGGTTCTATCATGAAAAATTTGCTACCAAGAATGAGAAAAAACTTAAGCACTGCTATCTGAAAACAAGCCAAATGGAAGTGGCCTTTTCATTACTTCAGCATCATGAAAGAACTAAACCAGAGTCACCCATGTAATCATCTACTTGACTGGTTACATTGGAAAAGAGAGTTCACCAAATAAATGTCTATTGTGTATAGATTAGATTAGGATAGATAGACAGCAGTGGAAAATAAGCTCAGCATTGTGAGCATCTTTTCAATTCTAGATTGTTTGAAAAAAAAGTAAAAAAGAAGAAAATACAAAAATAGTAAAAAGTAGAAAAAGAGGGTGGTTTCTAAAAGAAATGGTACAGCTCCATACCCAAAAATAGTCATGCTGAAAGCGAGCAAGTCTAAATGCCGCTACTAGTTCTCAAAAGTCTTGTTCAGTTATCTAGCCTAATCATAACTGAACATGTTTTAAATTTATTTGCTAATAAGTTAGTGAGAGAAGAGATAGTAAAACTATGTAAGCTTGACTTGTCGAAGAAAATAGATTAGGAAAAGATACTGGTTCAACATGCTCAAAACAGAACCAAAGAGGAAAACAGAGATGAAAAACAAACTGTGTATTCTAGCCCTGATTTTTCTAAATTTCATTTTCATGAAAAATAATATTTGTGTGCAGCTTGTCTTTCATGCCACAAGTACATGACAAATCAGACTGTCTAATCCTAATTTCTTCATTTTTCAATTTCATGTTCTAGAATAGTGAATAAAATCCTGTCAAACAGCTTAATCTTGACAGTCGATCTAGCATAGGTAGAGAAACAAAGGAGTTCATCAGTTTAATCTGAAATCCTAGAAGATATAAGTGTAGCATTAGATAGTTTCTATTCTGAAAAATATCATGTCAAAAGCTTGCTAGTCAAAATGCACCTAAAGAAGAGAAATGTTAGGAAATATAGCTGGCTAGGTAGAAATGTTTTTGAGGCTAATCATGCTGTCAATTTTCAGAAATGGCATCAAGAAAGAATGAAATTTGCGCCAATGGATAAGGAACTGGTCTTCATAGGCCAAAGATCTGTAGTTCTGGACACCTCCTGAAAAGGAGTTGCCCTCCCCAAATGGAGCCACTGTTAGTCATCGGTATTTTTCACCTGTTGTTGATGACTAGATTCCTAGCCAAGTTTTCTAGAATCTGATCTCCATATGTCAATGTGTCATCTAGAAAACCCCCAAAAAAAATTTTTCTTTCCTAGCCCTTCCTCTCAGCCTATGATCAAAGCAATCTTCAGTTTTCAAAGTCATGTCTTGTTTCAGCAAAATAACACTGTCTATAGCTATCTTGGTCTTGCTGGTCTACTATCATTTTCCCCTTAGTTCTCATGAAACTCACTGTCTAATATTTGACAAAGTGTCTCCCTTCCTATCCTTGATCTTCTTGTCAAACACAATCAAAATCAATGAAAGTTGCCCCTAAGTTAGGTAGTGGCGCTTTAGAGAATCCTTTCCTCGACAAAAATAGCCTGAGCCAGAATCCTTTGTTCAATACCAACCATCCCTGAATTATCACTTAATCTGCAAGAGAAAACCTTGATATACCCTTAAGTTGTGCCACTAACAAGCCTTGATGTCTCAGCAGTGCATATGCCACAAGTCAAACTGATATTAGGTGGATTTACAGTGTTTCAATGTCTTTTCAAGAGCAGAAGTGTACCAGTGTTCGAGAAGACATTATTAAACTTAACATGAGAAGACAACTGCTTCTCATGTGGTTTTGAGACTGGGATGCAAGTACTAGTCAGAAAGGTATTTCAATAAGCTCCTACAAACACAGTCAAAAGTTTAGTGAATTATGGCTAGCAAGTGATACTCTGCAGATACAGGTCAGGTTGCTTCTGATGTCTAAATATGCATAAAGGTATTTTAACAACAGGATTACGTATCTCAGAAAATTGTCCCTCATGGCATATTGTCAATTTGTCACTTTATATTTACTTAATTGTGAATAGGAACTACAAGGAAAGATGACATAGTTTGACAAAGGGATGAAATAGCATCACTGTGTAAAACCTCCTCCAAACATGAGCAAAGGGTTGGATGATTATGTAAAGCCTCCTCCAAATATGAGTAGATGGTTAAGTCATTGGTTGAAAACCTCCTTCATTTAAAAGCAGATGGTTGGGAAATGTGATAAAGGCCTCCTTCATTTAACAAGAAGAGGCCTAGGAACAGAGGTATGGCCTCATTTAAAGAGCAGAAGGCTAACAAATCTGCAAATAGCCTTAAAAACTTTTTTTACACCTTTTTCTCCAATGGATGAAACCACTAACATAGCAGTGGTGTTTCAAGGATTGATTATATGGTTTCACTATTTGAAACGCAGAGTTTGAGTGCAATGGGAAACAATTGGATGATTATGAGTGAAAAAATGTTGTTAACAAGATGGCCAAGCAGTGGTACTGTAATAATTAAATAGGTTTGGTTTTTCTTCTATCAAATATCTCCTTCAAAGTCAACTTGTAGCTAAAGTGAAGAAAATTTGGACAGAATGATCAAATGTAAGGAAAGGGTATGGCATGTGTTTTAAATTCATGAACAACATTCAAAGAAATGAAACATGCCACTATAAAAAACAAAGGCCTTTTTTATGAAACATGTGAAAACACCTTGCTGTTGCATGTGATTTCATTAAGGGTCTCTGAAGGCCTTTCTCCTTGATGAACAGATAAAGGTAAAGCCATGGGTGAATGCAAATAAGGTTTGTCATCCACAGTTAAAGGAAAATATCCAAGGGCACCTGACGGTTTTGATCAAACTGCACAATAGCCATAATTATCATAAAAAAAATAGGAGAGCAGAAATTGTCAAAGTAAGTTTTGGAGTTGTGAATTATCTCTTTCCAATATGTGGCATGAGGGTGCTGAAGGTCTCTTTTTCTTATGTTTACAAAAGTTTTCCTCCAAAAGATACAAAGTCACATTTTTTGAGAGGGAATTGCTATCTATCCAAGTGCTTTTCCCAACACATAGGAAAATAACACTTTCATGATCAAAACCATGCTTCTTGTCTAAAAATTAAAAGGATATACAGTTCCTAGAGAGATAGAGGTCACAAGCAAAGTCATCTAGAAAAATAACAGTTGATTTGTCAACTTGAAGATGGCCTCCCTCACAAAAGGTGGAGGGTCAGTTTTGTTAAGGTTTTCACCATGCAAGTTAGCTCATACAAATGGTTAAAGAGATACTCAAAACAAGTTTAATGTTTATTTCAAAGGACCCTCATCGACAGATCAAGGCTCTTTTATAAATGCTTTAGAGAAATACAGCTCAAGAAATGTTAAGACAGAGGTTAAGGAGCACCCAGGTAGTTTGTTTCAAAATGTGTTTCTGAACAAACTGAGATGAAATCGAAAAACGTGAGAGAGGTTTTTATCCCTCATAGTCTCAATAAGAAAAAAATCCTTCTGTTTCTACATAGGTATCATGGTTTGTGAGAAATCTAAAAAATACAGATGTCACGGGAGAATTTCTGCACCAAGATTCACCAGTTTTACCAGTGTGGGGACAGTCAATTTTTAGCAAAAAAATGGATACCAAATGAAAAACCTAAAGCATATTTTTAAATGATACTTCCATATCCTTCCAACGAGCCATCTCAGGCCCAATTCAAACACTGGGAAGGCATCCAAAAATAGCCTGCAAACAGCACTATGTATTTCTACACCAGCATTCACCATTTTTGACAAGTGTTGGGACAGTCAATTTTTGAACAACTAAATGGAAAAAAAAAAGAAAACAATCAAGCATATTCGGAAATTATACTTCCATATCTTTCCAATGAGCCATATCGGGCCCAATTCCAACACCACAAAAGCATCCAAAAGTGGCCTGCAAACAACACTATGCATTTCTGCACCAGGATTCACTAGTTTTAAAAGTGTTCGGAAAATAAATTTTTGAACATCGAAATAGACACCAAATGAAAAAAATAAAGCATATTTGGAAATTATACTTCCATAGCTTTCCAACGAGCCATCTGGGGCCCAATTTTAACACTAGGAAGGCCTCCAAAAAGGGCTGCAAAATTGCGCAGCGCGTTTGAAAAATTTCCCGGAACGCCTGTAGGTTTTTTCAGTGTATTTTTCTAAGCAGAGCGGTGCACCTGTCTTTTTGCGTGGCGCGCCTGTGCAGAAACACATATACTCCTTAAAATTGATCTATTCAAAGAGCAGAAGTTCCTACCATGTCCTAAAGACCTTAATCATGAACAGTTAGAAGATCAATCTGATGAGACCTCCTTAAAACTCATCAACAAGAAGGTTGCAATATGGTTTCAAAGGCTTCAAATAGAAATGCGTCATTAGAATTTTTCATCATAAGCATAAAAACTTTCACAGTTATCATGACATAATATTTTTCCGGATCAAGTAAAAGACCAAAACATATTTTTAGGGACCTATTCACTTCATAAAATCAGTGGATACATGAGTGTTTATTGACAAAAAACTGGGTGTAAGGTTTGTTTGAAAGTTCTTCAAAATGATATAGCCTTGGTAAAAGTCTCACAGAGCTGTCTTTATGTTACAAAGGCCTCAAATATCATTATGGAAAATGAAGTTTAAAGAGAAATGGAATAGCCACCAATAGAAAAACTGTCCAAAGTGCCCAAAACAAATAAAATTTCTTTTCTAAGTTGTGAATCTGTTGGTTACTTGCTCACACAATTGACAAGAGTTGTTTTAGTTTCATTTTGAACAAAAAAATTGTCCACCTATTACAGAGAATTGATGATCAAAGAAATTGTTTGTTGGTTAAGAGATTATTTTCCTTTAGTAATAAAAGAAAACTGTGTTGTTTTCAAAAGGGAACTTTTCTTGTTCATCAAAAATCAAAGAAACAAAGTTGTATGGGGAGTTTTTCTAGTCTCCTTGAAAAGGTTTTCTTTGTATTGAGGAGAGTTAAAATACATACAATTGCTAGGAGAAAAGCAGTGTCTGCTTGGAGGTCTTCAAATCAGCCTAAAGGGTGTCTTAAATAGTGCTTGCAAAGGATAGTTAATTTGCTGCCATATCAAAAGAAAAGAAAACAGTGTTAAAGGGATAAAGCTTGGCCAGTTTAAAAGAGGTCTCTTTTATGCTATGGGGTGGTAAAAAATTGGTCCAACATCAAGAATCAAAGAAACAGAGTTGTAAAGGTCCTCTCAATCAGTTTAAAGAAACATTTTAACAATGATTTCAAAGGAGCACTAAGTTTTCGAAATGAACAGTGAGAAACAGTGATAAGAGGATGAAGCTTTGTCAAAATTGAAGGAGGTCTTTTATGTTATGAAAAAGCAAAGGTTTGCAGTCTCCAAAATCAGAGAGACAGTGATGAAATGGATAAGGACTTTGTCAAATTAAAAGAGGTCTCTTTTATTATGAATAGTAAAAGAGGGAAACAATGAAAGAAAGGATGATTGATGTGAAAATTTGAAAATCTTTTTTTTCCTATGAATTGGCCATGATTATACACAGTCTCCAAGAGAAAAGTAGACTTATATTGAAGGGTCCCAAGTCAGTTTAAAAATATGTCTTAACAATTTTTGCAAAGGGCAGATTGTTTGCTAAATCAAAGATCAACATAGTGAAAGGGATAAAGGCCCGATCAGTTTAAACGAGGTTCTTTTGTGTTATGAGACATTGAAGAATGTGTGCAACCTCCATAATCAGAGACATAGATTTTTTTTTGAAAAACTTTTAAATCAGTTTGAGGAGAAATTTCAATAGTAGATTCCCAAAACACACTTTTTTTTCCAAATCAAAAAGTGTTCTTGCTATGAGTTTCAAGGATTAACACAGTGATTTTACAAAAGGTTGTATCAGTTTGAAAAGAGTCTTGTTTACGTTTTAAAAAATAGTGATAGATGATGAGGGCTTTGCAAGTTTGAAGGAAGGACTTTTTCTTTGAATAGTGAAGGATAATGCAGTGCCAGGGAGGAGGTTTTAGGAGCTAATTTGAAAATCTTTCCTATGCTATAAATGACTTAGAACACACCTATTCTCTAAGAGAAAAGAAGACTTAGGTTGAGGTCTTTAAATCAGTTTGCAAGGGTGTTAAAACATTGATTTCAAAGATGCTTTGATCATTTGAAACCATAGAGAGAGACATTGATTGGAGATAGGGCTTTTTTTCAAAATTATAGAGATCTTCTTGTTGTGATTGTTGAAAGAAAATTCTTGGCTGAAGCAAGGATAAAAACAGTGATTGAGGGAAAGAGGTTTTTGGTGCCAAAAACACAAGGATACTTCCCTTCAAAAACCATGAACATGTCTTGTTAAAGACCTCTTGGCTCAAACACAATACTGAAGAGATGAATTTATTGATGATGAGGAACAAGGAAAAGAGTCTAAAAATTGCAGTGATAATGAAGAGAAAAGTGATGGGCAGTAAAGCAGTGACAAGGATAGACAAGATAGCCCTCAAGAAAGCCATGATGAGGGCAAGAAAACACAAAACATTGAGCATGGAGGGCATTCTCCAAAGCATGTGCTAGCTAACTCTCCTAGGCAAGGGGCCATGACTTCTTCACCAAAGCTAAAATTCCAAACAATAAGGAAGAAAACCAAGAAAAGCTCAAAACCGCTCAAAGGAGGCGCCCGGCACCAAAACTGAAGAAAGACACCTCAAAGCTCCAATTTTTTTCCTCAGCTTCATATCATGTTTCTGAAAACCCTTGAGAGTCCTGCTCACCGAAATTGGGCGAAATTCAACAAGTTTTGGTCTTTTGTCATTTTTTGGGTTTTTGGCTAAAACTCATGGGCATCGCCATTTCTGTTTGGGACATCCTCAAAGGATGAAAATGGTATCATTGGATGCCATAATTTTAGGGGCATATACTCAATGATTTTTAGATCAATTGAAGATGATTTTCTCCCTCAAAATGGAGAAAAACACTCACTTTTTTCACACTTTGCCCCGTTTATCAGCAAAGTCTATTTTTTGGGTTTTTACACACAGGTCAGATTTTGAAAGACTTCCAGTGATCATTTTGGAGCAAACTAAGAATTTTCAGAAAATATACATTCAGATCTTTCCAAAAAGCCATCACGGGCCTCGTTTAGACATCAGGAAGGCCTCCAAAAGTTGTCGGCAAGACAGAGGACTTTCTGCTGATATATTTCTTAAGTATTTTTGGGAAAAATGTACCTTTCTAAAGTGACTTTTCCTCATGTGCGTTTAGCTATTTTTGGGCATGATTAGTTATGAAAAGTCAATATATTTTCCTTTTTTAGCATTTTTGAGATATTTTATTAGATTTTTTTTTCCTTGGGCTTTGCAAAGCCTCAAGGACAAAATTAGATATTTCTGATGGGCCAATGAGATTGCAAGTTGCACTAGGAGGTTTTCCCTCATCTTGGCCTATATATTCCATGAGAATTCATTGTAAACAAGGCTGAACTTGATGAATAGAAGCAATATGTCATTATACAAGCTTGGAAGAAACACTCGTCTCATGCATTGGATAGTTTCTTGAATGTTTTTGGATTATGAAGGAGGTCTGTTCTTGGATTCCTTGACTTGGTAAAATGGTATAGTGTCCCTCTCTGTTATGCTTCTTAGTTTTCATTCATAATTCCATGTTATTGCTTGCTATAAGACAATAGAGAATAGATTTTAGACATGCCCTTGGAGGCACCTCAAATTTCCTATTTCTTTATAGCTTCTATGTTTTCTTCCTTCTTAGTCATATCAAAGAATCCTTGATTGCTCTTTGATAACTGAATAAATTGTTTACTTGTTTCATTTATGGTTTTATGCATGCTAAGTGTGATTCACGGTATGCCCTTCTTACTCATGGCTAGTCATAGATCCACCTCTGGAACCTTTCTTTGATTGTTTGATTTCCATTTGTTGAACCAAGGAGGTCTTGTATTGATCTTTCCCTTTACCTAAAACTATGCAATCTTCCTTCAAAGTGCCCAATAGCTTGAAATACTATGCTTATGAATTTCCTCATAGTGATTTGAGTTTTTTTTTTTGTATTAAATGTATTTCTCCAAAGTCTAATATCCATTTCCTAAAGTTAGAGAGTCATATATCTCTATGCATGGCTTGAATGTTTATTTCTATGCATCGATCAGTTTATAGTCACATTTCTCATGATTAATGGTTAGCCCTACCATGCTTATGTCAGCTATTGAACTATTTATGTATGAAATCGTTTTTTCTTCACAAATTAATTGTCCATCCCACTCCATTTTACCCAAAGATCCATTTTACCTCGAATCAAATCGGCCCTTCAACAACCTTGTATCGCCATCTAAAAGCTTTATTGACCTTTTCGACCCCATAGACCAGTTGATCTGACATATTTTTACCTATCTTATTCTTTGATCAGTTCATCCCTCAAAAACCTAAAACCATAACTAAAAGCCTACTTCATAACTAGCCTAAAATCAAGAACACAATAAGCAAACACACAGATATCCCTTACACAAATAGAGAGAGCCCTCTCTGAGTCCAAGAAGGCTAGGTCCTTGGGCTCCAAATATTGGTTTGATGTTACACTATCATTTGGCTTGCCAATCAGCCAAATCACGGGACCCTAACATCATGATAGCCTTACCTTTTTGAAAAAAAAAATCTGGTTGAGATTGTTCACTTTGTTCTCCTTCTTGTGTTTGTTCTTTAATTATTGGAAGAGAACCATTTTGTAATACCTTCCCAGACCTTAAGTGGAAATCCTCTAAAGGAATAATTGAATATTTAGGATAATATGTTGCCTCTTCCACATGATATGCTGGTCTATCCACCTTATTGCTTGCATTAGCTACTGGTTGAGTTGGTAATTTTGTTGGTCTAGGAGGTTGTTGGTTAGTTGGCAGCTGAAGTTGTTGCGGTTGAGTTAGCATTGGCGGATTTTGAGTTGGATATGGCATGGGATGTTGTTTCTGGAATTTTTGATATTGAGGGAATGATTGTGGAGGATATGGCTATTTATATTGATATTGTTGGTTATACATTTGTTGTGGTGGTTGGTTTTCATAACCATATCCCCTCCAACCTTGTGAAGGTTGGTTTTGATATTTTTGTGGTGGCGAAGCATGCCATGGCATTGGTGTATTCCATATGTTTTGAGGATATTAAAAGTTTTGTTGAGGGAACTATCGAGGCATTCTTGGCTGCCAAGGTCTTCTTGGTGCCATATAATAGAGGGAATCTACTCATTGTACTTCTTCCCCTTGCAATTCTTTTAACTTTGGATATTTATTTGTTGTATGATTTTATGTGCATAGTCCACATACTTGTATATTTTTCAAAAGGAATTCTCTAAGTGGATGTTTTTGTCTATACTTTGGACAGAAAATTGTTAAGGCTTCATCTTGCTCTTTGTTCCTCTTCTTAGCTTTTAAAACATCTACTTGTGTACACAAAGTTCTTAAGAGATATATTTTAAATTTTTCTAATAGGCTTCCTATCTCTGCTCTTGTTACTGTACTTGCTGCATATTAGGAATATTTTGATGAAATATCTATTTTCCCACTCTTAGCTCTCCCTCTAGATTATTTTTGACATAATTCAGAAATTCCTTCAAATGGTAAATTAGAAATATCTCATTTTCCCATTACATTAAGAATATCTAAATATTCATCTCTAATACCCTTTAGAAAAATAGTGCAGATAATATTTGGACTAAGAGAATGATGTTTGGATTTTTGTAAATTATACAGGAATAATTCCAAATATTCTTCCAAACTTTCATCTTCCCGTCGAGACATTTTGAAAATGTCTTCTTTCGAGTCTCTAGTCCTGTAGTAAGCTTGATATTTTTTAAGAAATATTTTCTTCATGTATTCCCAAGAAGCTATAGTGTGTCCTCCTAATCCCATAAACCATTTTAAGGCTGCAGCTTTTAAAATAGCAGGAAAAATTCGAAGTTTATGTGTATCATTAGTATATCCATATGTTCTACACAAGATATCAAACTCAAACATAAATGCATCAGGATATTTTGTTAACATTCCATAGAAATTAGGCAATACAGATGGTGGAATATTTTTCATTTTATTTCTTCTCCTAGTACCGCTCTTCCATATAAAATAGCAAAGCCAAAAGTAGTTTCCTTATCATTATTGTCTTCTTGCTCATTTTCTTGTGTTCTTCGAGTTTGGTTTTCTTTTCTTGCTTCTTCCCCTATTTTTCGAAGTGCTTCTATTCTTCTATCTTCTTCAGCCTTTCTTTTTGCTTCAATTCTTCTTTCTTATTCTCTTTTTCTTTGACATTCCCTTTGTTATCTTTCATACACTAATTTTTGTTTAGGAGTCATGTTTATTCTAGTTGATTCTTCTCCTTCTTCAGTCATTTCCTGTTCAGAGATTTGTAGTGTTTCAATAGGTTTATTTTGTATTTCTTCCACTATGATTTACTCAAGGACAGGTTGTTTTAGCTTTTAGAGAGTTGGTTTTGTCATTTCTTTCTGTTTCCAAATAGTAGGAGGTTCTTTAGGTGATTTCTTTTTATTTACCTCAAAGGCTAACAAAATTTTTCTTTCAACTAAAGTTAATCTATGTCCCGATCTCTATTTCTCCTCTAACTCTTCTATAGTCAGTTTTCTAGTAACTGGTGTTCTTAATCCTGTGGATGAATGTGTTGTTGGGGGGTTTTGTTTCACAAATATACCTTTTTTATCTCTATATCTAGGCATAAGAAAACATTACTTAAAATGAAAACTATATTTTTGTTGTTTTTGGTGATTTTTTTTTTTTTAAATATTTTTATCTTCCTATTTTGACTATTTTGGAAATATGACTCCCCGAAAACGGTGCCAAAATGTTGGGTCAATTTACTATTTCAAATTAACACAAGTATTTAATATAAATCCGGGTTGGTGAACTTATAAGCATCCCTAAACTATATGGGTTTCAATCACAATCAAGTTTAGAAGATGAACTATTGATGGTTAGTGAAATGCATATTACAAATACAAAAACTAACTTAATTAATTTCTAAACAATAGATTAAGATATATGAAATAATAATCAAGAGGCTCTATGTTCAGAGATCATGATTGTACTTAATTATTGGTTTCATTATATCATCAATACCATTGTGAAAACATGAAAGCAGGAAATCTAACACTAAACAATAGATTAAGATATATGAAATAATAATCAAGAGGCTCTATGTTCAAAGATCCTGGTTGTAACTTATGTCTAGCAAGTAATACTCTGCAGATACAAATCAGGTTGCTTCTGATGTCTAAAGATGCATAAAGGTATTTTAACAACATGATTACATATCTCAGAAAATTGTCCCTCATGGCATATTGTCAATTTGTCACTTTATATTTACTTAACTATGAATAGGCACTACAAGGAAAGATGACATAGTTTGACAAAGGGATGAAATAACATCACTGTGTAAAACCTCCTCCAAACATGAGCAGAGGGTTGGATGACTGTGTAGAACCTCCTCCAAATATGAGCAGATGGTTAGGTCATTGGTTGAAAACCTCCTTCATTTAAAAGAAAATGGTTGGGAAATGTGATAAAGGCCTCCTTGATTTAACAAGCAGAGGGCCAAGAATAGAGGTATGGCCTCATTTAAAGAGAAAAATGCTAACAATGCTGCAAATATCCTTAAAATTTTATTTTACACCTTTTTCTCCAATGGATGAAACCACTAACATAGCAGTGTTGTTTCAAGGATTGATTATATGGATTCACTATTTGAAAGGCAGAGTTTGAGTGCAGTGGGAAACAATTGGATGATTATGAGTGAAAAAATGTTGTTAAGAAGATGGCCAAGCAGTGGTACTGTAATAATCAAAGAGGTTTGGTTTTTCTTCTATCAAAGATCTCCTTCAAAGGCAACTTGCAGCTAAAGTGAACAAAATTTGGACAGACTCATCAAATGTAAGGAAAGGGTATGGCATGTGTTTTAAATTCAGGGACAACATTCAAAGAAATGAAACATGCCACTGTCACAAACAAAGGCCTTTTTTATGAAACATGTGAAAACACCTTGTTGTTGCATGTGATTTCATTAAGGGTCTTTGAAGGCCTTTCTCCTTGATGAAAATATATAGGTAAAGCCATGGGTGAATGAAAATAACATTTTTCATCCACAGTCAAAGGAAAATATCCAAGGGCACCTGACTGTTTTGATCAAACTGCACAATAGCAATAATTATCATGAAAACACCAGGAGAGCAAAAATTTTCAAAGTAATTTTTGGATTTGTGAATTATCTCTTTCCAAGATGTGGCATGAGGGTGCTGAAGTTCTCTTTTTCTTATGTTTACAAAAGGTTTCCTCGAAAATATGCAAAGTCACATTTTTTGAGAGGGCATTGCTATCTATCCAAGTGCTTTTCCAAACACATAGGCAAAGAGAACTTTAATGATCAAGAGCATGCTTATTTTCTAAAAATTCAAAGGATATACAGTTCTTAGAGAGACAGAGGTCACAAGAAAAGTCACCTAGAAAAAGAACAGTTGATTTGTCAACTTGAAGATGGCCTCCCTCACAAAAGGCAGCGGGTCAATTTTCTTAAGGTTTTCACCATGCAAGTTAGCTCATACAAATGGTTAAAGAGATACTTAAAACAAGTTTCATGTTTATATCAAAGTACCCTCATCGGTAGATCAAGGCTCTTTTATAAAGGCTTCAGAGAAATACAGCTCAAGAAATGGTAAGACAGAGGTTAAAGAGCGCCCAGAAAGTTTGTCTCAAAATGTGTTTCTGACCAAACAGAGATGAAATTGACAAAAGTGAGAGAGGTTTTTGTCCCTCATAGGTTCAAGAAGAAAAAAATCCTTCAGTTTCTACACAGGTATCATGGTTTGTGAGAAATGTAAAAAATACAGATGTCACAGGAGAATTTCTGCACCAGGATTCACCATTTTTACCAGTGTTGGGACAGTCAAATTTTGAAAGCCAAAATTGATACCAAATGAAAAAAATAAAGCATATTTTTAAATGATACTTCCATATCTTTCCATGGATCCATCTCGAGCCCAATTCCGACACAGGGAAGGCATCCAAAAGTAGCATGCAAACAACATTCTGCATTTCTGCACCAGGATTCACCATTTTTGACCAGTGTTGGGAAAATAAATTTTTGAACAACCAAATGGACACGAAATGAAAAAAATCAAGAATATTTCGAAATTATACTTCCATAGCTTTCCAACGAGCCATCTTGGGCCCAATTACAACACAGGGAAGGCCTCCAAAACGGGCTGCAAATGTGCGCATCGCATTTGAAAAATTGCCCGGCACGCCTTTAGGTTTTTTCAGTGTATTTTTCTAAGCAGTGTGGCACGCTTGTGTTTTTGTGTGGCGCGCCTGTGCAGCAAAACATCTACTCCTTAAAATTTATCTATTCAAAGAGCAGAAGGTCCCATCATGTCTTAAAGACCTCAATCATGAACACTTAGAAGATCAATCTGATGAGACCTCCTTAAAACTCATCAACAAGAAGGTTGCAATATGGTTTCAAAGGCTTCAAATAGAAATGTGTCATTAGCCTTTTTCATCATAAGCATAAAAAATTGCACAGTTATCATGACATAATATTTTTCTGGAGCAAGTAAAATACCAAAACAGATTTTTAGGGACCTATTCACCTCATAAAATCAATGGATACATGAGTGTTTATTGACAAAAAACTGTGTGTAAGGTTTGTTTGAAAGTTCTTCAAAATGATATAGCCTTGGTAAAAGTCTCATAGAGTTTTCTTTAGGTTATAAAGGCCTCCAAGATCATTATGGAAAATATAGTTTAAAGAGAAATGGAATAGCCATCAACAGCAAAATTGTCCAAAGTGCCCAAAACAAATAAAATTGCTTTTCTAAGTTGTGAATCTGTTGGTTACTTGCTAACACAATTGACAAGAGTTGTTTTTGTTTCATTTTGAACAAAAAAAATTTCCACCTATTACAAAGAATTGATGATCAAAGAAAGTGTTTGTTGGTTAAGAGATTAGTTGCTTTGAGTAATAAAAGAAAACTATGTTTTTTTCAAAAGGGAACTTCTCTTGTTCATAAAAAATCAGAGAAACAGAGTTGTATGGGGAGTTTTTCTAGTCTCCTTGAAAAGGTTTTCTTTGTATTGAGGAGAGTTAAACTACAAACAATTGCTAGGAGAAAAGCAGAGTCTATTTGAAGGTCTTCAAATCAGCCTAAAGGGTGTCTTCAATAGTTCTTGCAAAGGATAGTTAATTTGCTACCATATCAAAAGAAAAGAAATCAGTGTTAAAGGGATAAAGCTTGGTCAGTTTAAAAGAGGTCTCTTTTATGCTATGGGGTAGTAAAAAATTTGTGCAACATCAAGAATCAAAGAAACAGAGTTGTAAAGGTCCTCTCAATCAGTTTAAAGAAACATTTTAACAATTGTTTCAAAGGAGAACTAAGTTTGCCAAATGAACAGTGAGAAACAATGATAAGAGGATGAAGCTTTGTCAAAATTGAAGGAGGTATTTTATGTTATGAAAAAGAAAAGGTTTGCAGTCTCCAAAATCAGAGAGACAGTGATGAAATGGATAAGGAATTTGTCAAATTAAAAGAGGTATCTTTTATTATGAATAGTAAAAGAGGGAAACAGTGAAAGAAAGGATGATTGATGTAACAATTTGAAAATCTTGTTTGTGCTATGAATTGGCCATGATTATACACAGTCTCTGGGAGAAAACCAGACTTAGATTGAAGGGTCCCAAGTTAGTTTAAAAAGATGTATTAACAATGTTTGCAAAGGGTAGACTGTTTTCTAAATAAAATATCAACATAGTGAAAGGGATAAAGGCTTGATCAGTTTAAACGAAGTTCTTTTGTGTTATGAGACATTGAAGAATGTCTGCAACCTCCATAATCAAAGACACAGAGTTTTTTTTTTTAAATCTTTTAAATCAGTTTGAGGAGAAATTTCAATACCAGATTCCCAAAACACACTTTGTTTGCCAAATCAAAAAGTGTTTCTGCTATGAGTTTCAAGGATTAACACAGTGATTTTACAAAAGTTTGTATCAGTTTGAAAAGAGTCTTGTTTATCTTTTAAAAAATAGTGATAGATGATGAGGACTTTGCAAGTTTGAAGGAAGGACTTTTTCTTTGAATAGTGAAGGATAATGCAGTGCCAGGGAGGAGGTTTTAGGAGCTAATTTTAAAATCCTTCCTATGCTTTAAATGACATAGAACACACCTAGTGTCTAAGAGAAAATCAGACTTAGGTTGAGGTCTTTAAATTAGTTTGCAAGGGTGTTAAAACATTGATTTCAAAGCTGCTTTCATCATCTGAAACCGCAGAGAGAGACATTGATTGGAGATAGGGATTTTTGTCAAAATTATAGAGATGTTATTGCTGTGAGTGTTGAAAGAAAATTCTTGGTTGAAGCAAGGATAAAAATAGTGATTGACGGAAAGAGGTTTTTGGTGCCAAAAACACAAGGATACTTCCCTTAAAAAACCAAAAACATGTCTTGTTAAAGACCTCTTGGCTCAAACACAATACTGAAGAGATGACTTTAGTGATGATGAGGAACAAGGCAAAGAGTCTAAACATAGTAGTGATAATGAAGAGAAAAGTGATGGGCAATAAAGAAGTGACAAGGATAGACAAGATAGCCCTGAAGAAAGCCATGATGAGGGCAAGAAAACACAAAACATAGAGCATGGAGGGCATTCTCCAAAGCATGTGCCAGCTGCCTCTCCTAGGCAAGGAGCCATGACTTCTTCACGAAAGCTAAAATGCTGAACAACAAGGAAGAAAACCAAGAAAAGCTCAAAACTACTCAAAGGAGGCGCCCGGCACCAAAATTGAAGAAATACACCTCAAAGCTCCAAATTTTGGCCTCATATTCACAACATGTTTCTGAAAACCCTTGAGGGTCATGCTCGCCAAAATTGGGCCAAATTCAACAAGTTTTGGTTTTTTGTCATTTTTTGGGTTTTTGGCTAAAACTCATGGGCATTGCCATTTCTGTTTGGGACATCCTCAAAGGATGAAAATGGTATCATTGGATGCCATAATTTTAGGAGCATCTACTCAATGATTTTTAGATCAATTGAAGATAATTTTCTCCCTCAAAATGGCGAAAAACACTCACTTTTTCCACACTCTGCCCCGTTTATCAACAAAGTCTATTTTTTGGGTTTTTACACACAGGTCAGATTTTGATAGACTTCTAGTAATCAGTTTGGAGAAAAATAAGTATTTTAAGATAGTATACATTCATAGCTTTCCAACGAGCCATCACTGGCCTCGTTTCGACATCAAGAAGGCATCCAAAAGTTACTCGCAAGACAAAGGACTTTCTGCTGATATATTTCTTAAGTATTTTTGTGAAAAATGTACTTTTCAAAAGCGACTTTTCCTCATGTGCATTTAGCTATTTTTGGGCATGGTTAGTTATGAAAAGTCAATATATTTTCCTTTTTATCATTTTTGAGATATTTTATTAGATATTTTGTGCCTTGGGCTTTGCAAATCCTCAAAGACAAAATCAGATATTTTTGATAGGCCAATGAGATTGCAAGTTGCACTAGGAGGTTTTCCCTCATCTTGGCTTATATATTCCAAGAGAATTCATTGTAAATAAGGCTGAACTTGATGAATATAGTGACACTATACTATCTGAAGAAACACTCTGTCTCAAGCATTAGATAGTTTCAGAATGTTTTCTTAATGATGAATGAGGTCTGGTTGTTGGATTCCTCGACTTCCGTAAAATGGTATAGTCCCCCTCACATGCTTCATTTTCATTCATTCTTGCTTGCTATAAGACAGTAGAGAATAGATTTGAGACATGCCTTTGGAGGCACCTCAAATTTCCTGTTTCTTTATAGCTTCTATGTTTTCTTCCTTCTTAGTCATATCAAAGAATCCTTGATTGCTCTTTGATAACTGAAGAAATTGTTTTCTTGTTTCATTTATGGTTTTATGCATGCTAAGTATGATTCATGGTATGCCCTGCTTACTCATGGCTAGTCATAGCTCCACCTCTGAAACCTTTCTTTTATTGTTTGATTGTCATTTGTTGAACCAAGGAGGTCTTGTACTGATCTTGCCCTTTGCCTAAAACTATGCAATCTTCCTTCAAAGTGCCCAATAGCTTGAAATACTATGCTTAGGCATTTCCTCATAGTGATTTGAGTTGTTTTTTTGTCTTAAATGTATTTCCCCAAGTCTGATAGCCATTTCCTAAAGTTAGATATTCATATATCTCTATGCATGGCTTGAATGTTTATTTCTATGCATCGATCAGTTTATAGTTACATTTCTCTTGATTAATGGTTAGCCCTACTTGTTTATGTCATCTATTGAACTATTTATGTCTGAAATCCTTTGTTCTTCACAAATTTAGTGTCCATCCTGTTGTACCTCAAGAAACAATTCCTTGTTGTGTAAAGGAATTTGTGCTCAAGACATTATTAAATTATGTCACTAATAGATGTATAGCTGTCTCTGTTTTATAAACCTTCAAACATTAATTATATAATATTCAAATATCAAACTCATGCAATGTTCTGCAATGCCATATTCTTCTTATGCTGAAGTGAATGAATGGAAGAAAAAAGAAAGAAAATGATTTCAATTTGATATGATGTTTGAAACAGAATCTATCATAATAAAATCCTGAAGAAATAAGTAATGATAAAGTTAAAATAGAGGAGCGCCCATTAAGGTTTGTTTAACTCTTAAATACACGTGTATAAAGAGACCTGCAACTCAAATTACTCTATTTTATTCACAGACATGAAAACATAATGAAAACTGGGAAATTATTCAGCATAGAAAGAATGATGGAAACTTGCAAAACTCTTTCATTGATTCAGTATTCTCGAGTACAAAATTTGGCTTCAAGGTTCAAAAACTCGGAACCTTCCTATTTTTTGAAATTGTCTTTAAATACAGTATCACAAGGCAGTTTCCAATAATGAAAACTGATTCTAACTGCCCTAACTAATTCTAACTGCTTAAACTGCTGACTGTTATGGAGGCACATGCCTCAAAAAGGTTCTATTACATTTACATGATTTTGAAAAATAACATAATGAGAATTTAAAAACTTCTAATCTATGAGAACAGTTGCTCCTGAAGCAGTTGTTGAATCAATGGCTACTTTTGGTTGTTCTTTTGTTCCCTAGGCTCTTCATTATCTACTTCAACAACATCATCCCTACCTCTTTTATTTTCCCTTTCAGTTATAACAGGTGTTTGAATGTTCGTTTTTGATCTATCTAATTCGCCTGGGTTTGCCAGTTTCTCCTGATCAGGTCTTCTTACATGAGAAAACGCAGAATATCCATTCTCAATTCTTCTCTGGGAAATTACTCCATGCGGATCATAAGACCATTTTTCTGCTAGTAGCAAATGTGTCTCTTCCAACATTTTAGAAACTTCATCAAAATCTTGCCTCATATTAACCACGAAAGGTCCCACACTCATAGGAAATTTAAACATAAAACCTTTCTTCATGGGAAGAAAGTGTACCTGATCCACATTCAGGCTCTGTCTTATGAATTCAAAGGCGAAAAGCCGCATGGGTACAAAAGTTGGGAGCCTATAGGGCTCGATGCTAGCTCCATACAACCTTATCTCTGAATACTCTTCAAATACAAACCAATATCCGAATTTGCAACTTCATCCTAGCTGTAGGAACTCCCGGGCCTTTGGTAAAAAACATGGAGGAGGAACTCCATTCAAAATTCTATAAGAAATAGACATATAATGACTAGCAAACTCAAATAGCCCTGCTTCATTTCCTTCTTTTCTAGTCATATCAGTCCAAAATAACACAGATTTATTTTGCTTATTGACATCAAATATATTCAATCCCAGACTCATAAATTCTTCGACATTCTGATATGAAAATAAATAAACAAGCAATGATGGAAATCTAAAGAAACCTGTAAGAGGAAAGGCCATCAACTAAGAATTTACAGTCTCCTGCCAGAAAGATGGAATGTCAAGAACAACCCCTAGCTTCATCATGAGCGCGTACATTCCCAAGACTGATTTATCAAATGTCTGGTCATTGTCTTTGCCCAAAATCTCCGCAATGCAACTTAGAATTGGTCTATACTCAGCATCGAATGCTTCCAAAATAAATTCTTCTCCTTCTAGCCAAACCTCCTCTGAATTTGATCTCAAGTATGACATACAAAGACTAAATTATTCATTTAAAAGGTCTTCAAAATAACGAGCCAATGAATCTTTAGAAAATTGCAGTGGTGACTCATTTTCAGGAAAGCATAATGCTTGTCGAATTAATTGCGTCGATACCTGCAGAACGTTTTCTCCTTGCGAGTTCATTATGAAACACTTACCAGGGTACATTGAAGAGACCAGCCATGAGATGAACTCGAGAAAAAATTGGGCTTTTGGGATACAGGCAGACAAGACACCAGAATTCTTCATGGCGAAAAACACTGGGGATTTCTCAGCGTTTAGGGTCACTTGGTGATACAACAAGGAATGATTGACAGATGACATGGTATCCTGGACATCTTTTTCACTATCCAGGAGGGAATTGAGGCTTGATGAACCAGCTTGAGAGACTCATTTTGCCATGGCTGACAGACAATGGAAACAATTTGGGGGTAGTGAATCAACGAAAAGGTGGCGAGAAGGGAAAAAACAATCACAAATAAACGCGAATGAGACAAAAGAACCATTTAACAACTGCAAAACCCGTAATAAATGCTGAAACGACGTGTAAAAATCCGTTGAAAGAGGATGACAGCTGTTCTTCCACCTCGCTTGATGACGTCACCACGGGGGGTCCTGGAGTACGGCGGAGAACCTCGACCTATGCCCCCCGCGAAGAATCTAGGTCGTCGATCTTCACTTGCTTCACAGTCAACAAGTCAACTGCGGGGGTGCCGGATTGAATAGCATACGAGCTTTTTGCGCCCCCATATTTACTCATCTGAAAACATTCTTCGACGATCACTACTTCCGCTCGGGAAGTTGCTCGAAACTTAAGCATGAAACCCAAACATACATTCAAATAAAGTTTAATGATAAAATTAATTTTCATCGAGGTTGTAAGGATACTTCTCTTTTTTTTATATAATATAGCATAAAACTTATACTATACCATATGCATTTTCGGAATTTCCAATTTTTTTTTTATTTTTCAATTTTCAAGACAAAATATAAAAGGATATGTAGATGATCCACAACATCTGGCTCCACCTGGGGATAGTGTTTTTACCATGAAACACTAAGAACCTGCATATTAGTGCCTTCACTTCGGGCATGGAGTCAAAAATTGCTTGATGGAAAATGTACAGTGATCACACCGGATATATACAATGATGGTGAAACAGTCCGTTAGTGCCGGAAATAATGCCTTAGATATTGCCCATTCACAGGCATATCTAATACTTCTCCTTCAATATTTTCCAGCATGAAAGTGTTATACATCCTGTCTTCATTGATTTTGAACGGACCATACCACAAGGGATCAAATTTTCCACGTTTCCCTTTGTCCTCCCTTCGGGTATCCCACCTCAATACCAGGTCTCCCTTCTGAAACATGATCTCTTTTGCTTTCCTGTCAAATATTGTTTTCATTTTCTGCTGATAAGAAAGAAAATTCTCCTGAACTCTATCTCTATTTTCACTTATCTCCATTACATTATTCATTCTTCTAATCATGGCATTAGGTTCTGCTTGAGCATCTTGAAGGAAGGAAATCACAGGTTTCACCAACTGGGTGGGGAATAATGCCTAAGTCCCATATACTAGCTCATAAGGTGACTTACCAGTGGATCTTCTGGTGGTCATCCTTGTTGCCCATATCGCAAACACTAGCTTGGAATCCCAGTTCTTTTGATTTTCATTTATTGTCTTCTTCAGAATTCTTACCAATGTTTTGTTAGAAGATTCTGCCAATACATTCCCCTATGGATGATAAGCTGTAGAATGAGACAATATCACATTTTAAGTCTGACAGAAATTAATAAACCTGATTGAGTTGAAGACTTGTGCATTATCTGTCACAATCTTTACTGGACACCCAAATCTGCTAAAGATATTTTCTTCTAGAAACTTCATAACAACCAAATCAATTTCCTTCCTGGTGGGGATTGCCTCCACTGACTTTGTAAAATAATCTGTAGCAGTAAGGATCCACTTAAATTTCCCACTGGATGGTGGATTGATTTCTCCAATGAAATCCAATCCCCATTGTCTTAAAGGTTCTTCGACAAAAACAGGGAGAAGAGGTAAAGGGGTAACTTTTTCTTTTCTGCAAACACCTGGAATTTTTGACAACTTCTGACTGCTTTATAAACATTAGCAAATACAGATGGCCAATAGAAACTTGATTTAAAAAATTTATGAGCAGTTACCTTCCAACTTTAGTGACCTCTGCACAAGCATTCATGATATTCTTTGATTACTTCTGGAACTTCCTCCTCTGTTAAACATAACAATAACACACCAGCAGGATCTTTCCAATATAGCTTTGCTTCAATTATGACATAAGGTTGAGCCTTAAGTTTCAAAGCTCTGTATTTAGTTCTATCTATAGAAGGAGGAAAATAAAGAAAGAATAAATAATGAACAATGTCCTTGTACCAATCTGAGCAGAGGAATTTATACTTAATTGTTGGCTTTCACTGAATATCACCTGTTTCTCCATCGACCTCCTCTACAGGCGCTAATAAATTAATTCCCAATGCTTGGAAATTTGACTCTATTAACAATTTGGTCAGTCCCAATCCTTTGATCAATTTTGTTGGTTTAATATCCAGGTCATATTCTTGGATTTTAGCGATCCATTTGCCTCTTTTTCCTTCTACATCACTCTGTACTAAAACATCTTTTACGGCAGAATTTGGAACATATGCCAAGATTTGAGAATGAAGGATATAGGTCCTGAATGCTTTCAATGATTTCACCAGAGCATATGCTTGTTTCTCCAATATATTGTATTTTAATTCTGCATCTCGGAGCACCTTACTGAAATATGCTACAGGCTGTTCACACTTTTCTTCATTTCTTTGTAATAACACAGCTGCAATTGTTGAGGGAGATGCAAATGAGAAAATTTGAAATGACTTCAAATAATCTGGACTGATTAGAACAGGTGCTTCCTTCAAAGCTTCTTTAATTCTTTGGAACGATTCCCTCACTTCTTTGTCCCACTTTACTTCAGCATCCTTTTTTAGCATGCCCGTTATCTTCTTGACAATCTCTGCATAATTGGGAACAAACCTCCTTAGAAAATTTATTTTTTCAAGAAATCTCTGAATATCTTTCTTACTTCGGGGCAGAGGAATTGACTGTATTGCTTCGACCCTTGCTGGATCAATCTTCACGCCTTGTTTGGAAACAATATGACCCAGCAGTTTACCCTCCTCTAGATCGAACATAGATTTTTTAGGATTTAGCGATAATCCATACTTTCTACACTTCAAGAAAGCTTTTTGTAAATGTTGTAGATGCTCCTCATCAGAATTTCAAAAAATTGTGACATCATTCAGATAAACAACCACAAACTCATCTCCCACAAATGCAATATCCATCGCTCTTTGTAATGTTTCCCCCTCATTCATCAGGCCAAACGGCATCCTGGCATACATGAATGTCCCCCAGGGTGTAGTGAAAGCAGTCTTCTTCTTATCTCCCTTCTCCACAGCAACCTGATTATACCCTGAAAAACCATCCACCATAGATAATCTGTAAGCTCCAGTCACCTTTTGTAATACGAAATCCATCTTCGGCAAAGGATAATTATCTTTTAATGAAGCCCTATTCAAGTTCCTGAAATCTATGCACAGCCTTATCTCTCCATTTTTCTTTCGGACTGGTACAAGATTGGAAACCCAATCTGAATATCTGAGAGGAACAATTATTTTGGCCTGCAAAAATTTCTTTTCCTCTTTTTCAATCGGAGCCAACAATAATGGATTGATTTGTCTGAGCTTCTGTCTATGTGGTTTGACTCCATCCTTCAATGATATTCTTATCATACGTCTTCAAATCATCATACAACCAAGCAAAAACATCCTCAAATTGTTTGAACAGATCTATGTACTTTTCTTTATAGTACTACGGAACACTTTTGAACAATTTGATCATTTTAGGCTCATATTGAGTTCCTAAATTTCAATCTTCCACATTCTCATATTGATGTGCTTTCTTCTGATTCACTGCTACATCATTTGCATCAAACAGTCTTTCGAGAGGTACCAAACCTTTTGGTAAAATATTATCTTTCAACTAAATAAGCTGCCGATCACCAATCTTCTCTTTCAAAGTGCTAGACATATCAGCCAAGTCATCTTCATCAGTTTCCAAATCAATCTGATGATCTTCAAAATATTCAATCATCAACAAAAATTTCTTAATCTGTTCATCATCCTCAAAAACCTGCTAGTGTTTGATATTGTCTGGAATCGAAGGTCTATGTCTCATTTCAATTTCATATCTTAGTCTTAGATTGATTGGAGGTTTGAATGTACTAGCTGCAACTGCTAAAGAATCATCCATTCTATTCTCTTCCCTTGGAACAAACTGCAGGTTGAAAGCTTCAAAGTAATTTTCAATTAGATCCCAGACCTCATTCCGATATGCTCTTAACCTGGGATGTTTAGTTTGACACAAATTCTTAATCTGTCTTATGATTAACTCAGAATCACCAAACATGGTCATAGATTGAATTCCTATTTGCTTAGTTGTCTGCAGACTAATGATTGATGCCTCATATTCAGCTACATTATTGGTGGATTCAAATTCTAATTTAAAAGAGAAAGGTACAAGGTTACCTTTCGGAGATACAAAAATGAAGCCAGCTCCAGTGCCTTCTTTAGAATATGCACCATCAAAGTAACACTTCTAGAGTCTATTCGAATGCAGATCCTTATGTACAATAGCTGAAGGGAGCTGCCCTTGCGTTTCTTCAGCAAATTCTGCATCTTCATGCAGCATGAAACAAGAGAGGTCATCCTTTTCCTGGCCATAAATAGGTGAATTACCTGCATCTTTCTTGGTGGCAGTTTTTTGAAACCTAGTCTCTCTGTACAACCTCCTTTCTTCCCCATTAAAAACAGGAATGATAGCATATGTAAAATCTAGCTTCAAAACTCCTCCCAGCTTTGCCCCCCAAGATCTTGATAGAACATACCAAATCTATCTGGAATGTCTGCTACTACCACATCCATCATAATGCTCTTGGCTGGGATTTGAGCCAATGAAACAACCATATCCTTAATAAGACCCACACACTTCACCCTTTTTTAATCAAAAGAATAAAGATCCCAGTATGGCCTAGTGATTTGAAAATTCAACTCTTTTATCACACAAAATGGCATCAAATTGTGGGATGCGCCAGAATCTAGCATACAATTATGCAAAAAAAAATCATGTAACATAAGTGATATATAGAAAGGAGGGACAGATGAATCTACCTCTTCAACATGAGGCCCAAATGTAACCACTGGTTTTTCTTCTTGCAGATTAACTATATCACCCACTTCATCAAACTGAGATAGATTGATAAATTCAGCAATCTCCTTCTTATAACCAGGTGTTTTCATTAATTCAAGAAGAGGAACTTGAATTTTCACTTTTTCCAACTCTTTTGCCAAACTGAAAGTTTGATTTGGTTTTGTCCACTTTTCAGGTTCTTCTTGATCTTTCTTGGAACTTGGATTTTGATTAGAAACAGTAACCACTTTCTCCAAAATATTAGAATCTCTAACCTTTGTTTGAGAAGCTTCGGCTTGGTTCTTTTCCTTCTCTTTTTCTTGATTCACGAGCTTTTTCCCCTTATCTAATTTCTTAGTCTGGTCTTTCTGTAATGGAGTCACCATTGAAGCAGGCACTGATTCTGGTTCTTTTTGTTCATTCTCTTGATTTCTTAGCCTCTTCTTTGACCTCAAATCATACTTTTTATGTAACTCGGATTGCATGAAGTCTGTAAACTATCTGCAGTAATCATCCATCTCTTCTTGATCAAATTAAAGATCACTTTCTTCCACCCCTTCTTCCTCATCTTCTTCTTCTGTTTCATCATCTTCCATGTACACAGCAGAAATTCGAGCATCATCCTCTCTTTCATCATCATCATCTGCTGAACGGGATGGAGCTGCCTCTATATACAAAGATGCTTGCACCTGATCTTGATCTTTCTTCTCTCTTTGTAGAATCTGCAGGGGCTGTTTTTTAAATTTGGGATTAAAAACGCCTCTATTCTGTCTTGCAGGCTTACTATCTATTTCCAACTTCACCAATTTATTAGATAGATTTTTTATGACCTTAGTCATATCGTCAATTATTTTTTCTTGATATGAGGCTTCTTCTTTGGCCTTTCCTTTATCTTGAACTTTACCAACAGCATACATATTAGCCTCAATCTCCAGAGCATCAGTTTGAATCTGCTCTAAAGTAGGAGACCTTCTTTCTCTCAAAGTAAAACTGAACTCTGGCTCAAATGCACCAGCAAAAACGACCCTTGCTCCGATAGGAGGAGGCTTCATTTCCGCAGGCAAACTATTATACAATTTGTTAAATATTTTCACAAAATCATTCATATTTTCATCAGGTTTCTTCTTTATTGCATTGAATTCGGTTAGAGAATAACCATGGTCCCTTTTTTCGCCCCATCTCTCGATGAAATGTCTTTCTAGTCCATCCCAATCATTTATGGAACCATTAGGCAATCCTTTGAACCATTTCCTTGCCTCTCCACTTAGAGACTGAACAAAAAGTCTCATTACAATGTCCAAATGTTCAACATTTAAATTCTCAGCAAATGTGCAGAATAGGGGCAAGTGCTATTCTGCAGTGATTTCATCTTCACCAGTAAATCTAGGGAGTAACTTGAGATACTCATGAGGCATATCATGCAGTGGTTGGGGTAGATTTAATGGTGCATATCTATTCATCAAGAAAGCAGGGGCCGCCATGTTTATGCCCGGGTTAACTGCTCCTTGAGCGGGGGTAAAATGAGTACCAGTTGTAGGTGGGGATGAATGAGGTGACACAACTGATATAGGAGTTGGAGTATGAACGATTGCAGAAGAGCCAGTAATTATATAGGGCTGAGTTTCTGTAAAAGGAAAAGACACAAACTCCAAAGATTTCTTTTCTAATGTAGGCTCTTGAAAATGAATGGATGATGGTGAGGATTCTTTTTCCAAGAAAGTGAGTTTCCTAGAAATATTCTTGGATGAAGGAGTGTGTGAACTACTGCCTGGTGCGAGCAGTGTAGTTTCTAGTGTATCAAATATTTTTGGTTTCTGGCTCTTCTTTGAAACAAACTTCTCAGGATCAGACAAAATAAGAACTTTTTGTTGAGAGGTATCTCACCTCGTGTGAGGTTTCTTGGGAGCCAGAGCTATTTTAAAACAAAAACAGCTTACTATTTCCTCCTCTCTGAACAACCAGAGAAATGTAAAACAAAACCCAGGGAAAATCTTCGAATCTTCGATCCCCGGCAACGGCGCCAATTAATGTTGTACCTCAAGAAACAATTCCTTGCTGTGTAAAGGAATTTGTGCTCAAGACATTATTAAATTATGTCACTAATAGATGTATAGATATCTCTGTTTTCTAAACCTTCAAACATTAATTATATAATCTTCAAATATCAAACTCATGCAATGTTCTGCAATGCCATATTCTTCTTATGCTGAAGTGAATGAACGGAAGAAAGAAGAAGGAAAAGGATTTCAATTTGATATGCTGTTTGAAACAGAATCTATCATAATAAAATCCTGAAGAAATAAGTAATGATAAAGTTAAAATAGAGGAGCGCCTATTAAGGTTTTTTTAACTCTTAAATACACGTGTATAAAGAGACTCGTAGCTCAAATTACTCTATTTTATTCACAGACATGAAAACATAATGAAAAATAGGAAACGATTCAGCATAGACAGAATGATGGAAACTTGCAAAAATCTTTCATTGATTCAGTATTCTCCAGTACAAAATTTGGCTTCAAGGTTCAAAAAATCAGAACCTTCCTCTTTTTTGAAATTGTCTTTAAATACAGTATCACAAGGCAGTTTCCAATAATGAAAACTGATTCTAACTGCCCTAAATAATTCTAACTGCTTAAACTACTGACTGTTATGGAGGCACATGCCTCAAAAAGGTTCTATTACATTTACATGATTTTGAAAAATAACATAATGAGAATTTAAGAACCTCTAATCTATGAGAACAGCTGCTCCTGAAGCGGTTGTTGAATCAACGACTACTTTTGGTTTCTCTTTTGTTCCCTGGGCTCTTCATCATCTACTTCAACAACATCATCCCTACCTCTTTATTTTCCCTTTCAGTTATAACAGATGTTTGAATGTTCATTTTTGATGTATCTAATTCGCCTGGGTTTGCCAGTTTCTCCTGATCAGGTCTGCTTACATGAGAAAACGCAGAATATCCATTCTAAATTCTTCTCTGGGAAATTACTCCATGCGGCTCATAAGACCATTTTTCTCCTAGTAGCAAATGTGTCTCTTCCAACATTTTAGAAACTTCATCAAAAGCTTGCCTCATATTAATCACGAAAGGTCCCACACTCATAGGAAATTTAAACATAAAACCTTCCTTCATGTGAAGAAAGTGTACCTGATCCACATTAAGGCTCTGCCTTATGAATTCCAAGGCAAAAAGCCGCATGGGTACAAAAGTTGGGAGCCTATAGGGCTCGATTCTAGCTCCATACAACCTTATCTCTGAATACTCTTCAAATACAAACCAATCTCCGAATTTGCAACTTGGTCCTAGCTGTAGGAACTCCTGGGATTTTGGTAAAAAACATGGAGGAGGAACTCCATTCAAAATTCTATAAGCAATAGACATATAATGACTAGCAAACTCAAATAGCCCTGCTTCATTTCCTTCTTTTCTAGTCATATCAGTCCAAAATAACATAGATTTATTTTGCTTATTGACATCAAATATATTCAATCCCAGACTCATAAATTCTTTGACATTCTGATATGAAAATAAATAAAAAAGAAATGATGGAAATCTAAAGAAACCTGTAAGAGGAAAGGCCATCAACTGAGAATTTACAGTCTCCTGCCAGAAAGATGGAATGTCGAGAACAACCCTTGGCTTCATCATGAGCGCGTACATTCCCAAGACTGATTTATTAACTGTCTGGTCATTGTCTTTGCCCAAAATCTCCGCAATGCAACTTAGAATTGGTCTATACTCAACATCGAATGCTTCCAAACTAAATTCTCCTCCTTCTAGCCAAACCTCCTCTGAATTTGATCTCAATTATGACATACACAGAATAAATTCTTCATTTGAAAGGTCTTCAAAATAATGAGCCAATGAATCTTCAGAAAATTGCAGTGGTGACTTATTTTCGGGAAAGCACAATGCTTGTCGAATTAATTGCGTTGATACCTGCAGAACGTTTTCTCCCTATGAGTTCATTATGAAGCACTTACCAGGGTACATTGAAGAGACCAGCCATGAGATGAAATCGGGAAAAAAGTGGGCTTTTGGGATACAGGCGGACAAGACACCAGAATTCTTCATGGCGGAAAACACTGGGGATTTCTCAGTGTTTAGGGTCACTTGGTGATACAACAAGGAATGATTGACAGATGACATGGTATCCTGGAAATATTTTTCACTATCCAGGAGGGAATTGAGGCTTGATGAACCATCTTGAGAGACTCGTTTTTCCATGGCTGACAGACAATGGAAAAAATGCGGGGGTAGTGAATCAATGAAAAGGTGGCGAGAAGGGAAAAAACAATCACAAATAAACGAGAATGGGACAAAAGAACCATTTAACAACTGCAAAACCCGTACTAAATGTCGAAACGACGTGTAAAAATCCGTTGAAAGAGGATGACAACTGTTCTTCCACCTCGCTTGATGACATCACCGCGGGGGGTCCTGGAGTACGGCGGAGAACCTCGACCTATGCCCCCCGCAAAGAATCTAGGCCGTCGATCTTCACTTGCTTCACATTCAACAAGTCAACTGCGGGGGTGCCGGATTGAATAACGTATGAGCTTTTTGCGCCCCCGTATTTACTCATCCGAAAACATTCTTCGACGATCACTACTTCCGCTCGGGAAGTTGCTCGAAACTTAAGCATGAAACCCAAACATACATTCAAATAAATTTTAATGATAAAATTAATTTTCATCGAGGTTGTAAGGATACTTCTCTCTTATTTTTTTATAATACAGCATAAAACATTATACTATACCATATGCATTTTCCGAATTTCCAATTTTTTTTTTTTTTCAATTTTCAAGACAAAATATAAAAGGATATGCAGATGATCCACAACACATCCCACTCCATTTTACCCAAAGATCCATTTTACCTCGAATCAAATCAGCCCTTCAACAACCTTGCATCACCATCTCAAAGCTTTCTTGACCTTTCCGACCCATAGCCTAGTTGATCTGACATCTTTTTACCTATCTTGGTCTTTGATCAGTTCATCCCTCACAAACCTAAAACGAAAACTAAAAAACTACTTCATAACTAGCCTAAAATCAAGAACACAATAATAAAACACACAAATATCCCTTACACAAATAGAGAGAGCCCTCTCTGAGTTCAGGCAGGCTAGGTCCTTGGGCTCCAAAGATTGGTTTGATGGTATAGTGTCATTTGGCTTGCCAATTAGCCAAATCACGGGACCCTAAAATAATGGCGATCATGGTGGGAATTTTCTGAGTTCATTTTAATCTGAATGCCTTTCAAGACTCACAGAAACCCCCTTTTTGAACTAAAGCACACTCTATTATTGAGCCACCTCATCGCCACACTAACATAATGGCGATCACGGTGGGACTTTGAGTGATAAACAAACTTAGGTTCCCTAAAAATTTCAACAGGCTTAAGAATAATATATGATTGACTTATCCCACCGCTCACTAACATAATGGCGGTCACGGCGGGACTCGAGTGATAAACAAAATTAGATTCTCTAAACATTTTAGCAGCATTAGGAATACTATCTAATTGACTTATCCCACCTCTCACTAACATAATGGCGATCACGGTGGGACCTTCTAAGTTAGTGACAATATAAGTACACCTTAGTAACTCTCAAAGTCTCAGTAAAAGCTAGAAAACTTAAGTGTTTTATCAAAGAGTAGAATCAAGTTGTCTCACCATCCTAGCAAAATGATGACCCAACTTTAGAAAACTCTTACAAACTTTAGGGCTTCATAAAAACTTAGAAAACCCCAAAAAATCCCTAGATTTGATTTTTGTCAGTATTGGTGGTGGACCATACACATATCTCTAAAAACAAAAAAAACATCCACCTGGCGACTCCACAACTCTCAATAGGCCTAAATACTCCACTGGAGGAAGAACCTAAGACATGACGAATCATCCTAGAAAGAAAAAACACTCAGGCCTTAGTTGGACTCAAGAAATTATTGTCTTTATCTATAACTATGTTCTATCCTACTTTGAGCCTGATCAAGAATACACTGATTAGATCTACATTTATCATTTGAAAGATCTCAAACCTCGAAAATCTAAGCCTCAAATTTCATACCATGAGTAGGCTTATACACCTGTGCTTAGCCCAGATTCACCTATGGAAAACCTAGCAAAACATGAGCCTCATGCTACCTTTCCCACTCTGGCTGAAACCTAAAACAGTCATAAATATCTTTTTACACTACCTATATCCACAAAGGTCCCAGAAAGATACAAGCCTCTGGGTTTACCTCCCATCTTCCAAGCCCTCCCTGCAAATCTTCAAAATAAATTACCCAGATTTGATGGAGAAAGCTCCAAAGTCACCACTGAAGAGCACATCCAAAATCTTGAGGATTTACTTGAAATTTATGAAATAGAAGAAGATGATGTGCATATTAGAATGTTTTCCTTATCATTACAAGGAAAAATTAAGAGTTGGTTTAAAGACCTTCCAGCTGCAAGCATTACCAATTTTCATCAGTTCACTCAAACCTTCCTAGATAGGTGGGTGGTCATGGGTAATAAAGTTCTCATGATAAATGAATAGAATCAGTTAAAAAGACAACCAGGAGAGACAATACAAAACTTTTCAGCCAAGTTCAATAAAGTATACCATGCAATGCCTGCTAACATAAAGCCATCCCTCTGATGTGCTCTCTTTCACTACCCATATTCTTTTGACCCAGAGATGGTTTTCCGGATAAGAGATAAAGATCCCTTGAACCTAGAAGAAATGAAAAGGATAGCAGTTGATGTAGAATTCAACATACTAAATAGGGAGGCACAACTAAGAATAATAGAGAAAGACAAAGCAAATCAAGAGAGACTAATATCTTCAGAGGAAAAGTTGAAAAAATTGGTATATGATTTCAGCAAACTAGAGCATCTACTTGAAAAGAAAAGAGAAAAACACAAAGTTAAATTTAACACTACTTATTCAAACCAACCTACACTTCTTCCTCAGGATGAACAAAGTCAACTATTACAAGACAAGAGTTATAAACAAAATGTCCCTAATGAGAAAGTTGCAAATAAAAACATAGAGGAATGATCTAAAGAAACTATCAGCCATTTTGAAATCACAAATTCTGAAATGGAAGAAGAATAAAAACCTTTAGGTTCTCTACCCTTATTCTTTAAATCATTCCAGACTTTGAAAGAAAATTTTCATCCTAAAGATCTCTTAGCAGTTATTCAGGAAACCCCTGCTCAAGTTCACTCTCACCTAAATCAAGGAAAGTTGATTGAAGAGGAATTCAAATCTGAGATAGAAGATAAATCAAAACCTATAGGATCTCTACCTTTATGTTGGGAGTCATTTGAGTTCATAAAATAAAATCGGCCTCCTAAGAATCCATCAGAGGAAACTCATGAATCCCATGTTTATTATCCCAAACATCAAGAAGAGTTGAGTGAGGATGAATTTAGATCCGAAATATAAGATAAATCAAAACCTATAGGATCTCTCCCTTTATGCTGGGAGTCATTTGAGTTCATAAAAGAAAATTGGCCTCCTAAGAATCTATCAGAAGAAACTCATGAATTACACACCAACTATCCTCAACATCACAAATAATTGGTTGAAGATAAAAACAAGCAAGAAATGAAAGAGAACCCACAAGATCTCTCTAAAGGCATAAGTAATGATTCATCATCTCTCATAGGTGAAGCCCAAAAATACATTCATCCTCCAAATCATATTTCCCAAGAGAAAGAGGATTATTGTAGCTATATCCGAAGAGAAATGAAAATGCCTCCCTTTTTAATTGAAGAGGAAATATATCAACTTATAAACATGCAGACAAGCTCTGAAACTTCATATAACCAAAAAATTTCTGATCTTTCTCTTGTTAATCTTGCATACCATAAGTCAAAAAATATATTTGTAAATCAATTTGAAGAAAATAAATCTAATAGTCCAATATGCATGGTTGATGACATTACTTATATTAATGATTATCCAAGGTTTGATCAATATTTTGATGACTATGATATCCAAACAAAAACTAACCTTGCAGAGAAATCAACAATTGGTTTGTGGGACGGAGTTCATTATCATCAGGTTAAAGAAAGTAAGCAGCCAATACAGGTCACTTATGACACTGATGAGGAGAGCCTTGAGAGTTTAGAAGTAAGTGAAGAGTCCTGACTCTTTGCTCTACTTCACTCCAGTCCATCAGAAATAACATTCACATAATTGGAAATCAACAGTCTTTCAGCTTTGATAAAGAGGTTGATGAGGATGATGAAATTCTCGAGCATGTTGTAAATGAAAAGCCTTTTCTTGAAATGGTTGAGGAAATAATTTTGGACATGGAATCTTCCTTAACTCCAGATTTGCAGCCACCAAGTTCCATTGAGTTACAAATTGCAAATGAAGAAATAGAGGTTGATAAAAACATGAGAGTTGTCACACTATCCTTTCAAGATGATTTACTGTCAAAATGTATCCCTGCTCATCAACATGATGACCTCCACATAGTTTTCACTCCACTTAATCAGAACACATCAGCTTGGAAAGAAAACTGCACTGCAATATATGATGAGTCTGACAATTCAAGTGATCATGAGAAAGGGGAAGAGTTGCTTTACCAGGAGAGTCCCAAATATAGCCAAGTGGAAGAAAGAGTATCCCTAAATGAAGCTTATATATCAAATCCTCTAGATCAGGTATTATTCCAAGATCCATTTGTTGTTTTCCTTGAGAAATTTGAAGGAGTAGTGGGTTCTATCATGAACAAGTTGCTACCAAGAATGAGAAAAAACTTACGCACTACTGTCCTAAAACAAGCCAAATGGAAGTGGCCTTTTCATTACTTCAACATCATGAAAGAACTAAACCAGAGTCACCCATGTAATCATCTACTTGATTGGTTACATTGGAAAAGAGAGTTCACAAAATAAATGTCTATTATGTATAGATTAGATTAGGATAGATAGACAACAGTGGAAAATAAGCTTAGCCTTGTGAGCATCTTTTCAATTCTAGATTGTTTGAAGAAAAAGTAAAAAAGAAAAAAATACAAAAAAAGTAAAAAGTAGAAAAAGAGGGCAGTTTCTAAAAGCAATGGTACAGCCCCATACCCAAAAATAGTCATGCTGAAAGTGAGCAAGTCTAAATGCCGCTACTAGTGCTCAAAAGTCTTGTTCAGTTATCTAGACTAATCATAACTGAACATGTTTTAAATTTATTTGCTAATAAGTTAGTGAGAGAAGAGATAGTCAAATTGTGTAAGCTTGAGTTGTCGAAGAAAATAGATTATGAAAATATACTGGTTCCACATGCTAAAAACAGAACCAAACAGGAAAATAGAGAAGGAAAACAAACTGTGTATCGTAGCCCTAATTTTTCTAAATTTCATTTTCATGTAAAATAATATTTGTGTGCAGCTTGTCTTTCATGCCACAAGTGCATGAAAAATCAGAATGTCTAATCCTGATTTGGTCATTTTTCAATTTCATGTTCTAGAATAGTGAATAAAATCCTGTTGAACAACTTAATCTTGACAGTCGATTTAGCATAGGTAGAGAAACAAAGGAGTTCATTAGTTTAATATAAACTCCCGGAAGATATAAGTGTAGCATTAGATAGTTTCTATTCTGGAAAATATCATGTTAAAAGGTTGCTAGTCAAAATTCATCTAAAGAAGAAAAATGTTAGGAAATATAGCTGGGTAGGTAGAAATGTTTTTGAGGCTAATCATGTTGTCAATTTTCAGAAATGGCATCAAGAGAGAATGAAATTTGCACCAATGGATAAGGCATCGGTCTTCATAAGCAAAAGATCTGCAATTCTAGACACCTCCTGAAAAGGATCTGCCCTCCCCAAATGGAGCCACTGTTAGTCATCAATATTTTTCACCTGTTGTTGATGACTACATTCCTAGCTGAGTTTTCTAGAAGTTGATCTCCATATGTCAATTTGTCATCTAGAAAACCCCCAAACATATTTTTTCTTTCCTAGCCCTTCCTGACAGCCTATGATCAGAGCAATCTTCAGTTTTCAAAGTCATGTCTTGTTTCAGCAAAATATCCATGTCTAAAGTTGTCTTGGTCTTGCTGGTCTACTATAGTTTTCCCCTTGGTTCTCATGAAACTCACTGTCCAATATTTGACAAAGTGTCTCCCTTCCTATCCTTGATCTTCTTGTCAAACACAATTAGAATCAATGAAAGTTTCCCCTAAGTTAGGTAGTGGCGCTTTAGAGAATCCATTCCTCAACAAAAACAACCTGAGCTATAATCCTTTGTGCAATACCAACCAGCCCTGAATTAACACTTAATCTACAAGAGAAAACCTTGATATATCCTTAAGTCGCGCCACTAACAAGCCTTGATGTCTCAGCAGTGCATATGCCACAATTCAAACTGATATTAGGTGGATTTACAGTGTTTCAATGTTTTTTTCAAGAGCAGAAGTGTACCAGTGTTCGAGAAGACATTATTAAACTTAACATGAGAAGACAACATCTTGTCATGTTGTTTTGAGCCTGGGATGCAAGTACTATTCATAAAGGTATTTCAATGAGCTCCTGCAAACACAGTCAAAAGTTTAGTAACTTATGTCTAGCAAGTAATACTCTGCAGATATAAATCAGGTTGCTTCTGATGTCTAAAGATGCATAAAGGTATTTTAACAACATGATTACATATCTCAGAAAATTGTCCCTCATGGCATATTGTTAATTTGTCACTTTATATTTACTTAACTGTGAATAGGCACTCCAAGGAAAGATGACATAGTTGTAAAGGTCCTCTCAATCAGTTTAAAGAAACATTTTAACAACGATTTCAAAGGAGAACTAATTTTTCGAAATGAACAGTGAGAAACAATGATAAGAGGATGAAGCTTTGTCAAAATTGAAGGAGGTCTTTTATGTTATGAAAAAGCAAAGGTTTGCAGTCTCCAAAATCAGAGAGATAGTGATGAAATGGATAATGACTTTGTCAAATTAAAAGAGGTCTCTTTTATTATGAATAGTAAAAGAGGGAAACAATGAAAGAAAGGATGATTGATGTGAAAATTTGAAAATATTGTTTGTGCTATGAATTCGCCATGATTATACACAGTCTCCAGGAGAAAAGTAGACTTATATTGAAGGGTCCGAAGTCAGTTTAAAAATATGTCTTAATAATGTTTGCAAAGGGAAGATTGTTTGCTAAATCAAAGATCAGCATAGTGAAAGGGATAAAGGCCTGATCAGTTTAAACGAGGTTCTTTCGTGTTATGAGACATTGAAGAATGTGTGCAACTTCCATAATCAAAGACACAGAGTTTTTTTTGAAAATATTTTAAATCAGTTTGAGGAGAAATTTCAATAGCATATTCCCAAAACACACTTTGTTTTCCAAATCAAAAAGTGTTCCTGCTATGAGTTTCAAGGATTAACACAGTGATTTTACAAAAGGTTGTATCAGTTTAAATAGGGTCTTGTTTACCTTTTAAAAAATAGTGATAGATGATGAGGGCTTTGCAAGTTTGACGAAAGGACTTTTTCTTTGAATAGTGAAGGATAATGTAGTGCCAGGGAGGAGGTTTTAGGAGCTAATTTGAAAATATTTCCTATGCTATAAATGAATTAGAACACAAATAGTCTCTAAGAGAAAAGAAGACTTAGGTTGAGGTCTTTAAATCAGCTTGCAAGGGTGTTAAAACATCGGTTTCAAACCTGCTTTGATCATCTGAAACCATAGAGAGAGACATTGATTGGAGATAGGGCTTTTTGTAAAAATTATAGAGATCTTCTTGCTGTGATTGTTGAAAGAAAATTCTTGGCTGAAGCAAGGATAAAAAAAGTGACCGAGGGAAAGAGGTTTTTGGTGCCAAAAACACAAGGATAGTTCCCTTCAAAAACCATGAACATGTCTTGTTAAATACCTCTTGGCTCAAACAAAATACTTAAGAGATGACTCTATTGATGATGAGGAACAAGGCAAAGAGTCTAAACATTGCAGTGATAATGAAGAGAAAAGTGATGGGCAGTAAAGCAGTGACAAGGATAGACAAGACATCCCTCAAGCAAGCCATGATGAGGGGAAGAAAAAACAAAACATATAACATGGAGGGAATTCTCCAAAGCATGTGCTACCTGCCTCTCCTAGGCAAGGGGCCATGACTTCTTCACCAAAGCTAAAATGCCAAACAACAAGGAAGAAAACCAAGAAAAGCTCAAAACTACTCAAAGGAGGTGCCCGACACCAAAATTGAAGAAAGACATCTCAAATCTCCAAATTTTTTGCCTCAGCTTCATATCATGTTTCTGAAAACCCTTGAGGGTCATGCTAATCAAAATTGGGCAAAATTCAACAAGTTTTGGTTTTTTTTCATTTTTTGGGTTTTTGGCTAAAACTCATGGGCATCGCCATTTCTGTTTGGGACATCCTCAAAGGATGAAAATGGTATCATTGGATGCCATATTTTTAGGGGCATCTACTCAGCGATTTTTAGATCAATTGAAGATGATTTTCTCCCTCAAAATGGCAAAAAACACTCACCTTTTCCACACTTTGCCCCGTTTATCAGCAAAGTCTATTTTTTGGGTTTTTACACACATGTCAGCTTTTGACAGACTTCCAGTGATCAGTTTGGAGCAAACTAAGAATTTCAGAAAGTAGATATTTAGAGCTTTCAAACAAGCCATCACGGGCCTCATTTAGACATCAGGAAGGCCTCCAAAATTTGCCAGCAAGACGGAGGACTTTTTGCTAATATATTTCTTAAGTATTTTTGGGAAAAATGTACCTTTCTAAAGTGACTTTTCCTCATGTCCGTTTAGATATTTTTGGGCATGATTAGTTATGAAAATTCAATATATTTTCCTTTTTTAGCATTTTTGAGATATTTTATTAGATACTTTTTTCCTTGGGCTTTGCAAAGCCTCGAGGACAAAATCAGATATTTTTGATGGGCCAATGAGATTGCAAGTTGCAATAGGAGGTTTTCCCTCATATTGGCTTATATATTCCATGAGAATTCAGTGTAAACAAGGCTGATCTTGATGAATAGAAGCAATATATCGTTATAAAATCTTGGAAGAAACACTTCTCTCATGCATTGGATATTTTCCTGAATGTTTTTTGATGATGAAGGAGGTCTGTTGTTGGATTCCTTGACTTGGTAAAATGGTATAGTGTCCCTCTCTATTATGCTTCTTATTTTTCATTCATAATTCCATATTCTTGCTTGCTATAAGACAGTAGAGAATAGATTTGAGACATGCCCTTGGAGGCACCTCAAATTTCCTGTTTCTTTATAGCTTCTATGTTTTCTTCCTTCTTAGTCATATCAAAGAATCCTTGATTGCTCTTTGATAATTGAATAAATTGTTTTCTTGTTTCATTTATGGTTTTATGCATGCTAAGTATGATTCACGGTATGCCCTGCTTACTCATGGCTAGTCATAGCTCCACCTCTGAAACCTTTCTTTGATTGTTTGATTGCCATTTGTTCAACCAAGGTGGTCTTGTACTGATCTTTCCCTTTGCCTAAAACTATGCAATCTTCCTTAAAAGTGCCCAATAGCTTGAAATACTATGCTTAGGCATTTCCTCATAGTGATTTGAGTTGTTTGTTTGTCTTAAATGTATTTCGCCAAAGTCTAATAGTCGTTTCCTAAAGTTAGAGAGTCATATATCTTTATGCATGGCTTGAATGTTTATTTCTATGCATCGATCAGTTTATAGTTACATTTCTCATGATTAATGGTTATCCATACCATGCTTATGTCAGCTATTGAACTATTTATGTTTGAAATCCTTTGTTCTTCACAAATTTAGTGTCCATCCCACTCCATTTTACCCAAAGATCCATTTTACCTCGAATCAAATCGACCCTTCAACAACCTTGTATCACCATCTAAAAGCTTTCTTGACCTTTTCGACCCCATAGCCCAGTTGATCTGACATATTTTTACCTATCTTAGTCTTTGATCAGTTCATCCCTCACAAACCTAAAACCAAAACTAAAAACCTACTTCATAACTAGCCTAAAATCAAGAACACAATAAGCAAACACACAGATATCCCTTACAAAAATAGAGAGAGCCCTCTCTGAGTCCAGGAAGGCTAGGTCCTTTGTCTCCAAAGATTGGTTTGATGTTACACTGTCATTTGGCTTACCAATCAGCCAAATCACAGGACCCTAACATCATGATAGCCTTACCTTTTTGAATTTTTTTTCCTGGTTGAGATTGTTCACTTTGTTCTCCTTCTTGTGTTTGTTCTTCAATTATATAGGAATATTTCCAAATATTCTTCCAAAATTTCATCTTCCCGTCGAGACATTTTGAAAATGTCTTCTTTCGAGTCTCTAGCCCTGCAGTAACCTTGATACTTTTTAAGAAATGTTTTCTTCATGTCTTCCCAAGAAGCTATAGTGTGTCCTCCTAATCCCATAAACCATTTTAAGGTTGTAGCTTTTAAAATAGCAAGAAAAAGTTGTAGTTTATGTGTATCATCAGTATGTCCATATGTTATACACAAGATATCAAACTCAAACATAAATGCATCAGGATCTTCTGTTAACATTCCATAGAAATTCGGCAATACAGATGGTGGAATATTTTTCATTTTATTTCTTCTCCTAGTACTGCTCTTCCATCAAAAAGAGGAAAGCCAAAAGTAGTCTCCTTATCATTATTGTCTTCCTGCTCATTTTCTTGTGTTCTTCGAGTTTGGTTTTCTCTTCTTGCTTCTTCCCCTATTTTTCGAAGTGCTTCTATTCTTCTATCTTCTTCAGCCTTTCTTTCTGCTTCAATTATTCTTTCTTATTCTCTTTTTCTTCGACATTCCCTTTGTTATCTTTCATACTCTAATTTTTGTTTAGGATTCATGTTTATTCTAGTTGATTCTTCTCCTTCTTCAGTCATTTCCTGTTCAGAGATTTGTAGTGTTTCAATAGGTTGATTTTGCATTTCTTCCACTATGATTTGCTCAAGGACAGGTTGTTCTAGCTTTTAGACAGTTGGTTTTGTCATTTCTTTCTGTTTCCAAATAGTAGGAGGTTCCTTAGGTGATTTCTTTTTATTTACCTCAAAGGCTAACAAAATTTTTCTTTCAACTAAAATTAATCTCTGTCCTGATCTTTGTTTCTCCTCTAACTCTTCTATAGTCAGTTTTCTAGTAACTGGTGTTCTTAATCCTGAGGATTAATGTGTTGTTGGGGGGTTTTCTTTCACAAATATACCTTTTTGAACTCTATATCTAGGCATAAGAAAACATTACTTAAAATGAAAACTATATTTTTGTTGTTTTTGGTGATTTTTTTTTAAATATTTTTATCTTCCTATTTTGACCGTTTTGGAAATATGCTTCCCCGAAAACGGTGCCAAAATGTTCGGTCAATTTACTGTTGCAAATTAACACAACTATTTAATATCAATCCAGGTTGGTGAACTTATAAGCATCCCTAAAGTATATGGGTTTCAAACACAATCAAGTTTAGAAGATGAGCTATTGATGGTTAGTGAAATTCATATTACAAATACAAAAACTAAATTAATTTCTAAACAATAGATTAATATATATGAAATAATAATCAAGAGGCTCTATGTTCAGAGATCATGATTTTACTTAATTATTGGTTTCATTATATCATCAATACCATTGTGAAAACATGAAAGAAGGAAATATAACACTAAACAATAGATTAAGATATATGAAATAATAATAAAGAGGCTCTATGTTCAAAGATCCTGGTTATCCTTAACTATTGGTTACATTATATCTTTAACAATATTGTGAAATCATGAAATCAGGGAATCTAACACTAAACAATAGATTAAGATATATGAAATAATAATCAAGAGGCTCTATTTTCAAAGATCATGGTTTTCCTTAATTATTGGTTTCATTATATCTTTAACACTATTGTGAAATCATGAAAGCAGGAAATTTAACTTCTAAACAATGGATTAAGATATATGAAATAATAATCAAGAGGCTCTATGTTCAAATATCCTAGTTTTCGTTAATTACTGGTTTAATTATATCATCAATACCATTGTGAAAACATGAAAGCAGGAAATAATAAATCTAAGAAAAATAATTCACAAATTACAATTATGAAAATTAAGAAGTGCACTTAGCTCGGTGAGGGGGCCCTTCCATCCTTGCCTTGTGCACTGTAGGTAAAATCAGCTACTCAAGGCTTCAAGAAATCAATCAGCATGTAACAACATCAAAATATGGTAGAACATATCTTCTATTATGTCTTCAAGTCTCAAAGGTAATAATAATAAGTCATACAAGTTCCAATGTCAAAGCCTTCAAAGTGTGAGGCTTAAATAGATAAAATATCTAAAAAACTGATCTAAAATATCTCAAGTAATCATAAATATCCTTATCCTATCATATCATGTCGAGTTACTCTATCATATCCATCATAATCTAGAAAAATCCCATAAAATAAGTGTGTTTACCTACTTTCTAAGGATCCTGCATAAAGACTGGTCCTGTTTGACCCCTTTGACTGAGCCTCTTAAAGCTCAATCTGACTATACCAATAGATGTAATGTTACTCCTAGCTCCCGAGATTTCTAGAACCATATCCAACTCAAGCCCAAGTTTCTTTCACATATGCAAACCATCATGCTATTATGGGAATTTATGTTGCTGTCCAAAATTGCACTTAAATTCCAATTTTCACAAAAGCATCTAATAATTGAAAAACATAAATTAAATACCTGTATATGCATGTTTAGGTCATTGTAGGATGAATATGATGGTAAATGGATGGGTAAAGTGGAAAAATAAAATGTATTTCTTAAGCAAAAAGAGATAAAAAACAAGGCCCAATAGATATTTTACCTACGCGAGTATTAATTCTATTATTTTCGAAGATCCGACAGTTAAAATGTCGCATCTGCAAGTTGCGGAAGCAACTTTGAGTTCTAAGAATTATTTTGATATTTTGTAACAACATAACAGATCCAAACTTAGCCCATATCTATTATGAACCTTTCTTGGTTTTCTCTCAGCAATTAGTTTGGTCATTGTAACAATTGTATATTTGTAGATATTAGTTGTCAGATTGGGAAGACAGGGTTTTCTGAACATTTGTATAAGAAGGGTCTCAAGTTTTTGAATCGGGGTTAGCGTACAGGAGACCAATTTTGTAACAGAAGAATTTTAATTAATTTAATCCAAGTCATTTTTTCATTCCACCTGTAAGCTATGAGTTTACCGCAACCCTGGTTAGAGAGTTGGGCCCACTCTTCTGATCAGGTGCTACGTTATTTCCTTTTCTTGCTTTTGCATTTATGTTTGATTATTTTAACTATTGTTCTGGTGTGTTTCTTCAATTGCTATGAATTCCTTTATATTTCTGCAATCTATCTTTAATTTTTGTTACAGTAGTTTTGGTTTTTTTTATTGTTGAATCTGTGATCAATATCGGATTGTGCCATTGCTCCATCATATACCTTGTGTGTTACCTTTAAATAATGTAGGCACCTGGATTGATAAATTAATTTGGAAAAGGATTGAATAGTTTATTCACACTCAGACATGAACAAGTCCCTCAAGGCTGTAGAAACCTATTTTTTCATCCACCCATATTCACTTCGGGTGATTCTGTGAACTGCTTGCAGGTCCTTGCTAAAAGGGCCAATGATTAAGGCTTTTATTAGTGCGCAGTATAGACCAAACTTGGGTCAAGCCTAAACGAGCCAACAAATGGTTATGTTGTCAGGACCAGGATCTATTTGAAGGATATGTGGATGTGGGACCCATCAAAGAAGGAAATTCAATATTGGATAGTCCAGAAGGAGCGACAAATTGCATATCAAGATAACAGAAATCCTAATTTGACATCCGAGGCTTGGTTTCATAGGTATATTTTCACAGAACAATACGAAATTTTCTTCACCTCATTTCCTGGTGAATTGTATGATTGCGTATCAAGGTTGACTGAAAGGAAGGACTTCTTTAAGAACGAAGAACCTATGGCATGGACTCTTAAGTTGAGACAACGACTCAAGATCACTAACAACAATATTTTAAGGGTTTTTGACTTCTAGGTTGATGACATATTGGGAGGTTTCACTATTGAGTTCGCAGTAGACTCGATTGTGTCCTACAACAAATATTATTTAAAGGACCATGACGTAACTAATGAGCACCAGCATTAGGTATATTTTGAGGCATTAATATTCAAATTTTTAGCCTTATTAGTCTCTCTTTCTCACATTTAATTACATTATAGTCATATGCTGCTTAGTGTAGATGGTGATTAAGGCTTCTCATACTTTGAATGCCTAATATGGTTTAAATGTTGGATAATCACGAAGATATGCCATTTTTATCGAATATTGTGCAATCAAAGATCAAAGTAGATAGCAAGGAGATATTATAGGGGGGAATACCACCTCCTTAACTCATAAAGGCAACCAAAGGATCCTCGAGATTCCCTCCAACAACTCAAAATAAAAGGTAGCGAAGCAAGTGGAAGACCAAGTGAACCAAAGCTCCACTTCTCTTCGAATAAAAGGGGAAAAATCACCTAATTTTTATGGGGTTTTTGGTATCTACCATTTAGGTTAAATAGGGCAGAGAAAGAGCTCATTAGGATTCAATTTTTGGAGATAGCTAGGAGACTCTTAGCTCTTTTAATAGAATTTTGTGACTTTCATGGCTATGTAATGAGATTGTTTCTGAAAAAAAAATGAGTATTGAGTTTATCCTTCACTGATTTAGTTTAAGAGAGATGAGCTTATGCGTTAGGGACCAATCCATTGGCCACCTTCTCTTTTCTATATTTATGTTTGCTTTCCATGCCATTGTAGCTAGTTTATTTCATGTGTTGTAGTTAGTTTTCTCACATTTCATTTTGTTGTGATTAGTTTGCTTCCATTTCATGTTTTTGTAGTTTGTCTCTTGTAGATCATGGTACAGTAGCATATAAAACTCCAAAGTTGTTTGTCAAAGCCTCCCTCTCTCACCTCTTTCATTGGAGCTTGAGGAGGGAAGATATTCACCACGGACCCAAAAATTCTTTCAGTATTAAGATTTATTGGAAAGCATAGATATGTTGATTTATTTATCATAAAAATGTTATAAACGTTGAGTTAGGTTTCTGATTCAATTGCATAGGTAGGTTTTCTTATTAAATTCAACTCATATTTTCCACCATTTTCATCATATATTTGTCAATGTTAATTAGATGAACAGGTAGTTTTCTTGTAGGTTTAAGTATAGCAACAAAGGATGACTCCACGAACATCCATAGCTTTATTTTCCACCCTACACCAACCTACTTTCAACAAAATCACCTACATCCCTTTTTTTTGAGATCTTCATCAGAATACAAAGAGCTACGGTGGAGGTGCAAGACAGGATATGAAAGAATTTATGAACTTGGCCAAGAGGTTGAACACCTTACAACCATCTCAGTACACCTTCATCCCACCTTTCCTACCCCTTTACTCATCATTCCTGGCCTCAAGCTACCCTCATAATGTTTCGTATAGTGTTTTATGACATCTTGTAGCACTACAAGAAACCCTGTAGCAGATATTTTAGCAGTGCCGGTCAGCCAATTCTTCAACCCAGAAACCATCTCTCACCTCACCTGGACCTGACACAACCTCCAATAGACCTTCATCTTTGAATCCATGAGTCCAAGACCTTATTAAGCCACCTCATCACCTCATTTTTTTTCTACAAATAAATTATTTACAAGCATAGTTAGCTCATGAATAGAAGCATGGTTAAAACATAGTAGTCATGCATGAAATAGTCAGAGGTTAATTAGACATTTTTCCCAACAATGTGTGCTTGGATCAGTTTCCCATTTTGCAAGTTTAATTCAACAATTTAATTTATGAATGTAACTTGGTTTAAATATATTTCTTACTTTAGCCTACTTTTGGATTTCCTTTCTTGAAAATAGCTAGGAGTGTACTTATGCTTTAGAATAGTTTCTTTCTTGCTGATAGAGCAATGGTCTTGAGTTATTTACAGTCTTAGGTTTCATTCAGAAGCGTGAAAGACTTCATCCCCTATAAGTAGCCCTATTAGTAGCACCCTTTTGTAGGACTAAGAAGAGGATAACATGAGTGGAATGCATATGTTGTGTATATAGCACATTCACCTCCAATTTTTCATGGAGCCAAGGTTGACAAAGTAAAGTAGAATAGCCTCTGGGAGTTGCATCACTCTTGGTACAATACTAGGGCTCACCACATTTTTGGCACCATTTTCAGGGAGTTTTATAGGTAGATGATTTGATTTTTTTTAGCAATACTTTATTCCTTTCCTTTAAATTCAATTTCAAATATTGAAAAATACAAAAACAATTTGACTTGCATGCCTCATAGGAGTAGGGATAACCAAGGAATTGTTTTACTAAAAACTCCCTACATCCCCGCACAGTCAACCTTCACTCTTCTTCAGCGACTGTGAGGTTGAACACACCATAGGTGAGTCTCTTGAAAAATTTGAAGAACCTATTCAAGAAAAATAATGACTTTCTTCACCTAAAAAACTTGCATCACCAATTCAAACCGTGGCTGAGATTGGGACCGAAGGAGTCTTTCCTATTAGAGAAATAAATGGTGAAACTAGGATGAAGAACATCAATCCCTCATCCCTTCCACATTTCCAAGGACTTACCTCTGAGGATCCTGGCACCTTCATGTTCGAATTTTTTGTTGTTTGCACGACCTATGAATATGCCTCAAATGACCAAAACTTCAAACTGTTCCCATCCACCCTCAAGGATGCATCCTTTCACTAGTTCATGGGTTTTCCTAGGAACAAAATCACTACCTAGGAACAAATGTATGAGCCCTTTAACAAAATATACATGGAATATCGTAGATCCAAAGAAACTAAGAAGGAAATATTTAGGATGACTATAGGACTTGATAAATTCCTTGAGGATTATGAAGAAAGATTCTAGCTAAAATAAAAAAGATCCAACTGCACCCTTGATCACGTATCACTTAAGCTAGTGCTCCTCCAAGGGATCTGGGAGGAGGTGGTAGAAACCCTTAATATGATATCATGAGGAGATATCTACCAGCTTCCTTATGAGGACATAAAAATTTTCTTTACAAATCACTCTAGGGGAGTTAGGATGAAAGGGAGAGATAATGAAAGCATGACCAACACCCATTCCTCTTTCACCTCCGTCAAGCATGAGATTGGAAATATGTTGGAAGAATAAGAAAATGATATTTTTCACACCTTTTCCCTGAAAATGGAAAAAATGTAGATCAAGAGGAAGTAAGAGGAATCATAAAGGTCCTTGGATACCTTATTCCCTAGACGTTCTAGAAAACAGCATCAGAAAACATGTCCACTAAATGTCATAAATGTTTTCTTAATCTATGAAGAGAATCATTCCATAGTTAAGTGTCCCTCCTTACCCGGGCTCAAATATTCATATTGAGGTGGTGAAGTAGGACTAGGGAAACTCTATCTCGCCTTAAGGGCCTTGGTCATATCAGCAAGGTATGCAAGCTACACCTTACTCCTATGATCATAAAAACCAAATTGCACCTCTAAAATATTGGTATAATTTCACTCCTCCATCATGGCCTACACCTCCTACTTGTCCTTACAACCCTCCATATCACCCCCAGCCTATGAACTAACCATTCGAGCAGTATGTTCCTTAACCACCTGAGTGGAGCAACCCATCACAAGGATGGAGACCCCAGCATAACAAACCAGTTGCCTTAATGACTTCACCCAAACCTAAACCTCCTATCATTCATTCTGCTCCACCCAAGCTGCCTCATAATCATGGACAACCCTATCCGAACCCAAACAAAAAAAAGGGACAACAGGTTTACAGTGGAGACACATCATATCTAGCTTATTTTGTGGAGATACATGAGATCATTTTCAGGTTGGGAAGAGTAATCCTAGAAAATAATCCTTCATCTCTACTTGCAGAGGTTGAGGAGGAAAATGAAGAGAGTAACACTCAAATCCAACAATCTCCTTTTCCTGAGTGCTTGATCGACTCTAGTCAGCATACCTCAGAGGAGACTAAAATTATGGGAGAAATGAAAATTTTGTGTGTGAAAATAACCCTCCTATAGGCCATTACGGATGTTCCTATTTAAAATAGGCTCATCAAGGAAAATTTCTTTAAGAAACCTGGGAGAAAGAAGAAAGATACCCCCACCATCAATGTAGTAGTACAACTATCTGACTTAATGTTGGGAAGGTTATATTCCTGAAGTACCTGGACCCTGATAGTCCAGTTTTGGATGTACACATAGAAGGTGTCATAGTCCCTAATACTCTGATTGATATAGAGGTTGCCATAAATGTAATGAACAAAGGAACTATGCTTAAACTCAACCTCTATGTGACTTTGAGGAAAACCAAAATGGTTTTCAGCTTGTAGACCAATCCACATTAGCTCCAGAAGGAATTGTTTAGGATGTTATGGTTTCAATCGACTCTTGAGAGTATCGTACAAATTTCCTAATCCTCCAGCCAAAAACCAAGTTCAATGAATATCCTCTCATTTTAGGAACACTTTAGTTAGCCATTTTTGATGCTTATATCAGTTGTCACACTAAAAACATGACTAGCAAGAATGGGCCCTCGTCTAAATAGGTGGTATTATACCCTCCTGGATAGTTGGTCAAAGGCTCATTATTTCAGCTCAAAAATTAAAGTTCTTCGAATTGAATGAAACTACATTGATATTGATCGGCCCATCGTAATGAATCTAATTCAACTCATTTCGTTAAAAACTGAGTTCGAATGAAGGAGTTATGGTCTGCTGATCGTCGTTGAGAACAGGTAAATTTTTATCAAAAAATTGCAAAATAGGTATAGGCTGATGAGATAGAAGCAATATATCGTTATACAAGCTTGGAAGAAACACTTGTCTCATGCATTGGATAGTTTCTTGAATGTTTTTGGATGATGAAGGAGGTCTGTTGTTGGATTCCTTGACTTGGTAAAATGATATAGTGTCCCGCACTAATATGCTTCTTAGTTTTCATTCATAATTCCATGTTCTTTCTTGTTATAAGAAAGTAGAGAATATATTTGAGACATGCCCTTGGAGGCACCTCAAATTTCCTGTTTCTTTATAGCTTCTATGTTTTCTTCCTTCCTAGTCATATCAAAGAATCCTTAATTGCTCTTTGATAACTGAATAAATTGTTTGCTTGTTTCATGTATGGTTTTATGCATGCTAAGTATGATTCACGGTATGCCCTGCTTACTCATGGCTATTCATAGCTCCACCTCTGAAACCTTTCTTTGATTGTTTGATTGCCATTTTTTGAACCAAGGAGGTCTTGTACTGATCTTGCCCTTTGCCTAAAACTATGCAATCTTCCTTAAAAGTGCCCAATAGCTTGAAATACTATGCTTAGGCATTTCCTCATAGTGATTTGAGTTGTTTGTTTGTCTTAAATGTATTTCGCCAAAGTCTAATAGCCATTTCCTAAAGTTAGAGAGTCATATATCTCTATGCATTGCTTGAATGTTTATTTCTATGCATCGATCAATTTATAGTTCCATTTCTCATGATTAATGGCTATCCCTACCATGCTTATGTCAGCTATTGAACTATTTATTTTTGAAATCCTTTGTTCTTCACAAATTTAGTGTCCATCCCACTCCATTTTACCCAAATATCCATTTTACCTCGAATCAAATCGGCCCTTCAACAACCTTGTATCACCATCTAAAAGCTTTCTTGACCTTTTCGACCCCATAGCCCAGCTGATCTGACATATTTTTACCTATCTTAGTCTTTGATCAGTTCATCCCTCACAAACCTAAAACCAAAACTAAAAACCTATTTCATAACTAGCCTAAAATCAAGAACACAATAAGAAAACACACAGATATCCCTTACACAAATAGAGAGAGCCCTCTCTGAGTCCAGGAAGGCTAGGTCCTTGGGCTCCAAGGATTGGTTTGATGTTACACTATCATTTGGCTTGCCAATCAGCCAAATCACGGGACCCTAACATCATGATAGCCTTACCTTTTTGAAATTTTTTTCCTGGTTGAGATTATTCACTTTGTTCTCCTTCTTACATTTGTTCTTCAATTATTGGAAGAGAACATTTTTGTAATACCTTCCCAGACCTTAAGTGGACATCCTATATATGAATAATTGAATATGTAGGATAATATGTTGCCTCTTCCACATGATATGCTGGTATATCCACCTTATTGCTTGGATTAGCTACTGGTTGAGCTGGTAATTTTGTTGGTCTAGGAGGTTGTTGGTTAGTTGGCAGCTGAAGTTGTTGCGGTTGAATTAGCATTGGCGGATTTTGAGTTGGATATGGCATGGGATGTTGTTGCTGAAATTGTAGATATTGAGGGAATGATTGTGGAGGATATGGCTATTTATATTGATATTGTTGGTTATACATTTGTTGTGGTGGTTGGTTTTCATAACCATATCCCCTCCAACCTTGTGAAGATTGGTTTTGATATTGTTGTGGTGGCGAAACATGCCATGGCATTGGTGTATTCCATATGTTTTGAGGACATTGAAAGTTTTTATGAGGGAACTGTCAAGGCATTCTTGGCTGCCAAGGTCTTCTTGGTGCCATATAGTAGAGGGAATATACTCCTTGTACTTCTTCCCCTTGCAATTATTTTAACATTGGATATTTCTTTGTTGTATGATTTTATGTGCATAGTCCACATACTTGTATATTTTGCAAAAGGAATTCTCTAAGTGGATGTTTTTGTCTACACTTTGGACAGAAAATTTCTAAGGCTTCATCTTGCTCTTTGTTCCTCTTCTTAGCTTTTAAAACATCTACTTGTGTACCCAAAGTGCTTAAGAGATACATCTCTTGTTACTGTAATTGCTGTATATTAGGAAGCTTTTGATGAAATATCTATTTTCCCACTCTTAGCTCTCCCTCTAGAGTATTTTTGACATAATTCAGAAATTCCTTCAAATGGTAAATTAGAAATATCTCATTTTCCCATTACATTAAGAATATCTAAATACTCATCTCTAATACCCTTTAGAAAAATAGTGCGGATAATATTTGGACTAAGAGAATGATGTTTGGATTTTTGTAAATTATATAGGAATATTTCCAAATATTCTTCCAAACATTAATCTTCCCGTCGAGACATTTTGAAAATGTCTTCTTTCAAGTCTCCAGCCCTGCAATAAGCTTGATACTTTTTAAGAAATGTTTTCTTCGTGTCTTCCAAAGAAGCTATAGTGTGTCCTCCTAATCCCATAAACCATTTTAAGGCTGTAGCTTTTAAAATAGCAGGAAAAATTCAAATTTTATGTGTATCATCAGTATATCCATATGTTAAACACAAGATATCAAACTCAAACATAAATGCATTAGGATCTTCTGTTAACATTCCATAGAAATTCAAAAATACAGATGGTGGAATATTTTTCATTTTGTTTCTTCTCCTAGTACTGCTCTTCCATCTAAAATAGGAAAGCCAATAGTAGTCTCCTTATCATTATTGTATTGTTGCTCATTTTCTTGTGTTCTTCGAGTTTGGTTTTCTCTTCTTGCTTCTTCCCCTATTTTTCGAAGTGCTTTTATTCTTCTATCTTCTTCAGCCTTTCTTTCTGCTTCAATTCTTCTTTCTTATTCTATTTTTCTTTGACATTCCCTTTGTTATCTTTCATACTCTAATTTTTGTTTAGGAGTCATGTTTATTCTAGTTGATTCTTCTCCTTCTTCAGTCATTTCCTGTTTAGAGATTTGTAGTGTTTCAATAGGTTGATTTTGTACTTCTTCCACTATGATTTGCTCAAGGACAGGTTGTTCTAGCTTTTAGACAGTTGGTTTTTTCATTTCTTTCTATTTCCAAATAGTAGTAGGTTCTTTAGGTGATTTCTTTTTATTTACCTCAAAGGCTAACAAAATTTGTCTTTCAACTAGAGTTGATCTCTGTCCTGATCTCTGTTTCTCCTCTAACTCTTCTATAGTCAGTTTTCTAGTAACTGGTGTTCTTAATCATGTGGATGAATGTGTTGTTGGGGGGTTTTGTTTCACAAATCTACCTTTTTTATCTCTATATCTAGGCATAAGAAAACATTACTTAAAATGAAAACTATATTTTTGTTGTTTTTGCTGAATTTTTTTTTTTATATATTTTTATCTTCCTATTTTGAACGTTTTGGAAATATGCTTCCTCGAAAGCGGTGCCAAAATGTTCGGTCAATTTACTGTTGCAAATTAACACAAGTATTTAATATCAATCCGGGTTGGTGAACTTATAAGCGTCCCTAAAGTATATGGGTTTCAATCACAATCAAGTTTAGAAGATAAACTATTGATGGTTAGTGAAATGCATATTACAAATACAAAAACTAACTTATTTAATTTATAAACAATAGATTAAGATATATGAAATAATAATCAAGAGGCTCTATGTTCAGAGATCATGATTGTACTTAATTAATGGTTTCATTATATAATCAATACCATTGTGAAAACATGAAAGCAGGAAATATAACACTAAACAATAGATTAAGATATATGAAGTAATAATCAAGAGGCTCTATGTTCAAAGAACCTGGTTGTCCTTAAGTATTGGTTTCATTATATCTTTAACAATATTGTGAAATCATGAAATCAGGGAACCTAACACTAAACAATAGATTAAGATATATGAAATAATAATCAAGAGGCTCTATGTTCAAAGATCATGGTTTTTCTTAATTACTGGTTTCATTATATCTTTAACACTATTGTGAAATCATGAAAGCAAGAAATTTAACTTCTAAACAATGGATTAAGATATATGAAATAATAATCAAGAGGCTCTATGTTCAAAGATCCTGGTTGTCGTTAATTACTGGTTTCATTATATCATCAATACCGTTGTGAAAACATGAAAGCAGGAAATAATAAATCTAAGAAAAATAATTCACAAATTACAGTTATGAAAATTAAGAAGTGCACTTAGCTCAGTGAGGGGGCCCTTCCATCCTTACCTTGTGCACTGTAGGTAAACTCAGCTACTTACGGCTTCAAGAAATCAATCAGCATGTAACAGCATCAAAATATGCTAGAACAGATCTTCTATTATGTCTTCAAGTCTCAAAGGTAATAATAATAAGTCATACAAGTTCCAATGTCAAAGCCTTCAAAGTGTGAGGCTTAAATAGATGAAATATCTAACAAACTGATCTGAAATATCTCAAGTAATCATCAATATCCTTATCCTATCATATCAAGTTGAATTATTCTATCATATCGATCATAACCTGGAAAAATCCCATAAAATAAGTGTGTTAACCTACTTTCTAGGGATCCTCCATAAAGATTGGTCCTATTTGACCGCCTTTGACTGAGTCTCTTAAAGCTCAATCTGACTGTACCAATAGATGTAATGTTACTCCTAGCTCCCAATATTTCTAGAACCATATCCAACTCAAGCCCAAGTGTCTTGAACATATGCAAACCATCATGCTATTATGGGAATTTATGTTGTTGTCCAAAATTGCACTTAAATTCCAATTTTCACAAAAGCATCTAATAATTGAAAAACATAAATTAAATACCTATATATGCATGTTTAGGTCATTGTAGGATGAATATGATGGTAAATGGATGGATAAAGTGGAAAAATAAAATGTATTTCTTAAGCAAAAAGAGATAAAAAACAAGGCCCAACAGATATTTTACCTATGCGAGTATTAATTCTATTATTTTCGAAGATCCGACAGTTAAAAGGTCGCATCTACAAGTTGCGGAAGCAACTTTGAGTTCTAAGAATTATTTTGATATTTTGTAACAACATAACAGATCCAAACTTAGCCCATATCTATTTCGAACCTTTCTTGGTTTTCTCTCGGCAACTAGTTTGGTCATTGTAACAATTGTATATTTGTAGATATTAGTTGTCATATTGGGAAGACAGGGTTTTCTGAACATTTGTATAAGAAGGGTCTCAAGTTTGTGAATCGGGGTTAGCATACAACATAAATTTTTTGTAACAAAATACTTTTAATTAATTTAATGCAAGTCATTTTTTCATTCCACCTATAAGCTATGAGTTTATCGCAACCCTGGTCAAAGAGTTGGGCCCACTCTTTTGATTAGGTGTTGCGTTATTTCCTTTTCCTGCTTTTGCATTTATGTTTGATTATTTTAACTATTTTTCTGGTGTGTTTCTTCAATTGCTATAAATTCCTTTATAATTCTGCAATCTATCTTTAATTTTTGTTACAGTAGTTTTGGTTTTTTTTTTTTTTTTTGAATCTGTGATCAATATCGGGTTGTGCCATTGCTCCAGCATATACCTTGTGTGTTACCTTGAAATAATGTAGGCACCCGGATTGATAAATTAATTTGGAGAAGGATTGAATATTTTATTCACACTCAGACATGAACAAGTCCCTCAATGCTGTAGAAACCTATTTTTTCATCCACCCATATTCACTTCGGGTGATACTGTGATCCGCTTGCAGGTCCTTGCTGAAAGGGCCAATGATTAAGGCTTTTATTGGTGTGCAATATAGAATGAACCTGGTTCAAGCCTAAATGAGCCAACAAATGGTTATGTTGTCAGGACCAGGACCTATTTGAAGGATATGTGGATGTGGCAGCCATCGAAGAATGAAATTCAATATTGGATAGTCCAGAAGGAGCGACAAATTTCATATCAAGAGAACATAAATCCTCATTTGACATCCGAGGCTTGGTTTCATAGGTATATTTTCATAGAACAATACAAAATTTTCTTCACCTCATTACCTGGTGAATTGTATGATTGTGTATCAAGGTTGACTCAAAGGAAGGACTTCTTTAAGAACGACGAACCTATGGCATGGACTCTTGAATTGAGACAATGACTCAAGATCACTAACAACAATATTTTAAGGGTTTTTGACTTCTAGGTTGATAACATATTGGGAGGTTTCATTATTGAGTTCGCAGTAGACTCGATTGTGTCCTACAACAAAGATTCTTCAAAGGACCACGAGGTAACTAATGAGCACCATAATTAGGTATATTTTGAGGCATTAATTTTCAACTTTTTAGCCTTATTAGTCTCTCTTTCTCACATTTAATTACATTATGGTCATATGTTGCTTAGTGTAGATGGTGATTAAGGCTTGTCATACTTTGAATGCCTAATATGGTTTAAATGTTGGATAATCACGAAGATATGCCACTTTTATCGAATACTGTGCAATCAAAGGTCAAAGTAGATACCAAGGAGATATTATAGGGGGGAATACCACCTCCTTAACTCATAAAGGCAACCAAAGGATCCTCAATATTCCCTCCAACAACTCAAAATAAAAGGTAGCGAAGCAAGTGGAAGACCAAGTGAACCAAAGCTCCACTTCTCTTCCAATAAAAGGGGAAAAATCACCTAATTTTTATGGATTTTTTGGTATCTACCCTTTAGGTTAAATAGGGCAGAGAAAGAGCTCATTAGGATTCATTTTTTGGAGATAGCTAGGAAACTCTTAGCTCGTTTAATATACTTTTGTGACTTTCATGGCTATGTAATGAGATTGTTTCTGAAAAAAAAATTGAGTATTCAGTTTATCCTTCACTGATTTAGTTTAAGAGAGATGAGCTTATGGGTTAGGGACCAATCCATTGGCCACCTTCTCTTTTTTGTATTTATGTTTGCTTTCCATGCCATTGTAGCTAGTTTATTCATGTGTTGTAGTTAGTTTTCTCACATTTCATTTTGTTGTGGTTAGTTTTCTTCCATTTCATGTTGTTGTAGTCTGTCTCTTGTAGATCATAGTACAGTAGCATATAAAATTCCAAAGTTGTGTGTCAAATCCTCCCTCTCTCACCTCTTTCATTGGAGCTTGAGGAGGGAAGCTATTCACAACGGACCCAAAAATTCTTTCAGTTTTAAGATTTCTTGGAAAGAATAGATAGGTTGATTTATTTATCTTAAAAATGTTATAAATGTTGAGTTAGGTTTCTGATTCAATTTCATAGGTAGGTTTTTTATTAAATTCAACTCATCGTTTCCACCATTTTCATCATATATTTGTCAATGTTAATTAGATGAACAAGTAGTTTTCTTGTAGGTTTAAGTATAGAAACAGAGGATGACTCCACCAACATCCCTAGCTTTAGTTTCCACCCTCCACCAACCTACTTCCAACAAAATCACCTACATCCTTATTTTTTGAGATCTTTACCACAATACAAAGAGCTACGGTGGAGGTGCAAGACAGGATATGAAATAATTTATGAACTTGGCCAAGAGGTTGCACACCTTACAACCATCTCAGTACACCTTCATCCCACCTTTCCTACCCCTTTACTCATAATTCCTGGCCTGAAACTACCCTCATAATGTTTCGTATAGTGTTTTAGGACATCTTGTAGCACTACGGGAAACCCTGTAGCAGATATTTTAGCAGTGCCATTCAGCCACTTCTTCAACCCAGAAACCATCTCTCACCTCACCTAGACTTGACACAACCTCCAATAGACCTTCATCTTTGAATCCATGAGTCCAAGACCTTATTAAGCCACCTCATCACCTCCTTGTTTTGCTGCAAAATAGACTATTTACAAGCATAGTTAGCTCATGAATAGATGCATGGTTAAAACATAGTAGTCAGGCATGAAATAGTCAGAGGTTAATTAGACATTTTTCCCAACAAAGTGTGCTTGGATCAGTTTCCCTTTTTGAAAGTTTAATTCAACAGTTTAATTTATGAATGCCACTTGGTTTAAATATATTTTTTACGTTAGCCTACTTGTGGATTTCCTTTCTTGCAAATAGCTAGGAGTGTACTTATGCTTTAGAATAGTTTCTTTCTTGCTGATAGAGTAATGGTCTTGAGTTATTTACAGTCTTAGGTTTCATTCAGAAGCGTGACAGACTTCATCCCCTATAAGTAGCCCTTTTAGTAGCACCCTTTCTTAGGACTAAGAAGAGGATAGTATGAGTGGAATGCATATGTTGTGTATATAGCACATTCACCTCCAATTTTTCATGGAGCCAGGGTTGATAAAGTAAAGTAGAGTAGCCTTTGGGATTTGCAACACTCTTGGTGCAATACCAGGGCTCACCACATTTTTGGCGCCATTTTTAGGGAGTTTTCTAGGTAGATGCTTTGATTTTTTTTAGCATTACTTTATTCCTTTCCTTTACATTCAGTTCCAAATATTGAAAAATACAAAAACAATTTGACTTGCATGCCTCATAGGAGTAGGGATAACCAAGGAATTGTTTTACTAAAAACCCCCTACATCCCCACACATTCACCCTTCACTTTTCTTCAGCGACTGTGAGGTTGAACACACCATAGGTGAGTCTCTTGAAAACTTTGAAGAACCTATTGGAGAAAAAGAATAACGTTCTTCACCTAAAGAAATTGCATCACCAATTCAAGCCATGGCTGAGACTGGGACCGAAGGAGTCTTTCCTATTAGAGAAATAAATGGTGAAACTAGGATGAAGAACATCAATCCCTCATCCCTTCCACATTTCCGTGGACTTACCTCTGAGGATCCTGGCACCTTCATGTTTGAATTTTTTGTTGTTTTCATGACCTATGACTATGGCTCAAATGACCAAAACTTCAAACTGTTCCCATCCACCCTCAAGGATGCAACCTTTCACTAGTTCATGGGTTTTCCTAAGAACAACATCACTACCTAAGCATAGATGTATGAGCCCTTTAACAAAAGATACATGGACTATTGTAGATCCAAAGAAACTAAGCAGGAAATATTTAGTATGACTATAGGACCTGATAAATCCATAGAGGATCACGAAGAAATATTCTAGCTAAAATACAAAAGAGCCAATTGCACCCTTGATCACGTATCACTTAAGCTGGTGCTCCTCCAAGGGATCTGGGAGGAGGTGGTAGAAACCCTTAATATGATATCATGAGGAGATATCTACCAGCTTCCTTATGAGGACATAAAAAATTTCCTTACGAATCACTCTAGGGGAGTTAGGATGAAAGGGAAAGATAATGAAAGCATGACCAACACCCATTCCTCTTCCACCTCCATCAAGCATGAGATTGGAAATATGTTGGAAGAATAAGAAAATGATATTTTTCACACCTTTTCCCTGAAAATGGACAAAATTTAGATCAAGAGGAAGTAAGAGGAATCAGAAAGGTACTTGAATACCTTATTCCCTAGACGTTCTAGAAAACATCATCAGAATACATGTCCACTAAATGTCATAAAGGTTTTCTTAAACTATGAAGAGAATCATTCCATAGTTAAGTGTCCCTCCTTATCTGGGCTCAAATATTCATATTGAGGTGGTGAAGTAGGACTACGGAAACTCTATCTCATAAATCAGAGAAGGCCTCAAGGGCCTCAGTCATATCAACAAGGTATGCAAGCTACACCTTACTCATATGATCATACCAACCAAAATGCACCTCTGAAACATTGGTATAATTCCACTCCTACATCATGGCCTACACCTCCTACTTGTCCTTACAACCCTCCATATCACCCCCATCCTATGAACCAACCATTCGAGCAGTATGTTCCTTAATCACCCGAGTGGAGCAACCCATCACAAGGATGGAGGCCCCAACATAACAAACTAGTTGCCTTAATGACTTTACCCAAACCTAAACCTCATATCATTCATTTTGATCCACACAAGCTGCCTCAGAAGCATGAAAAACCCTATCTGAACCCAAACAACAAGCAGGGACAACCGATTTACAGTTGAGACACATCATATCTATCTTATTTTGTGGAGATACATGAGATCAATTTCAGGTCGGGAAGAGTAATCCTGGAAAATAATCCTTCATCTCTACCTGCAGAGGTTGAGGAGGAAAAGGAAGAGAGTAACAACCTCCTTTTCCTGAGCTCTTGATCAACTCTAGTCAGCATACCTCAGAGGAGACTAAAATTATGGGAGAACTGAAAATTTTGTGTGTGAAAATAACCCTCCTCTAGGCCATTAAGGATGTTCCTATTTAAAATAGGCTCATCAAGGAAAAGTTCTTTAAGAAACATGGGATAAAGAATAAATATACCCCCACCATCAATGTAGTAGTACAACTATCTGACTTAATTTTGGAAAGGTTATATTCTTGAAGTACCTGGACCCTGATAGTCCAGTTTTGGATGTACACATAGATGGTGTCGTAGTCCCTAATACTCTGATTGATATAGAGGTTGCCATAAATGTAATGAACAAAGGAACTATGCTTAAAATCAACCTCTATGTGACTTTGAGGAAAACCAAAATGGTTTTGTAGCTTGTAGACCAATCCACATTAGCTCCAGAACGAATTGTTGAGGATGTTATGGTTTCAATCGACTCTTGGGAGTATCGTACAGATTTCCTAATCCTCCAGCCAAAAACCAAGTTCAATGAATATCCTCTCATTTTAGGAACACTTTAGTTAGCCATTTTCGATGCTTATATCAGTTTTCATGCTGAAAACATGACTAGCAAGAATGGGCCCTTGTCTAAATAGGTGGTATTATACCCTCCTGGATAGTTGGTCAAAGGCTCATTATTTCAGCTCAAAAATTAAAGTTCTTCGAATTGAATGAAACTACACTGATATTGATCGGCCCATCGTAATGAATCCAATTCAACTCATTTCGTTAAAAACTGAGTTAGAATGAAGGAGTTATGGTCTGCTGATCGTCGTTGAGAACAAGTAAATTTTTATCAAAAAATTGCAAAATAGGTATAGGCTGATGACATGGAAGCCCAACCAACATTCATCGAATCTTCTTTAATTTTAGTCCAATGGGACTGTGACAAGTGTCATTATGGGATTCACCAGTTTGGTTTGTGAAGGTAAAATTTGTCCAATGACCTCCTAAAGTTGAATTTTCGGTTCATGATCTTATGTGCTAGAAATGATTTATTTATTTATTTAATTAATTAAGGTTGAAATATATATATATATATATTCAAACTTTAATTAATTATTTTAAAAATTCCACATAAAAATTAATACAAACCTCATTATTCAAATATCAAATTATAAAGCTACGGTGGCATGATTTATATCTGGTCCATGTATACATTAAGATCACATATTTTATGGTTGTTAACCATTAAACAAAGGAATTTAAACTATTTACAAACCTTAAGTTATGAATGGTGGATTATATTATTGCAAATTCCATATAGTCCATATGTAATTCAATGGTGGCACCAAAATATATTCAAAGGTTTCCGAATGGTTTGATGGTGGTTGGTTCGTATTAAATTTGGGCGTGGTATTAAATATTTTCGGCGGTGCAAAAAATATTATGGGGTTGAGGTCCGAGTTTGAACCCATGTCCTCCCTTGAAAGAACTATGCGGCTTAATATTTCAGCCAAAGCCCATCCCATTTAAATATGTTGCCTCAATAATATAATTAAATTTTCTTAAGGATCCCAGGGCAGAATGGAGGGGCTAGCCCCTCACGATATGACCACACCACATGACCTTGTCGGGGGCTCCACATTTAAGAGTGTGATTAGCACTAACTAAACTCCATTAATGCGCACTTAACTTATGATAATGTTGGGTTTATATTAGCAGCGGATTTGGTAGAGCGCCATTTTTGGTAGACAACCCCAGCTTCAATGGAGTTAGTTGGCCAGATTCCAAAATCAGTGGAGAAATTGCAGGATAATTTGTTTTTTCCATAATTGAGGCAATGTTCAACCAAATTAGGTGTAGGAAGAGTCATTCTGAGAATATTTTTATGTTTTGGAGCCATTGGAACATTTTTCAGAGGCATACGAGGTCATATATAGAGGTTTTTGTTGCCTTGAATATTTTTTAAGCCGAGGGCTATCAGGAGGGAAGGCCATGTCCAGAGCATTTGGTAACCAAATTGAGTAAAAAAATAGTCGTTTTTGACATATTTCGATGTTTTAATCTCATTGGAATAGGTTCCAAGAGAATTTTATGCATGTAAACAGAAATATGAGCACATTTGAGCTAATATGGAGGCTCAAGCTATGGAGCTCGACCAAGGAGATCTAGCCCAAAAGGGGTGAAATCCTTCATCAAAACTCTGTTTTATTGGATCATTTTGAGATGTTTACTGTTATTTATGTTTTTTCTTTTCAACCATTTAAATTCATGTTTTATACTTTCAAAAAACACTCGTAAAATTCAGTTTTAATTACCTCTTTGACACACATAAGAAACAATTGAACCTGCACATCAAGCATAAGATCAGTAAATAAGTTTTATATCTGGAATTGAAATTAGCACATCAAAACTAACATTCAATTTTAGATCAAGTTGGTATCAGAGAAATTTTTTGAAAGACAAGGTTATTTGCTTGATAGTTATTTGAAGTTTTGTGCAAGTTTAATGGTTGCAAATTTTGTGATGCTGACAAGGTTAAAGTTGGAGAAAAGTGAAGGGAAATTTTTGGTTGCAAGTCTTGAGATTAGGACCAAAATAAGGAGAGATGAAAGAGCATCATCCTCGCCCAAAATTCCACTCATAGCTTCACTTGAAGAACCTCAATTTTTGTCTTAAGAACTTGAGATTGAAGATGTGCAATTTGTTCAAGAAGCTGAGTTGATTGAAAAGGTACAAGCATAAGAAGTTGAGCTTCAGATCTAGCCCAAGAGTGGTGGACTCCTTCATCAAAAGTTTGCTTTAATGGATCAGTTTGTGATTTTTTTTGTTATTTATGTTGTTTATGTTTAGCCATTTAAATTCATGCTTTATGCTTTCAAAAAACACTCGTAAAATTAATTTTTAATTACCTCTTCGACACACATTAGCAAGAAGGGAACCTGCACATCAAGCATATGATCAGTAAATAATTTTTATATCTAAAATTGAAATTAACACAAGAAAACAAAAATTTAATTTCATATCATCAACCTTCCATTGACCATTACCTACCTTTGTGGTTGGAGGATGAATAAGAAGAGGATGAACTCAGCGACCACATCATTCAAATCCAACCCCCCAATGACAGTCCACTCGATGACCTAGTCAAAGAGTCTAAAATCCACCCTTGGACGGATTTTCACTCAGTTGATTCAACCTCTGAAACCACCAAGGCTATGGAATTTGGCCCATCAAAAGCTTTGAAAATTAACTCATCCCTCTTAACCAAAGAAGAAGAGAATTTATGCCAACTCTTGAAATAAAACCTTGATGCATTTGCTTGGGACTACAAAGACATGAAAGGGGTGCATACCTCGTTGTGCACACACCATATCTACATTAAAAAAGGATGCAAGCCTGTGTGCCAACCCCCAAGGAGGATGAACCCAGATCTAAAGGACACAGTGAAGGAAGAACTACATAAATTATTGGATGCATGTTTCATCTATCCCATATCTAACAATGAGTAGGTGTCTCCTCTTGTCGTACTTGCAAAGAAGAATGGAAAATGGTGAATTTGTGTTGACTACCAAGAACTAAAAAAGTTCACTAAGAAGGACCATTTCCCCTTGCCCTTTATATATCAAGTCCTAGATAGCCTTATAGAGAATTAAGTTCATTTCTTTCCTAGATGGGTTCAGGGGATATAACTAAATCCAAATTAGCCTTGACAATGAGGAAAATACTACTTTCACATGTCCCTGGGGCACCTTCGCTTACAAATTCCTTCCCTTTTGATTGTGAAATGCCACTACTATTTTCGACAGAGAATTATTGAGCATATTCTCTGAGCTAGTCCACGACTCTGTTGAAATCTACATGGATGATTTCACACCTTATGGGGAGGAATTCCAAGAAGCTCTCTCCAATTTGGGAAAAGTGTTGAGATGGTGCATCAAGATCCATCTCTCCCTGAGTCTCGAAAAATTTGAATTCTTAAAGAGAGCAGGAGTTTTCTTGGTTCACTCAATATCACAAGCAGGAATACAAGTAGACCCGAACAAAACCACTATCACAAAAAGGGTGCATGTTCCTTAAAAAAAGAGAGATTTCAGGAGTTTACTAGGTTTGGTTGGCTACTATAGAAGGTTCATTAAAGACTTTAGCAAATTGTCTTCGCAATTATTTGGATTATTAGCCAAAGATTCCAAGTTTATCTAGTCTATTCTCTCTCAAGAATATTTTTAGATCATTAAGGAAACCTTAACTACTGCCCCCATTCTCCGAGGTCCAAATTGGGCTTTTCCTTTCCACATCCACACAGATGCATCAGAAAAGGTTGTGGGGGGAACTTTGGGGCAGTTAGACGAAAATTTACCTTGTGCCATCTATTTCATTATCAAGAATTTGTCTAAATCTAAACTCAACTATACGGTCACAGAAAAGGATCTTTTAGACATTTTACATTCCTTAAACAAATTTAGACATTATATTACTGGTTATCAAACCTTTATACATAATAATGATATACCCATCAAGTAATTAATGAGTAAACCTGAGGTTAATTCTACAATAATTAGATGGTTGTTGTTATTACATCAGTATGACCTAACAATTGTTGATAAAACAAGAAAGGTGAATGTTGTTGTATATTTCTTATCAACACTAACTCTACCTACAGATGAGGAAGGGATAGTGGATGATCAACTTCCAGATGAACACCTATTTTCTATCTCAACACTCTCTCCTTGTTTTGCTGACATAACTAACTACTTGGGTGTTGAAAATTTCCCTCCAAACATTTCATCCAGGGAGAAGAGCAAGATTATGAGGAAAAGTGCCCCTTTCACGCGAATTGGTGTAAATATCTTCAAGTTGGGTCCTGAAAAAATTCTCAAAATATGTGTGAGGGAAGAATAGGTTTTTAACATCCTCTCGGCATGTCATGATATTCCTTGCAGAGGCTATTTTTTTGCAAAAAGTACAACCTTTACTGCTTTGCAGGTTGGTTATTATTATCCTACCCTGCACCACGATGCCAAGAGATACACCCGTAGGTGTGACCAGTGCCAATGAATGGGAAGACCTACAGCAAAGGACGAAATTCCTTTTCACCCTCATGGGGCTCTAGAGCATTTGAGAAACGTAGCATGGACTTCATTGGACCCATTGATCCATAATCCAGATAGAAGAGGTATATCATAGTCTACATTGACTACTTGACCAAGTGGGTTGAAACAAGAATTGTAAAGTTAGCAACATAGGAAAAAGTAGCTGATTTTCTAAGAGAAAATGTGTTATACATGTTTGGATACCCAAAAGAGGTAGTCACTGATTAGGGGGGCTAATTTACATCGCATCTCATTGAAAACCTTCTGAGGTGGCACAAGATAAAGCACAAGACTTCCACTACCTATCATCCTCAAGCAAATGGTCAAGTAGAAGTGACAAACAGAGTCTTGGATAATATCCTCACCAATTTTGTGAGTAGTAGCAGAAACGATTAGGCAGATAGGTTAGTGGAAGCCACTTGGGCTTACAATACCACTTGGATGACAACCACATGCTTTACTCCTTATGATTTAGTCTATGGGAAGAAAGCTCTTCTTTCTATTGAATTTGAGCACAACACCTTGAGAATGGAAACTGAGTTAGACCTCGTTATCACAAAGGCCCAACAAGAAAGTTGTTGTCGTAAAGTGGTTTGGATGATTTTATAATTCAATCACTCCTTCACACAAAGTTAATTCAGCTGCAAAGGAATATTTGGCATAAAAAACAAATTAAGGAAAAGACATTTCAAGAAGGAGATTGGGTGATGCTCTATGAATCAAGGCTCAAGGACTTCAAAGGAAAATTAATTACAAGATGGTTAGGACCTTACCAACTATAAAATTTCTATGAAAATGCTGCTATTCAGATCAAAACCATAGATGAGGAGGGGATCCCCATGCTTTTCAATGGTTACAAGCTCAAAGTGTAAAAGAAGCCCATGTCTAGAGATGAGTTTATTATTTCCATAAACATGGAGGTTTATTTCATTGGAATCTCCATAGTTTCCAGTGCCTACCATTCCTAGAAAAAATAAAAGAAAAAAATAAAGAGGCATGGGTGAAAACCTATCTAAGGCATCCAAGGTCAAATCCTGGGTTGCAAACCTCTATTAGGCAATGCTGGAGCAAAAAAAAAAAACAAAAAGAAGAAATAAAATACCCTTGGGTGAAAAAATATTTGAGGCACCCAAGGCATGCTTGTGTGTTGAAAACCTCTGTGGAGACAACCACCCATATTGAAAAATAAAAAAGAGAAAAAAGAGAAAAGAAAAAAAAAACAAAGAGAAAAAGAGAAAATGAAAAAAGTGAAAACAACACCTATGCACTCACTTATTTATGTTTTGCATGTCGTTGATCAAGGGAGGTTTACACAAAGAGGAGAGGTTTTCTTCCTCTATTATCTCTCTCCTCTACCTACCCACTTCATAATCAATAGTAAAATTCATCCATCCACTCATTTCTCCCTCCAGGTTAAAAAAAATCTCATATTTCTCTCATGTCTCTAATTGCTATATGATGTCCTAGCTGCTACATTATTTCCTGTAGTGCTACAAGAAACCCTGTACTACTATAGGAAAGTCATATATGATAAAGTAATCTCTCTCAATGGAATCTAATCTTCAAGAAAAGCATGAGACTAATTTATTTTCCTATACCTACCACTCTTAACCCTCACTCCACTCCATGCATGATTATTCACTCCTTAAACCCTATTTATTTCCACTAGCAAATAGGTCAACTATATCTTGACATGGGACCTCTACCCTCATCTCTCCAGCACTCCACTCACTCCATAAATCCATCCCTAACCACCATACACTATTTATCCTCATTTCTTAGCAACCCAGAGCTCCAAAATATCATAAAGGAAACTGTTACAGGAAGTTGATCACTTCCTGTACCAATCCTCTACATGACACAACAAGCCTAAAAAGTGAGAAGAAGTTGATGGAGATGGATCCAAATGACCACTACAATACTCCAGGAGGATTAACACACCAACAAAAACACATGAGGACCTCCATACAATACCTGCAAGAATAACAAGAAAATAAAAGTGTTAAGCAACTCAATTAGAAATAAGCTTCTCACTCAGAAAAAAATCATATTAAAAAAACATAGCAAAGGGAAAAAAAACAATGGTTGTCACCAAAATATAGCTCCCTACATCAAATAAAATATGAAACTCCTCATCAATAGGTAGGCTCAGGTATGTTCCTGCACCCTCTCACTATGCATCATGTTGAGCAAAATGAATGAATGTTGAGAAATAGAGGTTAAAAAGGCAGAAAGTTGTCCAGTTAACTTGGCCACCCTCGTGAAGTCAAAGTGAAGGAAAAGTGAAGTATGCATGCCACCTGGGAATTAAAATCATTTAAGGGTGAGTTCACAAGGACATGGAGGTGATTTTTATGGAAATACAATGATTAAGTGGAGCGGGACCAATATTCCAAAAGAGTAAAACCCGTGCTGATGTGGAAGTCACCACTCCGCTCCAAATTCGTTCAAGTTTCCATAAAGGGAAGTTTTGGCTCATTCCCCTCATTCAATTGAGTAGTTTGAGATTAATTAGATAAGGAGAGTGACAGGATCCATCAAAGAACTCCTCACCAAGGCCAAAGTCTACATGCAAACCCCATGCTATAGGAAACTGTTGATGCTACAGGAAAGTTTACAAAAGGCTAAACAATGCCCAAAATTGTAGTAAGCGCCACTCATTGGTGGCACTCACACTTAAAATCACCATATCCCATGGAAGAAACAAAAGAGGTCAAAGGTAAGTGGATTTCACCTCACCAAAATTGTCAATTTTTTCCATGAAAATTTATACATAGTTACAATAGTAATTTAGAATTTAAGAGGTTGATTGATGAGATAGAATCCTAGTAGTTTGAGTTTATGTAAAATTATAACCTCTAAGACCACACGTAAACAATATTATCAGAAAAAACCATTCAGCCACTTTCTTAACACAACCATAAAATGGGAGGAGGTTTTAACAGAGGGGAACCCACAGATATCAAGAGAATCAGATTGCACACTCGGGTGGTGGAAATTTTCAAGGATCATCACTGGCTAGGATTCTTCGAGATCCTCAAGGTCTTTTATGAGGATTTTGGTCAATAATTTGCGTTGGCCCTCCATGAACGATCAGATGATATGGCTACCACTCTGGTCATAGGTCTAGCCATCACCATTACACTTGAATTCATTAGCATAGTGACAACTTTTCCTCTGGGAGTCAAGTGGAATAGAGAAGATAGGGTGTCTAGCACTGCAACCAAAAATAGCTTCTTTTTGCCAAATGAATAATTAATTGAGGACAAAATTAAGTGAGAAGAGAAATCCTTCCATACCCTTTGGATGAGGTAAAATTTCACATAATGAAATACATTTCTTATGAGGGAAGACTCATTGTGGCTTATGGATACCACTTCATAATGTTGAATGAGCTTAGGTTCCAAGGATATCTCCCTCTAGAAAAAAATTGAACATTCCCTAGTTCCTCCTACATTCAATTAGGGACATGAGCCAAGAGATGAGGGGAAGAAAGTACCAACACTTCTGTTAATTTTGGGCAACTAGGTCCAAAATCCATGTTACACTGCTCATATGAAAATATTCATATTTTTTTAGATTCCTCTTTCGGAGAGGTGCAATATTGATCTAAAAATCATCTTGATTGGATGAGCATAATATATATTTTGAATTTATTTTCCACAGATGTGCAAGGTCAACCAGATTTGTAGTGTAGGCTCACATGCTTAATAGATGTGTCACACACCCTCACCGATCGATATAATTGGAGAGACTTGGAGGTCATTTTCTCATCAACTCATCACACATTCTCTCATTGTTATCTGATTGGTTCGATAGCCTTTTGAGGCCTTTCTCCCCTCACACATGTGGAGCTGAACTTTTGTTTTATTCGTATCTATCTGTGTACTTTTTGCTGCATTGTTGACAAACATTGACTGTGGTAAACCATTGGTCGTTTGAATTCAAATATCTTCCCAAATTATGATTTTGAGAATTTTTACTACTGGGTATTGAAATCAAGGAAATCTGAGCTATTTGACTGAAGCCCTAATCTGCTACATTGAATTTTTTGTTGTTGTCCTGTGTCGAATTTTCTGTGTTGACTTTGGGTTGACAAACGTTAACCTAGGATGAGCTGTCTTTGACACTTGGAAGATTGGTGTGACACTTGGAGGATTGACTGATCGAGAAAGGCTTTGTTGACTGAAGCATCCTATTGACTTCCGTAACATAATAATATCTCATATCTTTTGTAATATTTCTCAACAAGAAAAGCAATAATATAAGACATAAACATGGAAATAGCATTGAAAATAATTACATCAACAATGGAGACCAATATGGAGCCATTTTATTAAGAAAATAAGAAGTAAATAAACATAATACATTGACATACAAAGCATACAACACAATAAAAAAAGCCTTCAATGATCAAACCCTCTCAAATGTGAGATGCTGCTAATATACAAAATGTCGGACAGCTGATACAGTGCAGTCATGATGAGCATAGCTACAGCAAGAGATCATGAAATGATATACAAATACTAATATATGCCTCACGATATGCTAGACCAAAAGATCAAGGCACTATATCACCTTTCTAAGACAACCCAAGAGGGTTTCCGGAAAATGTACAAAATATACAAATGTGAGGTGCAGCCCTAGGGCTGAAGGTTTGTAGAAAAAAAATAGCTGGGAATATATGGCTGAAGCTGATGTAGAAATAATAATATCTTCTCCAATATATCCTCCAGATGAAGGGTTGTCCCCTCCACTGAAGAAACCACCTCCCAAATCATACACTGCAACAACCCCTGCAACTCCTCCTTAAATAATGCAGATCCAGACTGAAACTGTGTTGTAGGGGAAAATATCTCCTTGGAATTGTGCCAAATGTATCAATTAAGCTCAAGGGTATTATTTCCTAGCCTTTTGATGGAGGGAAACCTTCCTCCACTGGAAACAAGCTCTGAGATAACTCAAATCAACTCTCCACTTCTGCAACCTGCAACCACATGGGCTTCACTACAAGAGCAATACCATAGCAAGTGGGTTCATATTGGGGGATATATAATGAGGAAAAAATTACATTATATATTGGGGGATATATATAGGGTAAAGGGTTTTTATATTGGAAAGTATAAAAAATGGAGCTCAAAGTTAATGAAAAAATATAAAGGGTTATAAAAAATGTTATCGAAAAATTGGATACCTACAATATATAGTGAAAGTAGGGGATTTTTAAATTAGAAATGTGTATTGGGTTTATATTTGGAATGGGTTAGATAATATGGTATTTAGAGGTATTTTCCAATATGTACTCAAATTAAGGTATTGTTTAATATGCTATGATCACACGTGATATGTTAGAGGTTCATTGAGTGAAGCCCCTGTGCTTGCAACACATCACAACCCTCTACAGAAAATGCGATGTAGAAGAAAGATGGAGCTTGTCCTAATGCACAAATGTGTAAATGTAGCCCAAATAATTCTCCTAAGTGGGCACTCGAAGTCCCCCGAGGATGAAGGTGGGATTCCCGCTCGGGAATACCCTTGTGCTAAACGGCATTGTAGTCTCCACTAAACAGTTGAAGAGAGAAACAAGTCATACATACCATAAAAAAAATAATAATCAATCATGAATTCTATGGCTGCCATCCCCTTCCTTATATGCTTGGTGAGCTTCCTCACCTTGGGCCCTACTCATTCAATCCACTACTTCCATGCATGGATTATCCCTCCAAAACTATGTTTTCCCTCAATTAATGTCCACTCCCTCCATACCAGTGTTGTTGATTTGGTCAAAGTTGACCCATTCCACATGCATGATCCCCTATTCACACATAAGGGTGATTTATCCAGCTATTTTTACAACCCCCATTTACATTAGGGGTGATTTTATTCCTACTAAGAAAATTTATGGGTCTCCCTACCCTCTTATTCTCCTATCTAAGAAGCAAAACAAAAAGTTAATATTCCAATTAGCTGCCTAATAATTTAGGAATATTACAATCCTCCCCTCCCAAATGTTGCTTGTCCTCAAGCAACTGCAAGGATAGAATTGAAGAGCCTCCTTTCCTCCTCCTGTAGCATCCTCTTATGATAATTTCCTCCAATGAACAAGATTCTCTCTCATCAGTGTGTCCCAAGTTGCTCCTCCCAATTGTATAAGTAAGCCTTCGGTGGTAAAGCCAATGGATCTCATCATGAAAAGTTGGGATATCCATGGAGGCAACTATATGTTGTATAGAGGCCTTCTTGAGGCATGGAATCAGAAAATATTGGAAACCTTCATCCCCATATGAAGCTCCAATCCCCAAGCTATCATCCACACAAAATGAATCACCCTCCGTAATGGTAATTCATAGAAAACATCCTCCCAAATTCTCATGAGAGGCATCTCCCAAGTGCTCAAGTTAGCCATATGGCTCACCTCATATGGAAGCAAGAGGTCAAATGTAGCAATCATGGATTGTCCAATGTTCTCCCTGAAGTGTGAAGCATAAGAAATGTGTAGAACATCTATAATGGAAATATCCAATCCATGTGTCATCTCTCCAATCATGCCCACAACAATTATAAGGACATCATCAACATATGGGATCATCACCAGAGTCATACTAGCTTCCATGTGTAATAGTGGAGAAGGATAATGATCCCTCAAGTGCAACCAACATAGTTTGACTCCTAAATGCATCAAAATATGGCATGATGGGTGGTATCCCAACCACTTTCTTGCTGCCCCAATCTTCTTACATGATTGGAGAAGGTGTATGATGTGGGGTGAAAATTGAGCACACCCTGAATAAGATATCATCTCCCCAAAATCTTCTAGGGAGTGGCCATCACCATTACTGCTTATGGCCCCAAATGGACCATGAGGCCTATAAGAAATAATACCTCTTCTTGGAGAAATAACATGTATTGTGATGGTAAGGAAATAAAAACACATATTAAGTCAATCATGATGCACATAAACACAATCCTTACCATGTACCGTGAACAAGTTGGAGAAGTGGCTCATAAATGGGCCTTTTCTCATCCCCAAATGAGGAAGGAAGTGGCTGTGATAACTCCATCAAAGAGTTATGTCCCTCCTCAAAACATTCCATATATCTCCTCATATGATGGTGCATCTCCTCTTTGATTCCTTCCCAAGTGAACCCCTCCATGATAGTACGGTGTGCCCTCATGAAATTAGTGTGGCTGGAGAGAAACACCCCATATGTTGTATGTAAATCTTTCTCTCTGTGCTTGGAGATCCGAGTCAATAAGATCATATCCTGGTAGTAGATGTATCCATCCTCCACTCCTGAATCACTATGCAAGGTATGGGAGAAAATCAACCCATACTCTCCCAAGAGTAACCAGACCAACAATAGCTCTTGTTGCCTCCTCACATCTCCATCATACAAACCATGGTGTTTAAACATGATGATTGACATGAAAAATGTCACATCACCCCAATGCAACCAAACTCATTGATGCCACATGATGAAAGTGTCATGTCATGTCCCAACCAATAACACACCCCTTGCAGCAGGATATGTCATATGATGGCCAAGATCTTTCAAGAGTATCCAGTGCAGCCATGCCTCCTGCTACCTTGTGTCATAGATCTGCAAGTGGCTCACCAACCTCTTGCTCATCAACATCACCCATCTAACCAATGGTGAGTGTCTACTGTCATGCTCCAAATTGGAATCCCTCCAATGGAGAATACCATCCTCCCAAATCAGATCACTACCTCTACACTTCATGGGATGTTGAAGTGAAGCCTCCCAGAGATCGCCATATGAAGACCACTCATCAATGACCATGTTGAACCCTCAAGGATCCAAGTATGTTGAAGGAAAAGACTTATCATTGAGCTATAAAGTTCTCATCAAGAAGGATCCATCATAGTAATGGGAGATAAGATGTCTCTCATCAACCATCTGCATATCCCCTGCTACACATTTAGAATGGTCATTGGAATGCTCCAATAATGTTTGGGCCCCCAACTCATCACTGTCGTTGTTGATCTTCGTGATGGTGCATATGTTGTCTCAAGATCATGCTCAATGTTGAACATATAGTTCTGCATTGGATTTTTTAGGACAATACTCATCCTATCCTCCAAAAATCTACACTGCAACCCCAAGATTTGTGTACATATCAACAATGACATACTAGGATGAATGTATATCTCCTCCTTGAACCTATCAAGGGTCCTCTTCACAATCATAGTCTGTTGCTCCAAATCAACAGTGTGTCTGGACTGTAGTTCATGCAATGGCATGCCCCCAGAACATTCCATATGATGTGCTAAAATAATGGAAAGTGGAAAAATTTTCATACCTTTGTTTAGCTTAGGAACATCTTGTACTACTACAAGGGTTCCTCCCACCGGTGTGATGACTTCCCCAACTACTGACGATGATGTTGGTTGCTCCTTCACTACTACACCAATGCTAGTATAAGTTTCCTCCTCCTCATTCATCTCTTGAGTAATGCATGGGACTCTAAATGCCAAGAGACCAAGACCACTTTGCAAAGGTGCAAGTGTTCCTTCTCCTAATGTAATTATCCCTGCAACAAGTGTGTAATATCCCAAAAATGGAATGAAAAAATAATTGAACACAATTGCAGTGTAAATCAGCTCATAATATGTGAAAGGAACATCTAACCAACAAATGAACGCTCAACAACAAGAATATGTCCTATAAAATCATTCCAAAGTGAGGAAATGCAGCAATATAGTGCATAAGAATGTTATTTACAGATAATTATGATATAATTGTGAGAAATGGGACTTGTATCCCTTAATTTATACAATATACATCCGACATATGGAATGGGATAAAAAACAAGTCACTCTAGCCAAGTTAAACAGATCTCCTGGTTCAAATGTGGCTTAAAAATGCCCAAATCCCATGACTTATGGAATGCAGAAATGAATGAAGAAAATACAGCGTAATTATGAGAGGGTTTCTATAGAAATATGTTATAAATAATAGATCTGGAGTTTATTTAGCCCAAACTCAGAGAAAACTAAAGATCTAGCCTCTTTTACATAATGTGAAGATAACCTGGTAAGGGTTTCTTGAGAGAATGAGTATACAAGAGTAGATCTACAAATATAGATCTAAAACAATGCAGTTATACTACAGCTCTTTAAATAGATATATTAATAATACGAGAAATATAACAATATGTTTTATACAATCCTTTTGGGAGAAGGGTTGGCCCTTCCTCCAGGGAACAAGCTCACACACAAGGGTCTTGACACTGTTGCTGCAATACTGAGTAAAATGACGTAGTTCCTGCCAAGGACTGTGCTGTAGGAGATGGATATTTTTTTGTCCAAGTACCAAGATTTCAAATATTCCCGTAGATCTTCCTTACAGATCTTGTAAAGAAAGGGAAACTCCCTCCGCTGAAAGATAAGCTCAGAAGGTGGTGTTGTGATCCTTCCACTGCAACACCCTACAACACAACCCAGATCTAAACAGAAATTATGTTGTAGCTGAAGGAGGATGCTTGGCCTCAAGCCTGAATATGGAAAAATTAAGTATAATTATCCTCCAAGAGATCACTCAAGGTAGGAGAAGGAATCCCAAAGTAGGAATACCTTGTGATAAACAACACTACAATCTCGGCTAAACAATTGGAGAAGGCACAATAGTCATGCAGACCAATACATCAATAATCATCAAGCTAAACCCAAATGGCTTCCTTCCTCTTCCTTATAATCTATGTGAGCCTCCTCAACTTGGGTCCCACCCATTAGGCTTTCCACAAGAACATGATCAATCTCCCTCTAAAAATGCGTTATATCTCCATTAAGGCCACTCTCCCTTAACAATGTTGTTTGATTTAATCAAGGTTGACCTCTTCAACCTGCTTCATCCCTTTTCACACATAATTTTCTTCAACCTAGCTCTCATATGTTTGTCTAAGTTGATCCTTGTTCATATCGAGCTATTTACATTGATGATCCACTCTTCTTCATGCATGTTGTTGACTTGGTCAAACTTGAATTTTTTCACATGCAAAAGTCCCTATTCACACATGAGGGTGTGAAATACTGATACTAAATTTATCCCCTTTCATACCAAGATGTTTTTTATGTTGATTAAGATAAGTATGGGTCTCCTCCCCCATTTATTCATCTACTAGGTGCAAAAACCAAAAATCAATATTCCAATTAGCATACATGCTAATTTAGGAATATTACAGCACTCCCCTCCCAAGTGTTGCTTGTCCCCAAGAAACTGCAAGGATATAACTGAATATTTTCCTCCCCTCCTCCTGTATCAGCCTCATATGATAAACTCCTCCAAGGAATATGATGCTATCTCAACGGTGAATCTCCATAGTGCCTCTCCCAAGCATACAAGCTAGCATTTGGTGAACATCCCAAATGGCCATCATCATAAAAAAGGAAAGTGATCAAGGAGGCAACTAGCTGGGGTATAAAGGTCTTCTCAAGGCATGGATTCTAAAATGAATGGGGAATTTTCATTCCCATGTGAAACCTCCACCCCTAAGCTATCATCCATACAAAATGAGTCACCCTCCAACATGGAAACTCATGAAAAATCTTCTCCAACCTTGGCTCCTGAAGTGTAGGTGGGCTGAATAACTGAGCCTGGTAGGAAAAATGACATACCCCATGCTATATCTCTATCCACTCATGATAAGTGTAGAGAACATGCTGATATGTGGCTGCAATAAGGTTTCCCTCAAGTGGTAAGAAGAAAGTTGGATCTCCAAAGATCCTCTCTCCAATGTCATGAATCATGCTAGCCCAAATCATTCCATACAAAATGGATGGCACATCTTCACCATTTGGCATTCAGATCAGAAAATTACTGAAGGTTATGTGCAAGTTAGGATGATACCAATGGTTTCTCAATTGTATGCAGTGTAGTATTCCCAACTGCTGCTTGAGAACATCATGTGGCAAGTTGTCTCCCAATGAATTACTAGCCGTGCGTTTTTTCTCATTTAGTATGTGGTAGTAATCAGCAATATATATTAGCTGAGCACAATCACAAAAATAATACACTTGCCCAAATTTATGTGGATATGGGTTATCGTAATTACAAATATTGGCCCTAAAGTGACCATAAAACCCAAGAATAAACTTTCTCTCATGTGGAGCAATGCACTGTCCATAGATGGTGAGAAGATACAAATACTCAATGGAACAATCAATAAGAACAAAGATGTATTTCTTACCATGCATAGTGAGTAAGTAGAAAGTGAGGCCTATGGGTGAGTCCTCCCATGAGAATATTCTCATAAAAATCTGCAAAAAGAGAGGTTGCACACTCCCCTTGTAGCACTCCAATAATAGAAACATACTCCAAAGTGACAACGCTGTAGGGCTTAGTGATAAGGCTCTTGTCACTCCATGAATTCTCTATTTGACATTCCACATGCCAAATCCATCCACTATCATGTTGCTATGTGAGAAGATTTTATCCCTATCGGGAAGCCTCTCCTTATCCTCCAATGTTGAAGGGCAGCCTCTTTGCACTTTGAAGGTGCCGTTTCTCTCTCTGGAAATATCCTGATAAGTATGGGAAAAGTTCTGCCCATACTCTTCCAAGTGTAACCACAGCAACAAAATTTTTTTCTACTCCCTTATCTCTCCCTCATACAAGCCATATAATAACATCATGATGGTTGCCTTGTATGATGCCCCATACAAACAAATATTTTGCTGCCATATTATATGGGTGCCTTGCCATACCTCAATCCCCCACATACCTCTTGACAAAGGGTATGTCATATGATGGCCAAATTCTCTCAAGAGTAGCCAACGCAGCTTTGCCTCTTGCTACCTTTTGTCATAGATTTGCAAGTGGCTCACCAACCTCTTGCTCTCCATCCATCCCCATTCACCCATATGTGGATGCCTCTCATCATGCTCTACCTTGGTACCCTTAGAAAGAAGACTACCATTCTCCAAAACAAGATTCCTCCCCTTGCATCTTATGGGATGTTGAGATGCAATCCCTTGGAGATCTCCTAGAAAAGATCTCCCATCAATGATCATCTTGAATCCATAAGGATCCAAGTGTGGTGAAGGTAAAACATCATCATAAAGTGGGACAATGTTCATCATGTCCTCCAAAATCTTACACCCCAACACCACATGTTGCATGCAACTCAACAAGGGTGCATTGGAATTATTTTTTACCCCTTCTTTGATCAAATCCAAGTTGTACATCGTAGTGTAAGCTTTCTTCTCCAAATCAGCAATGTGTTTTGATACTTGATCATGTAAGGACATATTTCCAAGTCTGCCCACAAGATTTTCCGAAATGATAGAAAATGGAAACTCATGCATACCTTGGTGGAACTTAGGAACATCTTGGAATATTTCAATAGTTCCTTCCTCCATTGTGATGGTTCCTTTAGATGCTGCAATAGATGGCTACTCCTCCATGATTGTGACAGCGCTGGTACAGGACTCCTCAAGTGCTGGTGGGGGCTCCTCCTTCTCTGATATCTTTCTATCAAATCTTCTAATCACCCTTTGAGTGAAATCTGCAAAATTAGATACTCTTGCATGACTCGCATGGCTGAACCACCAAGTGTTTGCCTTACCCTCCAAGTGTAGCACTAAGATTTCAACAACCTCTCTCTCTACTACTGGATGTAGTAGGAAGAATGCTTCTAGATTCATCACCCAATCTTGTGTTGTCCATGTGGGTGATCCATAAAAATTAGACAATAGAAATCTATTGCCCCTTATCATCCTATTGCTGTAGGGCCTCCTCTCTTCTTCCAACTGGATAAACTAAGGAAGAGCTAGAGTCTTTTTGAAAGCTCTAGGTTGATGGTTTTATTTTTCCAAGTACCCACTTAGGATATCATGTTCTAAGTTCTCTTCATGCTTCTTGTTTTATTTATGAGAATAGGAAGTGCATGGGTCTTCCTCCTCTTGAAACCTTCTATAGGTCTCAATGCAACTTTCTTCTTCTTCAAACCCTCTAGGAGTTTCATTGCATCTTTCCTCTTTCATCTGTCTAACCTCCTTGGAGAGGTTCTTTCTAGATATGAAAAGTGATGAGAGTAATATCATTCTCTCCATCCTTTTGATATTTGCTCCTTCTTTTTGTCTTCTTATTCTTCTGATGGCATAATAACTGAAACTCATAGGATGAGACAAGATTATTCTTCGATACCACTATAATATACCCAAAAAGGAATGCAGCAATACTTGAACACAATTGCAATGTAAATCATCTTATAATATTTGAAAGGAACATCTAGACAGAAAGTGAATTCTCAACAGCAAGAATATGTCCTATAAACTCATTCCAAAGTGAGGAAATGTGGCAATATAGGGAAAAAAAATGTTATTTACAAATAATTACACTATAATTGTGATAAATGGGACTTGGATACCTTATTTTATATAATATACATCTCACATATGGAATGGGATAAGAAAAAAATCACTCTAGCCAAGTTAAATAGATCTCCTGGTTCAAATGTGGCTTAAAAATACCCAAATCCCATGACTTATGGAATGCAGAAATGAATAAAGAAAATAAAGTGTAATTATGAGAGGTTGTCTACAGAAATATTCTATAAAAAATAGATCTTGATTTTATTTAGCCCAAACTCAGAGAAAAATAGAGATCTAGCCTCTTTTACACAATGTGAAGATAACCCGGTAAGGGTTTCTTAAGAGAATGAGTATACAAGAGTATATATGCAAATCTACATCTGAAAAAATGTAGTTATACTACATATATATAAATATATAGTTGAATAATACAATAAATAGAATAATATTTTTTAGACAGTCCTTCCAGGAGAAGGGTTGGCCCTTCCTCCAGGGAATAAGCTCACAAAAAAAGGGTCTTGACCCTGCTGCTGCAATACGGAGTAAAATGACGTAGTTCCTACCAAGGACTGCACTATAGGAGATGGAGACTACTTTTTCCAAGTACCAAAATGTCAAATATGCCCAGATATATTCCTTACAAATCTTGCAAAGAAAGGTAAGCTCCATCCTATGAAAGATAATCTCAGAAGGTGGTGTTGTGATCCTTCCACTGCAGCACCCTGCAACACAACCCAGCTCTCAATAGAAAATGTGTTGTAGCTAAAGGATGGTGCTTATATTCAAGCTTGAATGTGGAAAATTGAATTACAATGCTCCTCGAAGAGATCACTCAAGGTAGGAGAATGAATCCCTAACCAAGAATGCCTTATGCTACATAGCACTGCAATCTCAACTAAACAGTTGGAGAAGGCACAATAGTCATGCAGACCAATACATCATTAATCATCAAGATAACCCCAAATGGTTTCCTTCCTCTTCTTTATAAGCTATGTGAGCCTCCTCACTTTGGGTCCCACCCATTAGGTTTTCCACATGTACATGATCAATCTCCCTTCAAAACTGTGTTGTATCTCCGCTAAGGCCACTCTCCCTTAACAACGCTGTTTGATTTGGTGAAGGTTGACCTCTTCAACTTGCTTCATCCCTTTTCACACCTAAGTGTCTTTAACCCAGCTCTCATATGTTTGTCTAAGCTGATCCTTGTTCATATTGAGCTATTTACATTGATGATCCACTCTTCTTCATGCATGCTTTTGACTTGGTCAAACTTGACTTTGTCCACATGAAAAAGTCCCTGTTCACAAGTGAGGGTGTGAAATCCAACTACTAAAGTGATCCCCTTTCATACCAAGAGGGTTTTTATGCTAATTAAGATAAGTATGGGTCTCCTCCCCCATTTATTCATCTACTAGGTGCAAAAACCAAAAATCAATATTCCAATTAGCATACATGCTAATTTAGGAATATTACAAAATGGTGGTGGAAGTTTCTTTTCTTTTGGTTTCTTATTTCAAAATTCTTAATCAAACTTTGGGTAAAATCTGCATAAGTGATCACTCTTGCATGACTCAAATGGTTGAACCACCAAATGTTTGCTTCACCCTCAAGGTGCAATGCTGCAATCTCAACAACTTCTCTTTCTACTACTAGATGTAGTACAAAGAATGCATCTATGTTTCTCCTCCAATCCCTTGTTGTGCATGTGGATGACCCATCAAAAGTACACAATAAGAATCTATTATGTCTTTTTCTTCTATTGTTGTAAGTCTCCTCTCTTCCTTGATCTGAATAAAATTTTGGAGAGTTAGATTCTCCTTGAAAGCCCTTGATTGATATTTATATTTTACAAGATACTCACTTAGAATCTCATGATCTAAGTTTCCTCCATCTCCATGCCTTTCATATTCTTCTTCAAAATCAAAGGGAATAGTGTATTTCTTTGGAGCTCTATGCAATATCAATTCCTTCTTCTATTGATAGGAAGTGCTTTAACCTTCCTCATATTGAAACCCTTTAGACGTCTCATTGCATTTCTCCATTCTCATTTGCTTGACCTCCTTGGAGAGGTCCTTCATAGATTTGAAAAGAGATGAGACAAAGCTCATTCCTCCCATCATTCTGATACATTCTTCTTCTTCTTACTCTCTTGATAGAATAATGGCTGAGATCCATAGGCTAAGCCAAGATTATGTTCGGATACCAATGTAATATTCCTCAATAGGAAAAGTAGTAATATAAGACATAAACATGGAAATAGGAGTGAAAATAATTACATAAAAAATGGAGACCAATATGGAGCCATTTTATTCAACAAATCAGCATAAAATAAACATAATACATTGAGGCAGAAAGCATACAACACAAGAAAACAATCCTCCAATGATCAAACCCTCTAAAATGTGAGATGATACTAATATAAAAAATGTTAGAGAGCTGCTACAATGCAGTCATGATGATAATAGCTACATAAAGAGATCATATAATGATATACAAATAATGATATATGCCTCAAGAGATGCTAGAACAAAATATCAAGGCACTATATCACTTTTCCAAGACAACCCAAGAGGGTTTCCAGAAAATGCACAAAATATACAAATGTGAGCTATAGCCCTAGGGCTAAAGGTTTGCCGCAACAAAATATATCGGAAGATATGGTTGAAGCTTATATAGAAATAATTAGCTCTTCTCCAATGGACCTCTGGATGAAGGGTTGTCCCCTCCACTAAATAAATCACCTCCCAAATCATACACTGCAACCACCCCTACAACTCCTCCCTAAAATAACATAGATCTAGGCTGAAACTGCACTGTAGGAGATAATATCACCTTGGCCTAGTGGAAAATGTAGAAATTAAGCTCAAGGGTCTTCTTTTCTGGCCTTTCAATGGAATGAAACCTTCATCCATTGGAAACAAGCTCTAAGATAATCCAAATCAACTCTCCACTGCTACACCCTGCAACACAACAAAACCCTCAACAGAAATTTCACTGTAGAAGAAATATGGAGCTTGGCTTGATGCCGAAATGTGGAAATGTAGCCCAAATACTTCTCTTGAGTGGGCACTCAAAGTCCCCCAAGGATGAAGGTGGGATTCCCGCTCAGGAACACCCTTGTGCTAAACAACACTGCAGTCTACGCTAAACATATAAAGAGAGAAACAAGTCATACAGACCATAAAAAAATTAATATTCAATCATGCCTTCTAGGGCTGTCATCCCCTTCCTTATATGCTTGCTGAGCTTCCTCAAATTGGGCCCCACTCATTAAAGCCACTACTTCCATGCATGGATTCTCCCTCCAAAACTGCATTGCCCCTCAATGAATGTCCACTCCCTCCATACCAGCACTGTTGATTTGGTCAAAGTTGACCCATTCCACATGCATGATCCCCTATTCACATGTAAGGGTGCTTTATCCACCTATTTTTATGACCCCCATTCACATTAGGAGTGATTTTATTCCTACTAAGGAAATTTATGTGTCTCCCTACCCTCTTATTCTCCTATCTAAGAAGAAAAACAAAAAGTTAATATTCTAATTAACTGCATGCTAATTTAGGAATATTACATCTTTTTTGGAAAAAATGAATTGTAAATATGATCTATATATGGCTTGTCTTTTGTTGATCTATTATTGTGTTCTATTAGCATTTTACTTTCATGTTTATGTGATTGTTATTTTGTATCAGGCCTAAGGAAGATTGAAGTAAAATTTCCTCAAGCATAGAACACCATGGTTATCTAAATTTAACATGGAATCAGAGTTGAGGTGAAGAAAAAGTCCAAGCTAGTGTTAGAAGCAATCATTGAAGGAAGGAATCCTATCAAGGAAAAATGGCCTCCTGAACCTAGAAGGGTTTCAAGGCTAATGATACATTGACTAATAAGTTTGATTATCATGCATGGAAGATGTCCTTGGACTTGGTGCTAGAAGATCAAGATGTCATGGTCTATGTGCAAGGGAAGATTCAAGAGCCTCCATCAAATGCACCTACTGCCATGAAGACGAAGTATAGAAAGGGGGAAATCAAAGAAAATATGATATTCTAGGATTCTATTCATAAGTACTTGGTTGCTTACATTTCAGAGCTGAACACATCTAAAGAGATGTATGATAAGCTGGTGAGAATGTTCAGGGCTATTAATGTTAATAAAATCCTTTTATTCAAAAATAAATTGAAGAATATAAATAAGGGAAAGGATGAATCTATTCAATCATATTTTATGAGGCTCACTGAAATCATGAATAACCCCCTAGCTATTGGTGAAGAAATATCTGATCGAGAGATGGTTCTTATTGAACTTGGAGGTCTCCCCCGTGATTGATATGTATTCAATACCACCATTCTTAATAATAATGTGATTCTTGATTTTGATGAAATATTGATGAGATGCACTCAAGATGAAAGAAGAATGATGGAATATTCCTCTAATGGAAATGGAAGTTACCCTACCGCGTTCACCACTCATGCAAAGAAGAAGAACATGGTAGAGCAATGCCCAAAGGAAGGAAGCGAAGATGTTACATTTGTAACAAGACTTGTCACTATGTAAGAGAGTTCCCTAATAGAAGTGACTCTCCCAAGGATGATGACAACAACAACTCGAGAGGGAATAACAAGAACATCAGGTTCAAAGGAAAAAGGAAGGCTCCCTTTGATCATAGTGGAAATGGATAGCCTTTCTAGAGGTCAAGAAATTCTAGGTACGATGAGTATAATGTTGTTGATAATAAGAGAAATAAATTTATTATTGTATTTACCCTCTCTGTTGCATCTCCACCTGACTCCCTGGATGTCTGGTTGATTTATATTGGTGCTTCAAGGAACATCACTGGTTATAAGGAAGCCCTCTTTGATTTGGTTGAGAATAATACTAATCTGGAAATTATCCTTGGAGATAATGCCACCTATCTCATCAAAGGGATAGGTTCTGTGACCCTCCATCTATCTCAAGTTCAAGTCCTTTGATTACAATTTGTGTTGTACATACCTGCTTGGAAGAAGAACCTTGTGTCCATTTCAATAATGGAAGACAAAGGGTTCAAGGTGGCATTCGTTGATGGAAGAGGTACTTATCTAGAAGAAGAACTTAAATGAAGCTCTTTCTATTGGTTTTAGAGTTGATACACTACACCGGGTTGGAGGAAGTCCATTGGGGGCTATGTCATGTGATTCAACTCATCAAATATAGTTATGGAACCAGAGGTTTTCAAACCTTCATTACAAAGCCCTTCCTGAAGCAAGGAAGGTGGTGACAGGGATGTACGAATTTAGAGATGATCATGAAGGTATATGTCAAGGTTGTGCCAAAGGGAAGCATACAAGGGGATCATTGTCCCCTAGTGTCATAAAGACAAATGCTATCTTGCAGTTGATACATTATGACTTATATGGTATGCTTCCTGTGACATCCTTAGGAGGATGTTCTTATTACATGAATTTTATAGATGACTTCTCCTGCGAGACCTATATATATTTTTTCAAGAATAAGGATGAAGCATTCAAATGGCTTTTTGCCTTCAAGGCCTTGGTGGAAAATAAATTCGAGAAGAAAATAAAATTTTTGAGGACTGAAAATGGGAGCGAGTATGAGTCAAATGATTTTAATGAATTTTGTAGAGAAGATCACATTAAGAGGGAGATAATCACAACGTACACTCCTGAGAAAAATGGTGTTGGTGAAAGAAAGAATAGGACCATTGTAGAAGATCCCCATGCCATGCTATTTGACCAAGGTCTTCTGAAGTTTCTATGGATAGATGCTACAAACACTACTATGTATGTTCAAAATAGATGCCCGCATTTCACTTTAGACTCCAAAACTCCCAAAGAAGTCTTCTCTTGTAATAACCCTGATGTTTCTCATTTTAGAGTTTTTGGTTGTCCTGTTTACTTTCATGTGACGAAAGAAAAGTGAAGCAAGCTGGATTATTTTGGAAAGAATGGAATGTTTGTGGGTTATAATGAAAGTTCAAAGGAATATAGAATCTATGTGCCTGCTCAAATAGAAGTGAATATATTCCATGATGTCACCTTTGATGAAGATTTTTCCCTTAAGAAAGTGAGAAATCTTCCTAGCTCTAGGGAAGAAAAAGAAGATGAATAAGCAGGGCAGCAAGAAGATCCGAAGGATGAACTAATGACCACTGTTGTTATTAATCTATGGAATTCAATGATCCATCTCCGTCAAATAAGAGGAAACACTCATGGCTGTGGGATACTCTCGCAGATGCCGAGAGACATGTTTCCCCAAGGGGGAGATTCCGTGAAAGCAAGAAGCCGAAGAGATACCAAGGGTATCTAGCAACCATGAGTACCATAGTACAATCTGAGCCTGGATCATTTGAAGAAGCCGCAAAGCATCAATTTTGTAAGGATGCTATGCACGAAGAATATGAGTCGATTAGGAAAAATGATGTTTGGGAAGTGGTCCTGAGACCGGAGGACAAATCTGTTGTCACCTCGAAATGGCTCTATAAGATCAAGCATGGATCTGATGGAAGTGCTGAAAAGTACAATGCAAGATTTGTTTCCCGAGGCTTCTCTCAAAAATAATGCATAGATTATGATGATATATTTGCACCTGTGGCTCGCTATACCACCATAAAATGGATGTGAAGACCATCATGCATGACTCCTATAAAAATGAAAAGGTGTGTATGTGGAGCAACCTCTCGGGGTCGAAAGTCCCATATAAAGACACCTATGGCGTGTGCTGAAGAAAACGCTCTATGGGTTGAGGCAAGCCCTCGGGGCTTGGTACGAGAGGATAGATAGCTACTTGATGAAGTTGGGCTTCACTCGAAGTTGTTGTTCCGAACCTTTATTTTAAGGTTGATAGAGAAAGGACTCTCATTTTGGTTCTCTATGTGGACGATCTCTTCCTAACAGGTGCTGACCCTCTCATTCAACAGTGTAAGAGCGAGCGAGCTTCCAAATTTGAGATCAAAGACCTAGAGTTGATGGACTACATCCTAGGCTTGGAGGTATGGCAGAGGCTAGGCGAGATTTTCCTTTCTCAAGGAAAATATGTCGTGAAGCTGCTGGAGAGATTTGGTATGGTGCACTGTAAGTCTGTGTCAACACCGATGGAACTCAACTTTAAGAAGTTGAGTGGAAATGTTGTTGGGCTCGTGCTAGAAAATCCTACCGAGTATCGACAACTCGTGGGGGCCCTAATGTTCTTAGTGAACTCCCGTCTGGATGTATGTTTTGCAGTGAACACTTTGAGTCAACATATGGTTGATCCTCATCACATTCACCGGATTGGTGCCAAGAATCTGTTGAGATATCTTCGAGGCACAATCAACCATGGGCTGAGATACATTGCCGGGAGTTTGAGACTCCATGGATATACTGATGCCGATTGGGTTGGTAGTGTGGTGGATCGCAAGAGCACATCTGGATGTTGCTTCACCTTGGGGCTCGCTCGACATTCGACACTAGAAAGTTTAAGCTAGTAGATTTGATAACCACTAAGGCCAAATATATTGTAGCGAGTATGGCCTCGTCGTGAAGTTGTTTGGTTTCGAAAGCTCTTCGTTGATGCTTCTGACCCCAATCTCCCAAAGAAGTCTTCTCTTGTAATAACCCTGATGTTTCTCATTTTAGAGTTTTTGGTTGTCCTGTTTACTTTCATGTGACGAAAGAAAAGTGAAGCAAGCTGGATTATTTTGGAAAGAATGGAATGTTTGTGGGTTATAATGAAAGTTCAAAGGAATATAGAATCTATGTGCCTGCTCAAATAGAAGTGAATATATTCCATGATGTCACCTTTGATGAAGATTTTTCCCTTAAGAAAGTGAGAAATCTTCCTAGCTCTAGGGAAGAAAAAGAAGATGAATAAGCAGGGCAGCAAGAAGATCCGAAGGATGACTTGATGATCGATGTTGAAGGACCTATGGATCCCATTGATCCACCTCGTTCAAATAATATAAAACCCTCATGGCTCAGGGATACTCTCACAAATGTCAAGGCACATATTTCCCCAAGGGGCACATTCCGTGAAAGCAAGAAGCCAAAGAGATACCAAGGGTATATAGCAGCCATGAGTACGATAGTACAATCTCAGCCTGGATCATTTGAAGAATTCTTAAAGCATCAAGTTTGTAAGGATGATATGCATGAATAATATGATTCCATTATGAAAAATGATGTTTTGGAAGTGGTCCCAAGACTAGAGGACAAATATGTTGTCACCTCGAAATGGCTCCATAAGATCAAACATGGATCTGATGGAAGTGCTGAAAAGTACAAGGAAATATTTGTTCCCCAAGACTTCTCTTAAAAATAAGTCATAGATTATGATGATATACTTTCACCTGTGGCCCGATATACCACCATCAAATGGATGTGAAGACCACTTTTATGCATGGTTCTATAAAGGAAGAGGTGTATGTGGAGCAACCTCTGGGGTTTGAAGTCTGATATAAAGACACCTATGTATGCAGGTTGAAGGAAGCCCTATATGGGTTGAAGAAAGCCCCCAGGGCTTGGTATGAGAGTATAGATAGCTACTTGATGAAGTTGGGCTTCAATCGAAGTAATGCTAATCCAAACCTTTATTTTAAGGTTGATAGAGAAAGGCCTCTCATTTTGGTTCTATATGTGGACGATCTCTTCTTGACAGGTGATGAACCTATAATTCATCATTGTAAGAGGGAGTTAGCTTCTGATTTTGAGATGAAAGACCTAGGACTAATGCACTATTTCCTAGGCTTGGAGGTCTGGCAGAGACCAGGCGAGATTTTACTTTCTCAAGTAAAATATGTTGTGAAGCTACTGGGGAGATTTTGTAATGTGGACTATAAGTCTTTGTCGAAACCGATGGAACTGAAATTTAAGAAATTGTGTGGAAACATTGTTGTGATCATGCTAGAAAATCCTACTAAGTATCAACAACTCGTGGGGGCCCTGATGTTCCTAGTGAACTCCCGTCTGGGCGTATCTTTTGCAATGAACACTTTGAGTCAACATATGTTTTATCCTCATCGCATTCACTGGATTGGTGCCAAGAATATTGAGAGATATCTTTGGGGCACAATCAACCATGGGCTGAGATACATTGCCAAGAGTTCGAGAACCCATGTATATTCTGATGTCGATTGGGTTGGGAGTGTGGTGGATCGCAAAAGCACATATGGATTTTGCTTCACCTTGGGTTCTGCTTCAATATATTGGATGACCAGGAAGCAAAAGCTAGTAGATTTTCTAACCACTAAGGCCAAATAGATTGCAGCGAGTATGCCCTGTCGTGAAGTTGTTTGGTTTCGAAAGCTCTTTAGTGAGCTATTTGGGCATGTGCTAGATACCACTGTTATCCTTTGTGATAACCAGAGTGAGATTTGTCTATCTTAGAATCTTGTGTTTCATGATCAATCCAAGAATATTGATATTAGGTACCACTTTATCTTGGATATGGTACAATGAGGCGTCGTAAAGCTTGATCATATAGGAACTGATGAGAAAGTCGCGGATATTCTCATGAAGCCCCTGGGGAAGGTGAACTTCCTAACCTTTTGTGTGAAGCTTGTAATCATGGAAAGACCCTATTATAAGGGTCCTGCTTGACTTTTACTATGAGCTTTGGGAGCTCCAGTGGGCTTGGGGCTAGCTTATTAGAGCTATAAGCACATACGGGGCTATGCTTGCCAAAACAGGTTGTGATTCTGCTCCACCATTATGATATTGAGTTGGTTCACCTCTCTTTGACATATGCCCCATGCACATCCTACCCATGGCATTTCAGACTCATGGGAAGTACCTATCATTTGGCCAATGAGGTGGGAAATGTGGATAGATACCAACAACAAGATCAATGGACACATCAGATATTTCCGTACTTTCTATGTATGGAACATGTCCAAAACCTTGATCTGGGATCAAGTATGATGAGGTTCTTACCTCTAAACTGACATCGGGTTAGTAAAATAACTTGGGGTTAATGTGAGACTTTTTTTTAGTCCAAGAGAGTTTTTTACCTCTAAGCTAACTTCGGGCAGCTGAGTGTGATGTATTCATGACAAACATTTTTGTTCTATCTAACAAAGAGAAAGAAAATCAAGTTACAAGAGGATGACGCACGATGTTTGGTGAAAGTACACAATGGTACTGATGGATGGCACTTGTGGACATATGGAGTTATCCCTAGTTGAGACAAAGTATTAATTTTTTGAAACTAGGTCCAAAGTACATGTTTCACTTCTAATATGACGATGGTCATATTTTTTTTGGATTCCTCTTCTGGAGAGGTGCAATATTATTCTAAAGATCATCTTAATTGGATGAGCAGAACATATATTTTGAATTTATTTTCCACACATGTGCAAGGTTGGCCAGATTTGTAATGTAATCTCACATTCCTCATAGATGTTTCACACACTCTCACTGATGGATATAAATTGGAGAGACTTGGAGATCATTTTCTCATCAACTCATCACACATTCTCTCATTGTGATTTGATTGGTTCGATAGCCATTCGAGGCCTTTTCCCCTCACACGTGTGGAATTGAGATGTTTTTCAACGGATATTTTTATGTCTTTTTATTGCAACATTGACCAGCATTGACCATGGTCAACCCTTGGTCGTTTGACCTCAAATATCTACCAAAATTCTGATTTTGGGAGGTCATACTTTTGGGCACTAAAATCAAAGAAATCCAAGCAGTTTGATCAAAGCCTTGATCTATTGCGTTGACTTTTATGTTGTTGTCCTGCATTGACTTTGGGGTGACCCGCACTGACTTGTGATGAGTTATCTTTGATTGTTGTGGGTGTGACACTTGGAGGATTGGATGACCGAGAAAGAATTTGTTGGTTGAAGCATCATGTTGACTGTCATAATGCAAAAATATCTCATATCTTTGCTGGACAAAAGGAATTGTAAATCTGATCTATATTTGGATTTTCTTTTGTTGATCTATTATTGTGCTCTATCAGCATTTTACTTTCATGTTTATTTGATTACTATTTTGTATCAGGCCTAAGGAATATTGAAGTAAAATTTCATCAAGCATAGAAAACCATGTTTATCTATATTTAACAACTTAGCTCACCATGGCCTCATCAAGATTATAATTGGATATTCTCTAAATATATTGAACATTCTTGTATCTTGGTCCACTTTCATAGATATGTATACGGAAAAATCCATAGGTATAGAAACTAGAAAAACCCATGCCTCTAATATTTGAGGGAGGGAAATGGAAGAATAAGAAGTGGAAACCAAAGAGTCAGAAGGAGAAGATGAAGAAGAAGAGATGGGGATTGAAGCAAAAAAAAAAAAAAATCCTAGAAATAGAGGAAGGGAAAGAAGAAGAATAAGGGGAAGATGAAAAAGAAGAGGAAGAAGCAGAAGAGAAGATGGAAGGTGAGACATGGGAAGAACATCCATTAGACCCTATGTTGGGCACTGATACCTCTCCCCAACGGACAAATATTTCACCAGAAATATGAGAGCAAGAAGTGGCTGCTACCTTAACCACTTTAAGCACACCGGTGAAGGCTAAAATAAAAATATAATCCCCCATGTAATTTAGAACTATAAAGAGTGCTAGGGTAAAGCAAGGGAAACCACAGACTCCAACCAAAATCCCTATAACAATTGAGGAGTCACCCAAAACTAAAGAGGAGATAATATTAGAAGAGGGGAAAGTTCATCAGGTCACCTCACTAGAGAGAACTACTATGAATTATAAGGAGACATTCTTCAAGGTTAGCATCGCTTAAACATGTACTAACCCACAAAAACTCTCAAGAGGTAGAAACGAAGGAACATCAAGCAAAGGAGGGTTTTCTGTAGGAAAAATAGAGTTTGTTATAGGAAACTCTTTCTGTGCTACAGGGAACTCCAACAGTGCCACAAACAGAGTGGAAAACCATGGGGGAGGGAGATAAGGCACCCTTGTAAAGGAAAGATGCCTAGGATGTTGTTAAAGAGGCACATATTGAAGGGCAGGATGCCAAAGGGAAGGAAGAGAAGGAACAAAAGGAGGATGCTACCAACACAAAATCTCTCCCTAAATACATCTCAACAATTTCACACCCTAGCCCTCAACCAAATCTTATTTCCTACTATAAATTTATTGAAGAGGGAAGTGTTAGCCTCCACAATATATCAATTTTGAAAGGATATCAATGGAGGTAACCTCAAACCAAGATTTTATTTTGGCAACTAGACCTACCAAACCAGAGAGGGCTCTCTCTATGGAAAACACAACAAAGGGTTTGAATGGTACAAAAATGGATTTCAGCCTAGATATTTCAGCTCTAGGGTTTGAAATATTTAGGGTTTTTTCTAGATCAATAGTGAAAATCAGGGAACTAGGTCAAAATATCAAAGGTTTTAGTTGCAAGAAATATAGAGGAGTAAAGTAGCTATGCTTTTGTGATGGCCTAAGAATTGGTCAATGTAGTGTAGGGTTGAAAGAGAAATAAGGTCATAATGAACATGTCCACCATGAATTCATTAATAAAGAGGATAAAATACACAAAATGATATTCCCAACAAAACATCGATTAATTAAAATAAGTTTTCTTAAAACCTCTTAGGAAAATCACTGAAGACAAAGGATATCGTAAGGAGACTAATATATCATTCATATAAAACTATAAAATAGAGAAAACATTATCACAAACTCACAACATGATAATTCCAAAATAATTGCTACAACTATCCTCTAATTTCCTGTAAAAAGTGATGAAGTAGAGGCTACAAGACTTTCACCCTCTGATGTACAACCATAAAAAAGACTAAAAAACACATAGATATAGGATAAAAACAGCTTCCCATTTCTAAGGGGTCGAATCCCTCAGTGTAGGAACAACTTACAAGAATCTCTCAACAAAACCCTAATGACTAGGGAGGTTAAAACAAATCCTCCATATATAGTTTGAGTGACTTTCTCCTCATCAATGAGGTCCAAAATTACACCAAAATGACTATAAAAAACTAATTTACATCCTATTACATAACATCAACATGAAATTAGAAAAATTACATCATCAAACTAATATTTTATTGAAAAAAGCTCGAAAGATGCACTAACGAGAAAAAGCGAAGTGCCTCCTGACAAAATCCCAATGGCCAACTTGTCAGGAAATTTTGAAGGACTTCCTCTACTCGAAATCAATATTTGAAAGTTTAAATGTAAATATGAGGATTTCTAGTTGTATTGAGACACCTCAAGAAATAAAAATGGATAATCCATGACAGAGAAAAATGCATTCTACCACAACTACTCCCAAAAGTGCAACACTTAGTCCAAAAGGGTGGCATAAAGTGTATTTTTGACCTGCTTTTGGGCATTTTCTCCCAACCAATTTGCTGAAAAGGCTCAAAATTTGATCGATGACATGTAGGAGTGATCATCTATATAACGATAGAAATTTTTTGGCATTTTTATGTTTAAGGAAAAAGAGCAGCTCCTTTTGGCTATACTGAGATTTCAAATAGGAAAAAAGTAAAAAAAAAAACAAATTATAAAATTTCATAAAAAATTGTCCAAAATTATCTCATGAGGCCAGGTGATGATGTTTCATGCAATGAGGGATGCCTCAGCAAGAAACTAAAACTTATTTTTCTCCTTTTACCTCATTAGGGTTTGTGTGAGCTTCTTTTTCAACTGTTTGATCCTGATTTGGGAAACTTGGTTCCTTGCATAATAATGCATAGAAATGTGTATTTATAGGTTTTTATTCTTTTTTTCCCTCTTGAGAATATTTTCCAAGTGGAAATTCACCCTATCCAACCAACCTACTTTGTCTTTCTCAATTTCTTCCATAATGAGTTCGTCAACTATCATTTGAGCTTTTGGTGGAGATGTTTTTTTTTCTACTCAAGTGCTCTCTTCAGACCTCGTATTCTTGGTCTACTTGTTCTAACCTACTCTTCTTGATCCTATAAATCATCATCAACCACTACCTTACCTTTTGCATTATCCCTTGTCAAATTTTCTTTAGGCCTGTTTAAGAGCAGCTGGCTTACCTTTCGCTGCATGTTCTCATGTTGCAAGAATGAGAATAAGAAATTTTCCTTTGACAAACTATCCTTGAGCTCTCTAATATCAACCTCCTTCTCTATGATGATCTCTATTTTTTTGTCCTCTTCATGCCGAAAATATTCCATATTAATGTTGTGTGTGTGTGTGTTTGGCACATGAATGTACCAAATCACATCTGCTTAAGAGGAGTGGTTTTTTCCTCTCAAGTTCTTCGTCACAGGAAAATAATCAAGGGATTCAAGCATTAGTGAATGTGCTAATAAATAAATATAATAAATAATAAATAACATTAATATTCAAAAATAAAAACTAAACTAAAACACATAATACAAAAGCTCTAAATAGAGTCAAACAACTTCAATAATCCAAACGGTGGCATTTACGTCCCCTCTTATTAAGTGCTAGTAGGAATAAAGGATGAAACATTTACCCAATTTCCACGGGGCCCTTAGAACTAGGGAGTTCTAAGACTCAATTCAAGGATGTATTTACTTCCAATCTACCTTTTCGTAAAGTCCCTCTCTCTACTCCAGTTGACTGGAGTTGTTGGGTGGCCAGCAACTAAGTCCCCTCTATCTCTGCTCTAGAACACACACTGTTGGATTGCTTGGGGAAATTATGGCCAGCATAACAATGTGTTCTCCTATTGTTCATCTCTTCATTTCCTTTTATAGGAGAATTCAAACTCTCCTTCCCTCTCTTGGTACATTAATGGATGGTGACCCAAGAGAGGGGGGTGATTCCATTGTGTGCGACATTTTTCCATTGTCTGCTCCCTTGAGGTCGTAACGACACTTGGGCAGGTATCCATAGGCGGCCTCAAGTGTGGGACCAATGTCCTGGAGTGTGCCTTGTGGTTCCATAAAGTGACTTCCGCCACTCTCAGGTCCGCGCGGCTTTTTGAGGAAAATTTGCGCAAAGGTGTGTTTATCGAAGAAAAGTGCGTGTAAAGGCTCATTTTGCTAGTTCCTTCAGTACACAATTTGATTTTACTTATAGACCTTAGGGATTTTTAAATATTAAATATTCTATAATGTCCCTTAGCCCTGTAAATCCTTCTTTCTGACACTTAATAATTTCGTCTTTGCTTGTTTGATTTTCCAATGGTAACAAGTGTCATGATGGAATTGTTATTCATCTTGCAATGGTGCCTCATGATGTGATGATGTTTCTTTCTCAACTGATGTAGGTTTGGCCCTTTCAACAATGTATGGAGCAAACAGAAGCCTATTACCTATAACATAGGTCTAAGTCACCTCTGCCATATGAGTTCTTGTGATAGGTCTGCTTGTGGAAGCAACCGCTTAATGTGCTAGTGAAGACAGAGGTGTAGTGTGACTGGTAGACTGAGCTGGAGAAGTTAAAGAGAAGATGAATATATAAACCATCCCATGATAAATTGATCTGTGTTAACTGATGGAAAACTAGGACTTTCACCAAGCCATGGTGAAACAATCTAGCATGATGATTTTCTCCCAATCTCTGTACCTTCTCTTCCATTTTTACCATGCTTTTATAAAGGTAATGAGGCAAGTTTACGGCTTTTACACCGGTGAAATGCATCAAGAGCCTCATATGATACTAATATAACCTTGAGTATTTTCCCTCACATGTAAAATATCTCATGATAAATTTCATGTGAGGGGCATACTTGTCCAACAAATTTTTAAATGGAAAGATGTGTGTTGGAGCTACTTTGTATGCAGGTTTCAAGTACATTTTGTAGCTTTCATGGTCAAGGTCTCTACTCTTGAACCAATTTTATCCACTATTTGTAATCCCTGTAGCTATGGAAATGGTCTCTATTGAAATAATTAACACCACCTCTCTAATAGTCACCTCATCTCTCCTAAATCTGGTGGCAAAAGTGCTAGTAATTTTGTTATGAAAACCCAGTTCCTCAACTTTTTGGTAGAAGGCAAGGCAATGGTCATCCTAAAATGATTTCTCCAGGAAGGGTGAAGACATGATATCATGTGATGAATTGGGCTTATACCTGTTGATCTGAACTCCCTTTTGTCTCTTCTACTCAGTGGTTTCAGAATCCATAACTAAACCTAGCTCAATGGGAAGGGGAATTAGGTTTTGGTGTAGGGAAAAACAGGGAATTTGGCCAGTTTTTAGAAATGAAGGGATATGAAGGATTTATGGGTCTCCTAAATTCTTTGGAAAATTTATCAGGGTAGGGAGAGATGTTAGGGAGTATGGGAAATTGAAATTTGAGGGAATGAGTGAGGGGAAGGGGTTCAAAAGGGGAAAACACTGTCGTAGCCTGTGAAAGTGCAGTCTGGGCTAGAGTTTATAGGAAAATACTATAAATGAGGGATAGGGGTGTTGGAAAATGATTAGGAAGGTGTATAATAGGTGGGGGAAGGTGAGTGAGTTTCAAAACTAGGGTTTTACTAAGAAATTTGTCAATGAGATAATGAAAACAAGAAAATGCAACCAAAACCCTAGAAGAGGGAATTGACCCTTCCAAGCAAAAAATGAAGCCAAGAGAGGTAATTTAGGAACCCTATTACTTGTATATAATACATTGGAACCAATAGTTGTTGAATAATTCCTCTAAAATAATGATTTGGCTCCCTTGAAGAAACACAACCACTCTGGCAAAAGTGCAGTGCAGCTAATACACAACACAATAAATGATGAGGGACTTTGGTAGCAATAAATTGTTGTTCTGAGTGTGCAAGAGCTCTTTGAAAGTGGAGATGTGTCTCTTGGAGTTGTGATGATCAATTTGGAAGCTCATTGGTATTTTTTATCTTTGGAAATCAACTTTCTCTTCATAGCGCGGTTTTTAGTCATCAATATTTTTTACTTGTTGGTGATGACTAGTTGTAATAGCCAAGTTTTCCAACAACCGATCTAAACATTTGTCAAATTTTCCAGCTGGGAAAACACCTATAAAATTTTTTTCCCTCCTACCTTTCAGTCTACCCATGACGAGATGAAACCTCATTATCAAATCCTACCTAGCCTCAGCCATACTAGTCTGCCCATCAGCTCTAAAGAGACAACTCGAATCTGTTCAAAAAGTCTCCCCTAAGTTAGGAAGTGGCGCTTTAAGGCATTTCTCCCTTGGAAAACTATCCAAGAACCAAAAACCTCCATCTGCTATAGACCAGTCATAACAGACCTTCCTACTTTGCTCATAAAGTTGGTTATAGCCCTAAGTCGCGCCACTAATACACCCTTAAGTCTCAGCAATACATAGACCATAAGTCAAGTTAATTTTAGGTGTTTTTACAGTGTTTGATGGATCTTTCAAGGACAGAAACATACCAGCATCTCAGAAGACAATTTTGAGCTCCACATGAGAAGACAACTGCTTCTCAATGTGATCCTGAGCCTGGGATGCAACTACAGAGCAAAGAGTTTCTCATCAAGCTCCTGCGACCACATTCAAAGCCTGAAAGAACAGTGAAAGAAAAAACAACACTATCAAGAGGCTGTTGATATGACATGAGTAAAAACCTCCTTCATTTATAAGCAGAGGGTTTGAAGACTAAAGAACCTCCTTCATCTATAAGCAGAAGGGAGATGGCCAAAGTTTGACTTGAGAAGGATTTTTAAGTTTGATTGTAAGATAAATTTTGTTGAAATAAACAATCGGACAACAATGAAGATCTCTCCATTAAAATGATGATTCAAGGCGAAGGTTCCAATAAGCCACTACTTGATTTGATCCATCAAGCATTACGCATTTGATTGAGGCAGGGAGTTGAAATGTCTCAGAAATTTTGTCAAGTGAGAGGGCCTCCTTCATTCATAAGCGAGAGGGCAGACGACGTGATTCCTAGAATTTTCACTCGACTATTAGAACAAGTGTTAAACTGATAAGAGATAGTTGAAGCGGAAAATAATGTAAAAATACAAAGAAGAAGGAGACAATTTCATTGCAATCATGCAATCAGGAAGTTGCTTGAGTCCATCAGGTTTCTGTAGGAAATCGTCTGGAGCTCAAACAAACAAAATTGAAGAGTGGCTAATGAGATGGGTCATTGCATAGGCAAAAGAAATGATAGTTTTTTTTCAAAAGAATGCGTATTCCTACTCCTGGAGATAATCTTTAAAATTATTATCATAGTGGACGAAGAAATCTGACTCAGTTCCCAGAGCAATGCAAGCCCCGAAACTGAGAGGTTCATAAATCATTGAAGGACTTTGGCATGTTTTTTAGACTCTGGAGAAACTTTCAAAGCTAATATAGGCACGTAGTCCTTATAAAAGGTCAAGGTACCTTCTTGATGCATTTGAAGTGAGGAAAGTATTAAAGAAAGAAATTCCCTTTTAATAGACGAAAGTTTGGAGACATGAGCAAATGCAACTGCATTTTTTGCACCCACAATCAGAAAAGAAGCTTAAAGGACACCTAATAGTCAAATCATTTTCACAGTAGGGTATTATCACCTTTAAAGAAGCTAGAGAAAACACTTTAGTTTAAAGTTAAAAAGGGTAGATCCACCTCCTTGCAAAATGGAAAAGGGCTTTATAAATCATTGGTATATTTGTGAGTGGATTCTCCATGTTGAAAAGGTCACCAAAGGGACAACAGTGACAGAAGTCATTTTTCGAATGTGTAACACACAGTGAATAGAGTTGACCCTTGGAAAGAGTCATAACCATTGCCACTGTTCAAATAAATACACAGACCTTTACACCAACATGTTTCAAAATGTGGGCCCTTCTTGACACATTCAAAATTCTTTTTGTTCCCTTTCAAATGACAAGGCAATGGTTTAAAAGGAGAAAGCCTTCCAAACCCTTTCAAGTCACACTCAAGGATATTTTGGCTTTTTCACTTTCAAAGGAGTTAAAGACCGTTGAAAATTCATTGTGCAAACTCCAAAGCACGAGCAAAGCTTCCCCTTGCTAATCATTGGACCGGAGGAAAAGATTTGAACGAAGTTCACAGAGTTTTTGGGCTTTAAGAAACGCGTGATGCACCTGTACAACCGTGCGGCGTGCTCAGGCAAAAAAATTACACACGGTTACAAGGCCGCGTGGTGCACCTGTAGGTGTGCGCAGCGCGCCTATAGGTGTTGGTCCTGTCAGCCCGACAGGTGACCTGACACCATCTCCTGCGCGGCGTTCTTCCATACAAACATGTCGCGCATATTTTAATGGTTCAAACGCCTCCAAAGGTTCTTCAAAAGCCACTCAAATGCTCAGCCAAGTCTTTCCATTGAAGTCTCAAGGTACTCCAAGTGCATCTTTGTTATTTTCAAAATCTAAAGGGTGAAAAATCGTTGTGTTTCTCCAAGACTAAATAAGGGTAAAAAATGAATTTTCCGGTGTGAGTCAAGGAGATATGTTTCATGTTTAAACTCAAAATATGCCCATCAGTGAAAGCTTTGTCAAAAATTTGTAAAGTTAGCACTCTTTGTGATGAAGTTAAGTTAAAACCTATCGTCTAAGAGGATAGTGAAGCCGGTGTTAAGGAGAGGTGGGTTAAGGTGTTTGTTCAAAGGAAATCCGGATGTGAAATAGCTATAGGCACTTGGCCAGTGGGATTAACCAAATGATAGTTTCCTAATGATTAAAACCTCAGCCCCTAAGCAGTATTGGAAGAAGAAACATAGGGTTTTGAAGGTGCAATTGTGGGTCTAATCACTATGTTCAAAAGCAGTGGTCATTATATGGCATTTCTTGACCTTTTCAAAAGTCTCCTGGTATATTGTTAAAGACAAAGGCGTGTTGTCTCCTTTTTTACTCCATAAAACCAACTTTAAGTGTGTGAAACTGTAGATCACCACTTGGAGGTATTATCAAAATCTAAGGTAGAAGGAAGTCATGAGCAGAAAGTGCATTTCATATCATCCCTATCAGAAAGCGATGATAGTGACAATAGAGTCCGCGACCTAGAAAACCTCTTAATCCATAGAGAGGGCCAAATTGATGAATTGAAGGATGACCTTCATCGGGCAAGGAATTTAAATCAATTCTTGCAGATCCAAAATAGGCAAATGAGTGTCCATATGGCTGTCTACGAGACACGAGCAACCAAGTACAAGAAAGAGGCCGCTAAAGCCTAAGCAAGGATAGATGAGCTCATAGGCGATTTTGATGAAAGTGAAGAAAGACACATCAGGACTTGAGATTTTGGCCACTACTTAGAGCATGTTACTAAGGACCCTTGAGGGTCATACACACTGATTTTGGGAAAATTTTGACATACTTTGGTTTTTTGGCATTTTTGAGTTTTTGGTCAAAACTCATGAAATTTTCCATTTCAGTTTGGGGGATGGTCAAAGGAGGATAATGGTATCATTGGATGCCATAATTTCAGGACCACACACTCAGTTATTTTTAATACATTTGGAGATCATTTTCTCCCCCGAAATGGCGAAAAATGCTCGTTTTTTGCATACTCTGCCCGGTCTATCAACAGACTGTAATTTTTGGTTTTTTACACACAGGTTCCGTTTTGGGGGACTTCTAGGCATCATATTGGGAAAATTTTAGTTGTTCCAGAAATTAGACACTCAGATCTTTCCAACGAGCTATCATGAGCCTCGTTTCGACATTAGGAAGGCTGCCAAATGTTGCCGGCAAGTCGGGAGACCTTTTGTTGATGTAAATTTTGAATATTTTTGTAAGTTTTGAACCTTTAAAAACTGATATTTCCTCATGTGCGTTTAGCTATTTTTGCACATGAGAAGTTATGAAAAGTCAATTTAATTCCCTTTTTAGCATTTTTTAGATGTTTTATGAGATATTTTGTGCCTTGGGCTTTGCAAAGCCTCAAGGACAATTTTAGATATTTTGATTAGGCCAATGGGATGGCAAGTTGAACCATAGGAGTTTCCCTCCTTTGGCCTATTTATTCCAAAGGCTCACATTGTAAACAAGGCTGACCTTGATAGAAGAAATATATGGTCATATAAGCTTTGGAAGAAATAATTGTCTCGTGCTTTTGGATTTACTCTTGGATGTTCTTGGATGATGAAGAGGATTGTTGTTGGATCCAGTGACTTGGTAGAATGGTATAGTGTCTCTTTCTTTGTTTTTGCTTTCTGGTTCCATTTTATGAATAGTAACTGCCTTCATAGATCGGTAGAGAGCAATTTGAGACATGCCCATGGAGAGACACCTCAAATTTCATGTTTCTTCATAGCTTCTTTGTTTTCTTCTTCCTAAGTAACATTAAAGAATTCTTAACCACTCTTTAATAATTTAGGATATTGTTGCTTGTTTCATTCATGGTTTTATACATGCTAAGTATGATTTACGGTATGTCCTGCTTACCTATGGCTAGTTATATATCCATCCATAAAATTTCTCTTTGATTGATTAGATTATCATTTCGTTGAACCAATGAGGCTTAGTTCCGATCTAGCCCTTTGTCTAAAGCTATGCCAATCTTGTTTTCAAAGTGACCAATAACTTGAAATACTGTGTTTAGGCATTCTGGCATAGTAAGTTAATTTGTTTGTCTTTCTTAAGTGTTTTCCCCAAAGTCTGATATCCATTTCCCAAAGTTAGAGAGTTTTACTCCTCTATGCATGGCTTGAATGTTTATTTCTATGTATTGATTAGCTTATAGTTGCATTTGCATGATTAATGGTTTTCCCTACCATGTTTATGACTGCTATTAAACTAGTTATGCTTGAAATCCTTTGTTGTTCACAAACTTGATGTCCATTTTGTTCCATTTTTCCCAAAGATCCTTTCTACCTCGAATCAAATCGGCCCTTCAACATCCTTGTATCACTGTCTGATAGCCTTATTGACCTTTTGTTATGTGATTGATCTAACATCCTTTTGCTATTTTATATCTTTGATCAGTTTCATCCCTCACAACTTAAAAAACCAAAACCAAAAATCTTACTTCATAACTAGCCTAAAATCAGAACACAATAAGCAAACACACAGATACCCCTTACACTTATAGAGAGAGCCCTCTTTAAGTCCAGGAAGGCTAGGTCCTTGGGCTCCAAATCTTGGTTTGATGTTACACTGTCATTTGGCTTGCCAATCAACCAAATCATGGGACCCTAACATAATGGCGATCACGGTGGGACTCTGAGTAATAAACAACTTAGTTTCCCTAAAATCTTTAGAGACCTTTGAGAATACTATCTAACTAATTTATCCCACTGCTCACTAACATAATGGCAATCACGGTGGGACTCTGAGTAATAAACAACTTAGTTTCCCTAAAATCTTTAGAGACCTTTGAGAATACAATCTGACTGATTTATCCCACCGCTCACTAACATAATGGCGATCACGGTGGGACCTTCTGAGTTAGTGACAATCTAAGTACTCCTTAGTAACTCTCGAAGTCTCATTCAAACTTAGAAAACTTAAGTGTTGTCCGAAGAGTAAAAAATAACTCCTTCACCATCTTAGCAAAATGATGAGTCAGTTATAGGAAACTCTTCCAAACCTCAGGACTACATAAAAACTCAGAAAAACCCCAAAAGACTCCCTTAGATTGGTTTTTGTCAATATTGGTGGTGGACCATACACATATACCTCAAAACAACCAAGTTCCACCTGGAGACTCCACTAGCCTCCAGTAGGCCTTACTATTTTACCAAACTCTAGGTTATTACCCGACCGACCTATCCCACCGCTCACTAACATAGTGGGAGATGGTTGGACACTGAGTACATAAAAGTCTAGCAAACTCTTATAGACTCTTTAGTCCTTCGCGCTTAAAAAAGAAAGCAGTCCATAAGATCATTTAGAGTAAACTCTTTTTTGTTATCGCCACTCTAGCAAAGTGATGAAACAAGTTTAGAATACTTTAGCAAACCATAGGCTGCACATAAAACTTAGAAAAACCCCAAAAAACATTCCCAAATTAGTTTTCCCTAGTTACTGGTGGTGGACCATAGCTACATATTTACAAAAACAACCAAGTTCCACCTGGCGACTCCACTAGCCCTAGTAGGCCTAAAAAACTCCATAAAGACCAAAAATTTATAAACCATACCTTTCTGCTAACTCATCCTTCCAGAAACTTAAACTTACGGTGGAAACTCTGTAATCTGTGACAATCTAAGTATAACTTAGCGATTCATAACACCTCACCATAAACATAGGAGATAAGTAGAAATCTTCTTGCCAAGAGAACCATTAGCTTTCCCATACAGCCTAACAAACTATTGAAACCAAGTGAATGACTATTCTTTGCAAGTTTCCATTTCAAAGTTGGCTATAAAATTTTTTCCCAAAGCATCTTTGATAGTGTTGGTGGTGGACCATAGTTCTCATAAGAAATCCACCTGGAGAATCCACTAGTCCATCCCTTTAGTTTTGACCATCCTTCACATTAGGAAAACTTTAGAGAGACCATCTATCCAAAACATTCACTAGTACCATCCTCTCTAAACTTTAAAACCCGAAATCTGGCTTCATGAAGAATCAACACCAGATCTCATCCAGACCCAAATCTCCCTATCATAGTAGACGAACCAGAGAAGATTCTGTGGCAAACTTCCAAAACTGGAAACTTAGCTACCGATAGGTCCATCCGTAAAACAAGATCAGTACCTAAACATCTTACTACCTTACCAGATTCCTCTTTTGAATTAGAATCAACAAAAACTCTTTTTAGAAGTAAGTCACAAAGTAAGATAAAATTTGACAACCTTGAGCCCTTAGATCTGCTATAGAGTCCTAGAATAGAAGCCTCACCTACCACACCTCCCAACTTTCAGCTTCTCCATCACTTTGGCTCATACCATCCCAGATCTGCTCAAAACCAGGTTACTAGTCCGAGTACATCCGCCACACCCATCCAAACCACTACTGTTCAAACCACCTCAGCCCATCCCACAAGCCCTCATCTTGTATATCATCCATTAGCTCCCGTCATGGCAGCTTGGTACGCACCTTTGGTGTTACCACAGCCTTTGGCTCCCTTACAAGCTTACTATCAAGACAAAATCCCACACTTTACTGGAGATGAGGCTACCACAACTCAACAACATGTGGGTAAGATTAGCGATGCCTTTGAATACATGGAAATACAAGACGAGACCATCAAAATGAGGATGTTCGCCCAAAGCCTGGGCGGAGAACCTAAAACATGGTTTAAGAGCTTGCCTCCAAACAGCATCCACAGCATCCCAGAACTATATCAAGTCTTCAAAAACAAGTGGGAAGTCCGAAAGAACCCTATTCAAATCCTGTCAGAATATAACAATCTAAAACGGGAAAATGGGGAAAGTGTCCAGGGATACTATACTAGGTTTAATAGTGTGTATAACGCCCTCCCCCCTCACTTCAAACCCCCACTTGGGTCAGCCTTGGAAAAATTCCCCGAGGGTTTTGATCTAGACATGACATATCAGCTAAGAGAAAAGGATCCCCCTACCCTAGAGGAAATGCAACAAGTAGCCATAAAAGCAGAAGCCAACTTAGCAGAAAAAAGAGCTAGGACTAGATCAAAAAGAAAAGTCACATATAGAGATGAGGTCTCCACTTCATCTCCTTCCCTAGATCCTATAATAGATGAATTAGTCAAGACCATGGCTAAAATGTGGGAAAAGATAAATGAAAAGACCCCTATTAGGGACAATCAGCCAAACCCTCCAAACAGAAACCAGAACCAAAATTTTAGGAGGGAACAGCCTCAAAACAGACCTAGGGAAAATGACCAACAAATTAGGCCACCATTTAATGAAAATTATGTGGAAGAAGATGATAGGGATACAGAACCCATTGATGAAAGTCATTTGAACCTCATAGGGTCTGATAATGAGAGTGAGGTGTATCTCACAGAAGAAGAACAATCATTATTCTCTCTGAATCAGGACGAAACCAACTCTGAAGATCTCGAGGATCCTGCCATAGATTTCCAGAATGCCATAATAGAAGCTCACAGGCAGTATGAACTTAGAAGCAGGAAAAATCAAGACAACTCCAAGAAAGGTAGCTCAGACACTGCTAAAACCCCTGATACCATCCTTAAGAAAGCAGTCAATAGAAACAAAATCATGGTCGGGAAAAATGACCAAAACAAAGATAGATTTACCCAAACTGATCCTGATTCAAATATTCCTAGTACTTCCACAAAAATTCCCGAGGTGGTTGTGGCAAACAAAATCCAGAAACAAAGCCAGCAAACTCAGAACATAGAGAAGGTCATGGTTGAAAAAGCTGAAACAAACATATCTAAACTACAGCTACCTTTTAGTTTTGAGGGCGAGATCGCCAAGATAAAGATCACCATGCCTCTTACCGAGCTTATCACCCAAAAATCTTACAAGTACCAAGTGTTGAAAGTATTGAATATAGGAAGTGATGCCAACACCCTTAATCTAGCTGATGACACTCCTGAAGTGTTGTTTGGTTCGAAAGTAGAAGGGAAATTCCAAGAGGGAACCAATCTTCCCTTTTACATCAGTTTAAATATCCATGACCAAATCCTTCACAATGCCATGCTAGACTCCGGTGCCTCGCATAATCTTATGCCGAAGGTTGTAATGGAAATATTAGGCCTAGAAATCACAAGACCATACAAAGACTTATATTCTTTTGATTCTAGTAGAGTCAAATGCCTAGGTTTGATCAAGGATCTGCGTTTTAGTTTGGCCCAAATACCCGCAAAGCATCTGATCATGGACATAGTGGTGGCAGACATTCCTCCCAAGTATGGAATGCTTCTATCCAGATCTTGGGGAGCCAAGCTCCAAGGGAATATTCAACTGGATATGTCTTTCGCCACCATTCCTGTGTTTGACCAAACAAGAATACTCTATCGAGAGTCACACATGAAAGACATGATCAGTAGCCAAGAGAGACCAGATAACATTCCAATGTATTCCGTGCATTCCGACCTAAACTCTTTTATTCTCTATACTGATGAGGACATTGAAGAACAATTAGAAGATACTGAAGCAAACTTAGACTCACCACATCAGCTGCCCCTAGTTCTCTATGATGAACTAGATACTCAAAACTACCATGATCATAAACAACTATGTCTTGAGGAAAGTAAGTATGTTCCTTCTGAAATAGGAATAGAGCAAGAAGCACAAACCATCATGTACTATCAAGCGAATTGCTCAAACCTCGGTCAAACATCAGCAGTGACCTTCAGAAATTTTTTTAGGGTAAAGGCATTAGAAGACTTACATATCACAAACCTGTTTGGAACTCGAGAGAAGGGAAGTTTAATGTTTCTACCATACCTCAAAGATTTACCATCACATAACTCTTCCACTGCAAATGAAACTTTGACCGTAGCCATAACAGCTCAAAATCCAGAAAAAATTCCTGATAAAATCCTTATGAGCAAAGGTGATAGCTGCAGTCCAAGCATACCTAAGTTGCTTGAATTGGCTCATTTTCTGTCTTTTCACCAAAAACTTAGAAATTCTAGAGTTAGAAATCTCATGCAGAATACCATTTCATACAGGGAAAACAGGGGAAAACACTATGCCACTACCATCACTCCTAGAAACAACTTCGACAAAAGGAAATATAACAATCTGAAACAATCAGTAATAATCAAAGATAAAATAGCTGGTCATAGGGTCTGTTTTGATTTTAGAAACACTAATGTACATCCCTATAACAGAAATTTTATCCTTCCTACCCAAGACCATGATATACCAATGAAAAGTGCTTTTGATCATATGTTTTTGCAAGATGATGTTTCAGGTTATAATCAAATGATTCCCTTGCAAAGTAGACAACCCAAAGATTTTTTTCAGTATGCTGGAAGTGGTTCTAGTGTCAGACTTAGAATTGCAAAACCACCAGATATCAAAAATATGCTCATGAAAGCCATGTTTCCAGTCCTAAATTTCTGCACTTTTGCATACCTTGATGATGTCATTATTTATTTCAAGAATGACCGAGAGTATATGCATTACTTAAGGAAGATGTACAGTAAAGAAAGGAGTTGAAATCAGAGGTACAAAGAGGTACAGCGGGAAGATACGGGTTTGTTCAGAGATTCTTGCATGAATCCCTATGTCATGTTGGAAAGAAAAAACTTTCCAAATTTCTCTTTTCAGGAGTTGAGTGGGCCAAGAATGATAGGAGATCCTTACGAGGATAAGATGCTTAAATTTCGTCATTTCCAATATTTCTGAGTTTGAAACATTTTCATTCATTGTATATACCACTGTTTAAAAATAGATAAAACAGAAAAGTCAAAAACAATAGAACATAGAAAAGAGGGCGGTTGAAAAATAGAAAAAAGGCCCCATGTTCCAAAAAATAGTCCTTCGGAAAGCGCGCAAGTCTAAATGCCGCTACTAGTACTCAAGTGTCTTGTTCAGCGATCTAGCCTAATCGTAGCTGAACATGTTTAAATTTAATTTCTGATAAGTTAGTGAGTGAAAAATATGGTCAACATTGTGTAAGCTTGACTCATCAAAGAGAGTAGATTAGGAGAAGATACTGGTTCCACATGCCTAAAATAGAACCAAAGAGAGAAGCAGGGATGAAAGACACAGTGTACATCTTAGCCCTGTTTTTCTAAGATTTCCTTTTTACAAAATAATATTTGTGTGCAGTTTGTCTTTCATGCCGCAAATACATGACAAATCAAAATGTCTAACCCTGATTTGATCATTTTAAATTTCATGTTTTAGATTAGAGAAATAAATTCCTGTCAAACAGCTTAATCTTGACAGTTGATCTAGCGTAGGTAGAGTAACGAAGGAGTTCATCAGTTTAATCTGAACTCCTGGTAGATATAAGTGTAGAGTTAGATAGGTTCGTTTTGCAAAAAGAAATAATATGCATTGTTAAAAGGCTGCTAGTTCAAATGCGCCAAAAAGAAGAAAAAATGTTAGGAAAGATAGTGGGGTAGGTAGAAATATCATTGATGTTGATCATGTTGTCTCTTCTCAGAAGTAGCATCAATAAAGAGTGAAATTTGCGCCAATGGGTAAGGCACTGGTCTTCATAAGCCAAAGATCTGAAATTCTGGACACCTCTTGAAAACGAGCTGCCCTCCCCAAATGGAGCCATTGTTAGTCATCAATATTTTTCACTTGTTGGTGATGACTAGTTGTAACAACCAAGTTTTCCAACAACCGATCTAAAAATTTGTCAAATTTACCAGCTGGGAAAACACCCATAAATTTTTTTTCCCTCCTACCTTTCAGTCCGCCCATGACGAGATGAAACCTCATTATCAAATCCTACCTAGCCTCAGCCATACTAGTCTGCCCATCAGCTCTAAAGAGACAATCCAAATCTGTTAAAAAAGTCTCCCCTAAGTTAGGAAGTGGCGCTTTAAGGCATTTCTCCCTTGGAAAACTATCCAAGAGCTAAAAACCTCCATCTGCTATAGACCAGTCATAACAGACCTTCCTGCTCTGGTAATAAAGTTGGTTATAGCCCTAGGTCGCGCCACTAATACACCCTTAGATCTCAGCAATACATAGACCGTAAGTCAAGATGATTGTAGGTGTTTTTACAATGTTTGATGGATCTTTCAAGGAAAAAAACATACCAGCATCTCAGAAGACAATTTTGAGCTCCACATGAGAAGACAGCTGCTTCTCAAATGTGATCTTGAGCTTGGGATGCAGCTACAGAGCAAAGAGTTTCTCATCAAGCTCTTGCAACCACATTCAAAGCTTGAAAGAACAGTGAAAGAAAAAAACAACACTGTCAAGAGGCTGTTGATATGACATGACTAAGAACCTCCTTCATGTATACGCAGAGGGTTTGAAGACCAAAGAACCTCCTTCATCTATAAGCAGAGGGTTTTGAAAGCGCCCCCTTCATCTACAAGCAGAGGGCCAAAGTTAAAGTCTGTTTTTGGGTTTTTCACTAACTAAGAAGACAAAATTTGGAGTACAGTGAAACAAAAAATGAAGATCTCTGCATTAAAATGATGAGTTAAGGCAGAGGTATAAGAGAAGCCACTAACAGTTTGATTCATCAAACATTCTGCATTTGATTGAGACAGAGGTTGAAAGAACATCCGACATTTTGTCAAGTGAAGGGCCTCCTTCATTCATAAGCAGAGGGCTAGGGCAGTGACTGATTTCAAGGTATTGATTGATCAAAATATGAGTGGTAAGAACAGTAAGAGATAGTTGAAACAGAGAAATAATGTAAAAGGACAAAGAAGGAAAGCAGGGGTACCACTGTAATCCAAAATGTTAAACTTATCTCTTATCAAGTTTTCTTTCCAATATAGCAGTCTGAAGCCCAAATAAAACAATTTTGCTGATGATTAAGGGACAGGTCATTACACAGGCCAATGATGATGATCATGTTTCAAAGATTAATGATCTTCCTACTCATAAGGGAATGTCCTTCTGATTACTCATCATAGGTTGACAAAGGAAAATTTGATTTTAGTTCTTCCCAAGAAAGGTATTGCAACTAGACACATTTGTTCACTAAATGCAAGAAGGAATTTGGCATGTTTTTCAGATTCCGGAGAAACTTTCAAAGCTAATATAGGCATGTTCCTTATAAAAAGGTCAAAGGTACCTTACCAAAGAATTTTGAGTAAAGAGAGAGGTGTTAAAGAATTTCCCTTTAGATGAACAGAGATGGGAAGACATGAGTAAATGCAACTGATTTCTCTGCACCCACAGTTAGAAGAGGAAACTTCAAGGACACCTAACAGTCAAATCATTTTCACAGTAGGGCATCATTTCCTCCAAAGCAGCTAGAGCAAACACTTTAGTTTAAAGTTAAAAAGGGTAGATTCACCTCCTTGCAAAATGGCAAGGTACTTTATAAATCATTGGTATATCTTTGAGCGGATTCTCCATTTTGAAAAGGTCACCAAAGGGACAGCAGTGGCAGAAGTCATTTTTCGAATGTATAACACACAGTGAATAGATTTGACCCTTGGAAATAGTCATAACCATTGCCACTGTTCGAATAAATACATAGACCTTTACACCAACATGTTTCAAAATGTGGGCCCTTCTTGACACATTCAAAAATCTTTTTGTGCCCTTTCAAATGACAAGGCAATGGTTTAAAAGGAGAAAGCCTTCCAAACCCTTTCAAGTCACACTCAAAGATATTTTGGCTTTTTTCGCTTTCAAAGGAGTTAAAGATCGTTGAAAATTCATTGTGCAAACTCCAAAGCACGAGCAAAGCTTCCCCTTGCTGATCATTGGACCGGAGGAAAAGGTTTGAATGAAGTTCACAGAGTTTTTGGGCTTGAAAAAACATGCGGCGCGCCTGTACAACCGTGCGGCGCACTCAAGTGGAAAAACTACACACACGCGTTGCGGTCGCGCGGCCCGCCCGTAAGTGTTGGTCCTTGCCGGCCCGACCATGTCACCCCGACACCGTTTCTCGCGGGGGGGTCTTCCATACAAACATGCCGCGCATATTTTAACGGTTCAAACGCCTCCAAAGGTTCTTCAAAATCCACTCAAACGCTCAGCCAAGTCTTGCCATTGAAGTCTCAAGGTACTCCAAGTGCATCTTTGTTATTTTCAAAATCTAAAGGGTGAAAAATCACTATGTTTCTCCAAGACTAAATGAGGGTAAAAATTTGAATTTTCTGGTGTGAGTCAAGGAGATATGTTTCATGTTTAAACTCAAAATATGCCCATCAGTGAAAGCTTTGTCAAAAATTTATAAACTTAACACTACTGTGATGAAACAAAGTTAAAATATGTCAGCTAGGTGCATTATTGAAGACAGTATTAAGGAGTGTTAAGGTGTTTGTTCAAAAATCCGGATTTGCAATAGCTATGTTTTCCCACCAGTAAGCTTAACCAAATGGTGGTTTCCTATTAATGATTCAAAACCTCACAAACTGCCCTCAAAAAGTATTGGAAGAAGAAACATAGGGTTTTGAAAGGTGCAACTGTGGTTCTATGTTCAAAACAACAGTGGTCATTATATGATCATTTCTTGACCTTTCAAAACTCTCCTCCGTATGTTAAAAAGACAAAGGCCGTGTTGTCTCCTTTTTACTCCATAAAACTAACTTTAAGTGTGTGAAGCTGTAGATCACCACTTGGAAGTATTATCAAAATCTAGGGTAGGAGAAAGCCACATATGAAAGTGCATTTCATATCATCCCTATCCAAAGCGATGATAGTGACAATGAGGCCCGCATTCTAGAAAACCTCTTGATCCAAAGAGAAGGCCAAATTGATGCATTGAAGGATGATCTTCATAGGGCAAGGAATTTCTATCAATTCTTACAAATCCAAAATAGGCAAATGAGTGTCCATATGGCCATTCATGAGACAAGGGCGACTAAGTACAAGAAAGAGGCCTCCAAAGCCCAAGCAAGGATAGATGAGCTCATAGGCGATTTTGATGAAAGTGAAGAAAGACACATCAGGACTTGAGATTTTGGCCACTTCTTCAGAACATATTTCTAAGAACCCTTGAGGGTCATACTCACCGATTTTGGGCACATTTAGACATATTTTGGTTTTTTGGCATTTTTGAGTTTTTGGTCAAAACTCATGAAATTCGCCATTTCATTTTGGGGGATCATCAAAGGAGGAGAATGGTATCATTGGATGCCATAATTTTAGGATCACACACTCAGAAATTTTCAGGACATTTGGAGATCATTTTCTCTCCCAAAATGGCGAAAAATGCTCGCTTTTTGCACACTCTGCCCGCTCTATCAGCAGACTGTAATTTCTGGTTTTTTACACACAGGTTCAGTTTTGGAGGCCCTCTAGGCATTATATTGGGAAAATCTCCATTTATCAAGAAATTAGACACTTAGAGTTTTCCAACGAGCTATCATGAGCCTCATTTCGACATCGGGAAGGCTGCCAAATGTTGCCGGCGGGACCTTTTGCTGATGTAAATTTTGAATATTTTTGTAAATTTTGAACCTTTAAAAACTGATATTTCCTCATGTGCGTTTAGCTATTTTTTCACATGAGAAGTAAGGAAAATTCAATTTATTGCCATTTTTTAGCATTTTTTAGATATTTTATGAGATATTTTTGTGCCTTGGGCTTTGCAAAGCCTCAAGGACAAATCTAGATATTTTGATTAGGCCAATAGGATGGCAAGTTGAACCATGAGGTTTTCCTCACTTTGGCCTATTTATTCCAAAGTCTCACATTGTAAACAAGGTTGAACTTGATGATAGAAGCAATATATGGTCATATAATCTTTGGAAGAAATACTTGTCTCATGCTTTTGGATTGCCTCTTGGATGTTCTTAGATGATGAAAGAGTATTGTTGCTGGATTCCATGACTTGGTAGAATGGTATAGTGTCTCTTTCTTTGTTTTGTCTTCTAGTTTCCATTCATGAATACATGTTTCTTACTTGCTATATATCAGTAGAGAACGAATTTGAGACATGCCCATGGAGGCACCTCAAATTTCCTGTTTCTTCATAGCTTCTTTGTTTTCTTCTTCCTAAGTAACATTAAAGAATTCTTGACTGCTCTTTAATAATTTAGGATATTGTTGCTTGTTTCATTCATGGTTTTATACATGCTAAGTATGATTTACGGTATGCCCTGCTTACCTATGGCTAGTTATAGTTCCATCCATGAAATTTCTCTTTGACTGATTAGATTATCATTTTGTTGAACCAAGGAGGCCTAGTTCCGATCTAGCCCTTTGTCTAAAGCTATGCCAATCTTGTTTCCAAAGTGCCCAATAACTTGAAGTACTGTGTTTAGGCGTTCTGGCATAGTAAGTTAAGTTGTTTGTCTTTCTTAAGTGTTTTCCCCAAAATCTGATAGCCATTTCCAAAAGTTAGAGAGTTATACTCCTCTATGCATGGCTTGAATGTTTATTTCTATGTATTGATTAGCTTAAAGTTACATTTCTCATGATTAATGGCTTTCCCTACCATGTTTATGTCAGTTGTTAAACTAGTTATGCTTGGAATCCTTTGTTATTCACAAACTTGATGTCCATCTTACTCCATTTTTTCCAAAGATCCTTTCTACCTTGAATCAAATCGGCCCTACTGCAACCTTGTATCGTCATCTAATAGCTTTCTTGACCTTTTGACCCCCATAGCCCAGTTAATCTAACATCTTGTTACCTGTTCCATATCTTTGATCAGTTTCATCCCTCACAACTTAAAAAACCAAAACCAAAAAACATACTCCATAACTAGCCTAAAATCAGAACACGATAAGAAAACACATAGATATCCCTTACACATATAGAGAGAGCCCTCTCTGAGTCCAGGAAGGCTAGGTCCTTGGGCTCCAAAGCTTGGTTTGATGTTACATCGTCATTTGGCTTACCAATCATCCAAATCATGGGACCCTAACGACGTCTTAGTGGCCTGCCATTTCTTTCAATTTTCATTTGAAGCTACAACCTTAGGGCCTTTTGAAACATATTACATGATAATATAAATGAAGTTACACTTTTGAAAACTTTATTGAATACTTTTAACTATTACTACTCTAATGCTAAATTTCATGGTGAAATGACTGATTTTTATGAATTTGACCCTAAGACCTAATGATTACACTACATGAAATGAGATGAATGATGACCTTCGTGATGTCACTGCGATGGTGATGAAGACATTTCAGTGATCACTCATCAAAATGAATGATGGAAAGACTAAAACAGGGACTAAAAGGAGTAGTAACACACCTAGACACACTAACCATTGACAAAATTTTTATTTGAAGACCTACTGATCAAACCATAAAAATTTGACCTAATACCCTAACAAAACCTTGTAAGAGCCTATTTGATCACTGGTGACTGGAAGGCATGAAAGACACTAACATTGGCTCCAGCTGGGGATGGCAGCTCCTTAGAGGTGTCAAGAACACCATAGACCAAGTAGACTTATCCATTGGGCATGGAGTCAAAAATCAAGAGACCAAACTCAATACAGAAAATTGACTCACAAACTGAACTGAATTCGACTCGAAACAAAACTTACTGTACTTACAAACCATCAACCAACCAAAGAAACATTATGGAATTCACCTCGGGCTTCAAACTTCCATGATTAACTACTTCACACTTCGATAGAAAAGTAAAATGATATGTACAATGATGGTCAAAAAATTCATAAATTTAATCAAAAGAGGTGGTGCTTCAAAAGCCTACCATTGGTTGGTCCTCCTCCACTGTCTTTTCCATCCAGTTACTCCAAAAGATAGGAATTCTTCCCTCTTGAAGCTGAAATTTTGTACTTTCCCTTCCACATGTTTTTGAAGCTTTCGTACTCTCCTTTTTCTTCATTCTGAGCATCCCAACAGAGAACTATATCTCCCATATTGAAGTCATATGATTTTTTTATCATACAATTTCTTTATTATTTCATGAAGTTTAGAAGTATTCTAAAAAACTTCCTCCCTCATTTGCTGCAAATGAATCATTTGGTTTATCCGCCACTGAACATCATTCAGTTCGCTGCCAAATTCCTGCAAAATATTCATGACTGGAACAACCAGAGAAGTAGGAAATATTGTATTAAATCCATACACTAACTCAAAAGGTGACATGCTTATGGAATTATTATTACTTACTCTGTCTACCCACAAAGCATTGATGAGTTTCTTGTGGCAATTTTTCTTATATACCTCCAACATCTTCTTGACAATATTGACCAAATAGTTATTTGAAGACTCGACCAGTCCATAACCTTATGGGTAGTATGCCACTTGAATGACCCAATTTGGTATTATACTTCTCACAAAATTCCACCATATTTTTGGACTTAAATGCAGTTGTGTTATCAGTGATTATCTTTGTTGGAAAAAAAAATATAGACAAGATATTAGATTCCATGAATTGAATGATTACCAAATCAGTAGCTTGCATGGTCAGGATTACCTAAATCCACTTTGTAAAATAGTGGGTGGTCGTCAAAATCCACTTGTTCTGAGTAGAAGATGAAGGATGGATCTCCCCTATGAAATTGAGACCCCATAACTAAAATGGTGCCCAAACTTAAATGGGCTACAAAGGTGGTGGAAGCAACTTCCTCCTCCCTTGAAAAATATGAATTTCATGATAGGTCTTCACGGTCTTCTATACATCAGCAAAAATAATGGGCCAATAAAAAAAATCCCTCAAAGATTTGTTCGTTTTGGTCCTCCAGAATAAATGACCGCCACAATCACCCTTGTGAAATTCATTCATCACCTCCTTCGCTTCATTTTCAACAAAAAAATTCAACAAGCCACCTCCTGGGTCTTTCCAATACAAAACACTGTCTAAAATACAATATTTTGAAGCCTTTAATTTCAGTGATATAATCTTTCTTTTAGACACACCCGGCGGAGGATTTAAGTTTTGCAGTACACAAAAAATATCAGCATACCAAGGGGACAAAATGAAAATATGAGATACTTGTGTTAATAAGTCATTAACCTCCTCTTCGGAAAGTGTAGAAATCAAATTAATATCCAACACATGAAAATTAGATTCTACCATAAAATTTTCCAAACCCTATCCCTTGATAAGCTTTGTGGGCTTGATCTCTAGCATATTCAAGCATGGTTGCAATCCATTTCCCTTGCCTTCCTTCATGATCAATTTGCATTATGAAATATTTCACTGCTAAATATAGAAGATAAGCTATGTTGTGAGAGTGAAGGATGTAAACCCGAAAGTATTTCAATTCATTCACCAAGGACAAAGCTTGTTTTTCAATCATGTTGTATCTCAGTGCTGCATCTCCTATGGTCCAATTGAAAAAAGGAAATTTTTTTATCCCTCTTTGAGTCCTTTTTCTGCATTAGGAAAACAATGAAAGAGTGCTCGGAAGCGAATGAAAAGATAATGAAGTCTATAGTAATCAGGGCTGATCAATGTGGGAGCACATGTTAAATAAAATTTTATTGAATTGAATGATTTCTTTGCATATTCTAGCAATATTACCTCGTTTTCCTTCTTCAGCATGTCTGTCATATCTCTAATGTGTTCGATGAGGTTGGGGATGAATCTCCTCAAAAGATGTAAAGTTACCGTTGAATGACTGGATCTCTTTTTTTTTCCTTGGGAATTCCAACTATTGAATTGCTTCGGTCATGGAGGGATAAATGCAGATTCCATCTTTTGAGATGATGTTCCAAAGTAGTTTTCCCTCTTCCATGGAAAATAGGATTTTTTTTGGATTTAGTTAAATTTTGCTTTCCTACATTTTTGAAACACTATTTTCAGGTTATGTAGGTGCTCGTCATATGGCTGCGAGAAGACAATAACATCATCAAGGTAAACCATAAGAAATAAATCCTTCTCATTTGAGAAAGTGATGTCCATAGCCCGTTGAAATGTAGCCCCTCCATTCTTTAGCCTGAATCGCATTTTGGCGTACATGAAAGTACCCCATTGTGTTGTAAATGTTGTTTTCTCTTGGTCATCTTCACACATCAAGATTTGGTTGTATCCTGAGTATCCGCTGAGGAGAAACATTCCTGAAGCTCCAACTAATCTCTGCAAGATGTGGTCCATCTTCGAGAGAGGATAATTTTCCTTCAATGAAACCTTGTTCATATTTTTGAAATCTATGCAATGACGAATCTCCCCTGTATTCTTCCTTACTACTATAAGGTTCGACATCCAATCTCAAAATCCAATAGGAACTATAATACCAGCTGTTATCACTCATAAGTTTAAAAAATTTCATTGATAGGTTTAATTTAGCACTGGTATTTTTTACATCCCACCCATCCCTCCTTATCCATTCCTTCCCCATTCACACAATTCCATACATTGAAAATCACTTTTCCCATAGATGAAAACCCTAAATCATTTACATTACCATCTCCTAAAAACCTTTCGAAGGACAAAATATGATAAAGTGGGACCCATTTTACCCACCACACTTCCCTTTTCATTTCATTTTCCATTGAAAATGATTAAAATTACTCTTTTTATGCCCTTCCACTTTACCCTTCCACCTTTACCGTTTCATTGCTTTTCATTTCGTGATCGCGATTAAAGTGGGGCCCTCATCGCATTCTGTAGATCTTATATGTTTCACATCAAGAACTAAACTGCAAATAATGCAATGGAAGATTTTTGATATCGTATCACATATACTTTAACTTACCTTGTGAGTGCCTGCAGTCTATTTATTTAAATTTGTGATGCGGGAGGTCAACCCCACCTTAGCAGTTTTTTCCCCACTTCACAGCCATTGAAATACTTTGATATATCGTGATATCATATAAAATCCATAACACTTACAACTTTTAACCTTCCGCCAATTCATAAAACTATGCCATATGCCAGTGGGTCCCTCTTTCCCGCACATCGCAAATTATAAAAGTTAACCCCTGCAACTTATAACTAGGAGCTAAAAGCAGCGATATATGTTGTAGTCCAGTCCCACTTCCTCCATGCCACATCACTCATCCCCTCCCTCGTGTGTCATACTTTGCCGTGTTTAAATTTTACATCCCCCACGCTAACTTAATTCTAAGAGTTGTGATATGTAATGCTATCGGGTCGCACTGACCCTCCATGTCACCGATCCTCCACGTCACCTACCCTTTGAATCGCACCACTGGTCATATTCTTTATAACTTAAAATATAAAGGTTACGAAGTGCGTGGATGCGATGCTAGTCTAGAATTTAGATTTGAAAGATTTCAGGTTCAGGTATATTTTTTCATGTTATTTTGTTTATAAAAGGGTTTTAACACAACAAGAAGATTTTGGGTGACAAAGCAACATAAAGCTCAATGTTGGATAGCAAAAGAGTTCAACACTCCATCCATATATTAGATCTACTAGCTCTCAGCTCATCTTTAGGCATATCAGTGAATTGAGGTCCACATCCTAAACTGCCTCACTACATCAGCATATTAGCAACAACACAACACAAGAAAAAGAGGTCAATTCAGCTTAACAGTCAGCAAATTCCATGGCCATGTTTTCATTTCCTTAAAAATAGGATGATTGTTTTGTATTTCAATAAGGGAATTTATTTGTTTGATGATGGGTAGTGCCATTCGAGCAACCTAACTACTTTTGATGTAATTATGCACTTCTTTTGTTAGTAGTTGTAATAGATATAACTAGAGTCCTATTATGAATGTAAGTCTTTAGAGACTAGCTGTATTTTTTTGTTCCAAGAAAGTACTTTTCAATTATGTTAGCTGTCAGAGTTAAGGTTCTGTGATCCAACATCCTATGCAATGTAAAAGGAGTCTATTTATATATAGAAAATCAAATATCACCTGTTTGGTGAATATTGTACCAAAATACTACTCAGCAATAGTTATTTAGTTTCAGTAATATACAATGATATTTGATTCTTTACTTGAGATTCGAAGGAGGTGTTTAATGTTTTATATGTTCTATATATTCATGTTTAATACTCGCAGTTAGTTTGATGTCTAATTACTCATAACTCATGGTAACATGCTCTGACTTCCTTTAGAGGTTAAACTATTGTTCTTTTCTTGTGTTGTGTGTGTACTATCATTTCATTGAAGCCTCCATTTCCTTAGTTTCCATAAGAAGAAATAATTTCATTGAGTTTACTGATATTGACCCCATAGCTCAATGGTAGCATGTCCTTACATTTTCAACCTGCAATCAATCAAATAAAGTTACAGTTATTGAGTTAGCCATCTAAATTTCCATTGAAAATCATAAAATACCTTGAGAGAGCCCTCTCAAACTGAAGAGGCTAATCCTTAGTCAAAACTGATTTGAAAGAGTTACATTAAGTTGATTGATGAGCATCTTATCAAAATCAATTTGGTGACAACACTAGATTTGTAAATTATATTTAACTCTTTTTAGATTAATGGCAACAGTTTAGTATTGATTCTCCTCAGCTTCCGGCGAAATGGATTTTGATCCGACTTGATTGGGATTGTGTGCTATATGATGTTTTTATCGTACACTTTTAAATCTCAATAGTCCCAAGTGAATACATCAAAAAAATCACTCAAAAGAGTTGTGAATTTACCTTTCAAATCAGGGGATAAATACCTCGATAAATTAACCATCTTGGGGTTATCGGTTGTACCAATTTTTTCATCTTCAACAGCTGCTTCTATGGGGACCATTTTCATCATTTTGAGAACATCACCATGATAAAAAAAATCTTCCAAAGGTAGAATAACTCGTCAAATTTCATTTTCCTTTAGCTATAGCACCTCAAGTTCAGTAGCTTCAACTACCTGATCATCTTCATTATACACATCATCAATATGGGAATTATAAAACTCCCCCTCCATTTGCATAAATTTGTTTATATGTTTATCATTTGAAAATAATTTCCAGTATCTCATATTGTCACAGATAGTCAAGCGATGCTCCACGTGAATTTCAATATTTTTAGTAGCATGAATAGGAATCTTAAAATTTCTAGTCATTGTGGCAAGAGAATCACCATAAAATTATGACTTCTAGAAATCATAAATAATGTATATTCTAGAAAAGTTTTAATAATATCAAGAAAAACATTATGATAATCTCTCATCATGGTAATTTTGGCCTGGTACTCCATTTTTACCTATTTTATCACCAACACGGACTCACCATATACTATAATTCTCTTCGCACCTAGCCTTTTCAAAATTCTAAGACCAATGATTAAGGCCTCATATCTAGCATCATTGTTATAACAGTCAAATGCTATATTATAAGAACACAATGTTACATTTGGTGGGACTTTAAATGATTGATATATAGGACTACATATCCAGACTCTGATACCAGGTCCATATTTTCCCAAATCACCATCGAAATCCATGGTCCAAAGACCCTCCTCATCATCGGGAAACTTAAATTTTGTGGATTGATCTATTTTTCCTTTTTGACCCGATGTCTCAACCTATTCTTCTCCTTTCTCTGACTCTACTCACCTTTTCTCTAAAGTGCTTGGCTGTAAGCCATCGTAATTCTGATTTCTTTGTTTTTCATTTAAGACCTTTTGGACACTATTTGACAATTCTAAAATTTCTTCACCTTCTACAATTTGACTCTGTAAATCATCAGTACTATGATCATTATATAAAATGAAAGACTCTAAATCAATATGGACAGAGTAAATTGGATGATTTTTGGGTTTTTCTTTGCTAGTGATCATGTATTTCATTTTTAATTCTCGGTATATATTCCTAAGTTGACCAAATACCGGAATTGTAGCATATGGAAAATCAAGTTGCAAAGTACCCCTTAATTTGGCTCCCCAAAACTGTGAAAGAAGCATGCCATACCTTGGAGGTATGTCAACAACGACAACATCGATCAACACATTTTTGGCAGCAATCTGATCAAGTGAGACCACCAAGTCCTTGATAAGACCAAGGCATCTGAATCTACCTGAATAAAAAGAATAGGGGTCATGATAGGGTTGGGTTATGTCCATCCCCAACTTATCCATGATGTCCTTCAGAATTGAATTATGTTAGGCCCCAGAACCCAACATGGAATTATGGAGAATATAATCATGAATCCTAAAACTGAGATAAAAGGGAGGGACTTCACTATCTTCAAGATTTCCATCTATAGTTGGGCCAAAAAGAAGTTCGGGATGGTCATCACTGACATTGACCATGTCTGACATCTGATCTACTTTCAACATATTGGCAACATGCAATTTATATTTATCATTATTTACAAGCTCAGTAAGGGGAATATAAACTTTTAACTTAGAAATTTCACTCTCTAAGATAAAAAAGTTAGATTGTTTCTCTACCTCTTAGGTATGGTATCCCTCTTTTCAAGATTCTCTTTTGCTGAAGACTACTTTATTTGTCCTTCCTTGTCTCACTTTGATGTACTTGTAGATGGCTAAATGTTCTTGGTATGATTAGTGGCAGTAGGTGGTGAGCCCTGGTATTCCACCAAGAGTGTTGGAACTCCCGGGGGTTTCCATACTTTACTTTATCAACCCGAGGTTCATACAAACTTGGATGTGACAGTGCTATATACACATCAAATGCATTTTTCTCATGTCATCCTCTTCTGATTTATGAAAGGATGTTATTTCTTAAACCATGATAAGAACTGGAAAATAAATTTCAGGAAGGAAAGGACAGAAAGGAAACTAACTTAAACTACAGAAAGGAAATGACAGAAATGAAACTAATTTAATTTGCAGAAAGGAAATGACATAAATGAAACTAATTTATTTTTCAGAAAGGAAATGAAGGAAATGAAACCAATTTAATTTGCAGAAAGGAAATGGTAGAAGGGAAACCAATTTAAATTGCACTTAACTTGGCCAATCGGATAAACACACCCTGATCTATCTATCGTGCTCCTCTCTATGCAACTATTCATGAACTAATTCAAATTTTAAGAGGTGTTTCTTGTAGTTTGGAGAAGAAAGTGGTAAAGGTTCTAATGGAGGGCTTAACCATATGAAACAAGGCTTATTGGAGTGAAAAGGGGGTTTAAAACTTTATTAAAATTGTTAATATCACAAAAAATATTTGGATAGGGAGGCTTTTAAAAGTGCGATGGCGCAGTTGTAAGAAGGGGGGTGGAAATGCGATATGTGATATGTGATATCAAAATATCACAATATTGAAAAGCTAGAGGAGTAGCGAAAGTGTTTTTTGGGAGAAGAAGCGAAATGCGATAATGATGAATTTGTGAGATGTGAGATTTTATGGGTGACATGGAAGAGTACTACAGTAATATCGCAATTGGGGTGCGGAGGAAGAAGGTATTAATGAAAACCAATAGAAAATGTGATTTGTGGCAAGTCTTTAAAGGAAAAGGGGAAAAGGTCAGTTTCGAAAGGTTTTTGAATATTATTGTGATAATCACCAAAGGAAAGGTGGAAGGGTTATATGACCTATGCGATATGCAATATCACAATATTTCAATATCGTAGGGTTGGAGGAGAAGCAGTAGTGCGGTTGGGAGGAAAGTGTGAAGTGCGAAATGGGATACGGTAGTGGGAGTTTTGAGGAGCAAGGGAAGAGGTCCAACTTTGATGATTTTTCGAGAGGTTTGCATTAAAAAAGGTGTGGTGGCCATGACTAATGAAAGAAAATGAATAAGGCAAGCTAAATATTTTGAGTGTTTTTAGGGATAAAAGGTGGGTGCAAGAGTTAGAATAAGCGGAAAAAAGAGGGAATGGAGGGTGTAACAAAAGTGCTCAGGTTGTGAAGACAGAGATGGAAAATGAAGTGGGAATGCATCACAGAGCTCCTCTGGGGATTTAGCACTAATTCTTGCAATCAACCCTGCTAACTTATGCACAAAGAAATAAAAAAATGCATGAAAATATAGTACTAAAGGAAGGTTGAAAATGGTAATGCAACTCTACTCTAATCTCAAAAAAAGTGAACATAAATAAATTTTGGGGCCCATGGGAAGGTTCACCCTCCTCAAGCTCTATTGAAAAATACTAGAAGGGAGGTCTTGATCTACATATTTTAGAGTTTTCTCCTATAATTCTATTACTCATAAGAAAATGAAACCTACATCAGCACACTGAAAGCAAAATAACTATGTAGTGATGAAACTATTAGAAGTAGAACTAATTGAATGGAAGAAATAAAAGAACAAGTACAACAAAGAGGTTGAGGCACATGGATTGGGCCCTAAGCCAATGCCTAGCTCTCTGAAAAATAAATAAGTAAAATTAAATCAGTCTGCTCATTTCATGAAAAAAATAGTCTCGTACATTTCTCAAATTTTAATCACTCAGTACAATAATAAAAATCTCAATAGCTCGCAACAAATTTCCCAATAAAATAGAATCCTTCCTAATGCTAGCTCTACTCTATTTATTCTACAGGGAAAGCTACCAACATCTCCCTTGAAAATATTAATTAATTCCACTTGACTCCAAGTACACATAGATTGAGTGCAATTTGGTTTTCAAGTTTCTTGGTTGCCTCTAGAATTTGAATTGTTGGAGAGAATCCTTGGGGATCCTTTAGTTGCCTTCGAGCATTAAGGAAGGTAGAAAAACCTCCTATAATTTATCCTTGTTATCTCCTTTAATTATTTATGAGAAAATCTTGAGAAATAATGCCAATTACTCATGATTTTCTGCACTCAACCTCCTATTAGGCACTTAGGGTATGTTATCCTTAATCGCCACCTATACTAGCATCATAAAACCAAATAAAAATAAGAATGCAAGAAAAAGAGATTTAAGAAGGAAAAAAGGTGGCCATCAACCCCTACAAATATGTCTAATGATGGAGAAATTCATCACCCCCCTACTGAATGGTTTCTCATCCTCTGAGAAAATAATCCACCTCCTACATTTTTCAAGGTTTTGACAACCCCCCTGACTTCCTAAGTAAGAAGTGTGGGATCCCCTTAGGGGGGTAAAACCTATTACTCGTTTCTTCATTCTCCATTATATATCTTGTGCATCTATGTCCCTTTCATCATTCATCCCCAACAACGAATTCGGTCTGAGCTTGAGACAAAGCCATTAGATCTTGTTGGCCTGCATGGCCCTCTTGTATAATGGTGCCACTTCCAAGGCACCCCTCACTCTTTTTGGAGTATGGTACTCCCTGTTCTTGAGGCTATGAGGGAGGTTATTCCATCTTCTCTGGCTGGCCATAATGCACTCATCTTCTATCTTCCTAGAAACGTCATCAACGTGGCCTATTACTTGTGTTTGATTTTAGAGGTAGCTTTCAACTAGTGCATGGTCCCTTTCAATCTCTTGAAAGTTAAGGATGACTCCTCTTAGGCTGAAAAATTATGGTCTGATATGTAAGGGTTCTCTATTTCTTCTTCTCATGACCCTCCATATCGCTTTTTCTCTAGTGTCCTCATTCATCATCCAAGATACTATGACCATCAACTTCATATCCCCCATTATAGAATTGGGGTCCCAAATATCTAGATTTTTCAACGCGAGGTTATATTGGAAATATGATTCTTATGGTTGTATATGTTGTCCTTGTTGGAAAATCACTGGAAAAATAATGAAGTGTATGTCTTCTGGAGAAGCACGAAGTTCTAGCAGAAGAAATTTTCAAAGCCCAACATAAGATAGTTAATATTCATAATTGAAGGATCTACACGTGGGTTAGTACACACCAAGTCACGTATACACGCGAAGAAGAACGATCCAAGTCGCATATGCCTTTTGCACTCGAAGAATATAATACTAAGGGGAATTACCATGGTTTTAGCCCACAATATTGAGTGCGGTGTCACCTATTTGATTCCGTCCAAGAATACCATCGGCACTTGTGTGGTTTTAGCTCAATGTATTAATAAAGGCTAAACCTATATAACGAGAAGAAGATCATTGTGCAAAAGAGTGCACAAGTAAGGTTTTTTACTGAATACGTCTCTCGGAAGTATATCTACATGGGATGGACTCTGTTTGTTGGTAGATATGAAACTATGATGCACCCTTAGATGCAATGATGGATCGAGATCTCTAGACCTGAAATGACTATGTATTTGATCTATTGAAGAGATGATTGGATCTGTGACCTGGCACATGTTTTTTGAAGTGAAGTGAAGAAATATAGGTAAGTCTATAGATCTGAAACATTCTGAAAAATTAATATTTACAGATTTATATGCTAGTTCATCTTTGTGAAAGCTTGTATATACGTAGCTTTGTCTCAGAAAAATAGTGTATGGAATTCAAGGTTTTCTGAAGCTTACTGGAGAGGTTATCTATTTATTTCTGTTGTATTTCTGATGTCTATGAATGAAGCCTTCATGTAGATCTAAGTTTCTTGAATACTGTATATGATTCTAATTTGAATATGTACAAATCTAATCAATGGGTGAGTAAATACGTTTAATGATGACTGACTCATTATGGGTTCTACAATACTGAAAATATATCTGACTGAAAGCCTCAGATCTAGTTCTGAGATTGATCACATTCTATAAATTGAATATTCTCATATCTATACAAAGGTTGGTATGAAGGAAAGCGTGTATACATGCAGGACCAATAAAGTGAAGTAGCATATGTATTTTAAGATAATGAATGATCATGGTTGAGATTGATTCTGCATGTTGATTCTCAAATATGGGTTTATTATTGTACTATGGTTATAGTGATCTCACTATTCTGATTTAATTTTGGGTTAATTTTATTATTGATGATATTTATGATCAGCTATGTTGAAGCTGTGGGATCCAGTGTGAAAATTGATCAAACATGGTCTGCAGTGGTTCTGAGGGTTGAAGCCTTCAGTATGGAAATAGAAGCTTCCTACTATTATAAGCTGGTGTTCTGATCAGGTGGTTCAATCTCCCTTCCAGTAGTGGCTGGTAAACAACATTAGGGGGTTGGAGCTCCCTTCTAGTAGCAGATGGAGAAAGAGAGAATGTTGCAGCCTTCTGTAGGTAGATGCCTACATACTAACATGAGTCTGCATCAGTGCAATATTGTAAGCAGTTTTCCATATAATAAATATTGAAGACAAAGACAAAAAAAACGGTGGTTTTCTCCCGAATTGGGTTTCCACCTTAAATCTTGGTGTTCATGTGTGATTCTCTTGTGTTATGATTTATTATGTTATTACTGCACATATTTATTTCTTAACTATCTGATGCATCATAGATAAGTTGGGATAGAGATTTTTTTTGAAAGTTTATCTAAAAATAAATTCATCTCAGTATACACAACTTTATGTTAGGGTATCCATGTATATACGCTAGTTGGGCTATTAAAACTCACATATAGAAATCAGTAAGAGAAAAGTAAAAGATTGTGATTATTGAAAATACCGATTCACCCCCACACCCCCCTCAGTATTTTTACCAACAACTGGTATCAGAGCAGGTCCTTCTGAAAAAGATTAATCACTAGAAGGAAGATCAACTAAGATGAGCAATGAATATGGGACAACTGTATCAGGCCTCCCCTCTTCAACGGAAACAATTTAATCTTCTGGATACAAGGACAAGGTCCTATCTTCTATCCCTTAGAGCAGATGTATGGTCTATAGTTGAAGGAGGTTATCAATATCCAACTTTAGTTCTAGCAACTCCAACAATAAGAAAGAGATATGAAACCAATGAAAAGGTGGTCAATGCATTATTGGAAAGCTTGAATGAATCATAATTTGTCAAAGTAATGCAGTTGAATATAAAAAAGGAGATATGGGATGAAATCATTCTAAGCTATGAAGGTGATGCCAAGGAAAAAAGTGCTAAACTCCAAAATCTCATAATTCAATATGAAAAACTCATAATGCATAATGAGGAAAGCATTGCTAGTTTCTTTTTATGCCTAGATGATATTGTAAATTGCATTAGAAATATGGGTAAAACCACAATTGACACTACTCTAGTAGAAAATTTTTTGATCTCTAACTCCCAAATTCGAGTCAAAAGTATCTGCTATTGAAGAGAAGCGGGAACTACAAACTCTTACTATTGTTCAACCTCATGGAATTATGACTGCATATGAAATGAGGAAAGGAGGTCCCTTTGAAGTCAAATAAGTTATCTTTAGAGTTGCTACAAAAGGAAAGGAAGTAGAAGAAAAAGAAGGATTAGGGTATGTTTTAGAAGAAGATGAGATAATTTTTTTAAAGAAGCTACAACTTGGCACTGGAATGTTCAGAGGTAAGCTCCCTTTCAATTTTTTTTTCTTACGGAAGAGTTGGTCATTATGCTGCTAAATTTCCCCATAAATATAATCATGGAAAGGAAAAGGAAGTGGCAAAAGGAAATAAGAAACAATTTATCAATAGAAAAATTTGTTATACTCATGAAGATAGTGATGGTCTATCAAGTAGTGAAGAAGGAGAATCTGATCAAGATATTAGACTGCTCATGGCTTTTGAAAAAGACTCTAGTGAGGCTAAAGATAGTTTTATGGATGCACTAGAAGAAAATGATTTTCTTGAAGAAATAAATCAACTCAAAGTATGTTTGGAAGAAAGAAAAAAAAACCCATAGATACTCTAAAAAATCAACTTATAGAAAAGGATAAGCACAATGAGAAATTAGAATGTGAAATAGTAAGTCTAAGAAAGGAAATTGAGAAAGTGAAAACTCTAAATCTTGTATTTGCTAAAGGATCTGAAGCCTTAGATGAAATTATCAAGGTAAAATTCTCTCCTCTTGTAAAGACAGGTCTTGGATATATCGGATAATCCTCTCAGTCTTCAACACCAAGCTATCTAAATGTAGCAAAAGCCAGCCAGCAACATTTTTTCAGTAAGCAAAAGAACAAAGAGACTACCTAGGTAAAGCATGACCACTTCAATTCAAGAAAGAACAATAACAGAAATATCAATCAATAGGTAAACATAAATATGAGGGTTCATGATCACAACAATTTCTTCTTTAATGGAAAATGTTTCTCATGTCATAATTTTGGTCATAAAGTTGTACAATGTGTTTCATACAAAACCATCATGACTAGAGAAGCTAGAAAGAAAAGAAATAAGACTGGAGTAAAGAATAATACTTACAAAAACTTTTATCCTCTTCAAGGCGAAATTGAATTTTCTTATTGAATTTTGTTATTGCAATAAATTTTGACATGAAGAATCTAAATGTAGGAGCAAACTTCAGCGAAAAGAACATATACCCAAAAATTTCAAATTATGGAGAAAGAAGTACTCACAGGTTGAAAGATGTGGCATAGAATTATTTACATAAGGAGAAGAAAATCAATGGTACATTGATAGTGGATGCTCAAAACACATGACAGGTGAAACTCCTTTCATATAATGCATTAGAGAAAGAAAATAATGTTACTTTTGGAAATGACTCTCCTGCTATCATTAAGGCTAAAGGTTCCATGTTTCTAAAAGAAAAGTTTAAAGCTAAATATTTTATGTATGTGGATGGGTTAAAGCATAACTTGTTGATTGTAAGCCAAATGTGTGATCAAGGAAATGAATTTGTCTTTAGTTCAAAAGAATGTGTAGTACGTGAACTTGACACAGAAAAAACAGTAATAAAAGGAACTAGAACACCAAGAAATATGTATATATTGAAAGGTGGCCAAGAGTAATGCTACTTAGGTAAATCTACATAAAATTCGCTATGGCACATAATATTGGGAAATTTAGGCTTCTCTCAAATAATCAAATCTAGCAGACTCAAAGTTGTTCGTGATCTTCCTAGCATCACTCTTCCTGAAAGTACCATATGCAAATTGTTTGGTCCAATCTGCTAGTGTATATTAGGCTTCATTTTCCTATCAATCCGAGTAGGTACACTTAGAGGTACTTATCTAAAATATATATATCTAGAATTATTTTGGTCTCCTAAATGAGGGTTCGGTGTAATAGAATTCAATACTCTTTTACAAGAGGTTTTTCCTTGTCTCCTTCCACACTTGAACACCTTCTTAAACAAAACAAATCTCATTTCCTAAAAACAGAGTTCTATTGTTTGTTTGATATTCTCTAGTTCTTTTACAAGAACTCAATTCATAGAACCTCTCCCAAGTCTTAAATCAACACACTTATCAATCAAAATCATTCAAAATAGAAATCAAGGTAAATAATCTTGAAATCAACCAATAGCTAAGTCCTTTTACAAGGTTCAGTCATTAGACTACAAGCTGAGCTCTACAATTACAACCATGATCATTAAATAGAAATGATAAACTTAAGCTTTGAAACATGAAATAGTAAACAAAATTCTCAATTCAAAGACTGATATGAATTGAATCTTCTTACAAAGATCTTTCACAAAAGACACTGGCTTCAATTGACAATTCTGATTCATAAACTTGCAGCACGGGAATTAAATGGAAATGTTTAACATATCTAATTATGCAATTGTAAATGAAAAACACAAGGAAGTGTACCAGCTCTGTAGTGGGGGCCCTCCACACATTGCAAGAACACCTTAAGATAACTTAGATGAAGAATATTACTGAATGTGACAACATAAATAACTAAATCTCCGTATTAAAGTCTGAAAGCCAATAATTACATAAATCGAGTTTTGAAGTTTGCCATGTAATGTTTTGTGTAGTTCTTCAATGTTTTCCCTGTAGCTATTTATCATCAAAATACATAACAAGAAGAGGCTATTTGTGTTCCTAAAAATCCTAACTAACTTCCCAAAGGATTTGAATTAGTTCAAATCCCTCTTTTCAACCAAAATATCAAAAAAATCAAATCTGTTCATTAATTTCTTGGGATTCTTTGCTGAAATAGCTAAAGTTGACCAATGTTGACCAGCCACACGTAGACTTCGAATCTACAAGTGGATATGTATTTCACCATCCTTGTACATTCAGGAATAGACCCTCAGTCCTCGATTTGGCCATCTTGTCATGAAACATGTCAAAACATGAAGCCATTACAGGAAGTTACAAAAACAAGTAATTTTCTGAAAAATCCTTATTTTGACACAAAAATTCCTAAAATCAATTCCAATGTAAAAATAATAATAATGGCATTACATTAATCAGTTTCAAAGGAATATGAGAGATTTATGAAGGTTAAATGAGAAAATATGATGGATAAAATGATGTTTTTAGGTGAAAGGATGAGTCATGAAATGGTACAAACATCTCCCCTAAGAATAAGACTTTGCATGTCCTCATGCTAATCTGTCAAATTCCTTTTCTTGCTGCTTCTGCTACCTGCAATAAAACATCCATGTTCATTTGATTTTAATATTCAGTCTTCAAGATTTGGTATTTGGCCTTGATAGCTTTCTTCTTCCTATACCATTTGCTAGCCCATCTACATATTTCAATCTTGTTGGTTTTGATTTTTTTTACTTTTCTCTTCAATTTTTCATTTTCATCTTGAATTTTCTTACTTTGTATTCTCAATACCTCATTTTATCTTTTCACAACTCTTTCCAAAATTTCTGATTCCATAAGCTCTTGTTGCAGATCTTGAATTTGTCTTTCTAATTTCTTCTGCTTTTTGTTTGAGAGTTTTTTCTCCTTTGGTTCTTCTTCCCTGCTTTTGATTTCTAGTTCCTGTGTATTGTCATCCTGGGCTTGTTGTAGGTTATCACTATATTGTATTTTCTTGCCTTTAGTCCTTCTAGATTTCCTTGTATAAGTGGTGAAAATTTTATCCTTTTCAGCTTTCTTAGCTTCCTCTCTTCTCATTTTCTTTGTTCTCATACTGCTGCTAGATAGAGCAAAGGTCTTTGGTCTATACTCTGGAGTTTCATCATCTATCTCAATTATATCAACCATCAATTATGTAAATTCTTGGTATTTTTGTTCTTCTTCATCAATTTTTATTTCATTAGAGATAAAAAATCTCTTCCATGATATCCATGTCTTCTGTAGTTCAAATTCAATCAAAAATTTTACCAATCCGAAATGATATAGGCTTCTATCCATATTAATTCTTTGTTTTTGTATGGCTTTAGACATTTTAGTCAAAATTTGTAGAAGAATATGGAAGGCTTATAGTACATTATCCCTTCAGATGCAAAATCATTTTGATGTGATAAATATATACTATGCTATACCTACCTTCGCATGTAATAAATTTTTGAAGTACATAAACCATTTCATCCCAAGGATGAACAAGCCAGCATCTGGAAACTCCAATTTTACAATTAACCGAGGATACTCTGGATCTAGATACAAATTGTGTCCATGATTTCTCCTTAAATTGTTTAGTTTTGAAATATTTTTCACCCTCTAGACTGATGCCTATGGTTTAAGCAATGGTATCCTCTGAAACCATGAATGAAATTTTTCCTACTGTGGCTCTTTCTCCATTAAAGGAAGAAGAAAATTTACTAGTGGTTTCTTCATTATGTCCATTAAAATTTTCTAAAAATGTCAACCACTGCTTATCTCTCAAAATTTTAACACAATCTGCATCTATTTTTGAACTATCAAACCTCTCCGGTTCTGCTCTATTTTCCATAAAATTCCTCTGTTCCTAATACCCTGTTCCTTATGCTCCGTTTAAAAAAAATAAATTACTGAGGGTATTTAATTAGTTACCTGGTTCGAAGCTGTTGCGTTTTTCCTAGAATATTCTGAGCTGACCTCCACGTATTTGGATATGCCTTGGTTTCTATATCTTCTCCTCTGTCCGAGTGGCGTATCCCAACAGCAGGCCTGCATGTGTCAGTGTATGGTTGACTTCAAATTCAATCATCTCGACAATTCTCCCCAGCATTTATACAACAAAACCCTTTCTTCTGTACAGCAAACTGAAAACTCCCCCTTAAAAAAAAAAATATTTAAATTACACCGACCCCTATGCATGAAGAACCTCAAAGTATGTGCCTGTGTATTATGGAATGATGTGGTTGTCTTTGTAGAGGACGGAATGAAATGGCTGCGGAGGACGGGACGAAATGATATGGGACCGTTACAATGGCGTGGTCTTTAGACAAATGTCTCAAATTTAATGTCTAATAACACTGCAGAGAGGCCTTATAGACTATCGTTTGTACCGGCTGTCAGTTCATGTGGAATAGGTTAGTCTACATTTGAGGTTTTAAAATTAAGGTTTTAAGAGGGGTTAAGGGAGTATAGAGATAGGCTATAGAATGTAGATTTGTGGGTTTAGGATTTTTTTTTAAGAGTAGTGGTATAGGTATAATGGTTAGGAGTATAGGTTATATAAGGATTTATGAAACTAACTTCAATAATTAACTATAAATTAATTATTTAAAATTGAAATTAACATAAAGAAATTAAGTATTAAAACAAGAATTCTTACATTCCTTTACTAGTTCTTCTTTTGTAATCTCCCTTTGACTGGTTGGCTTTGTGTAGGTATGATGTAGTTTTCTTCTTCTAAACAGGTCCCTTTCTGGAAATGAGCATGCAATAGGTCCCTCTGATATTTATTGTTGAAATATGACTTGTTTAATCTTGCAGACATGTTGATGCAGCCTTTGACTTGCTTGGTTTTGTAGACATGTTGATGCAGCCTTTGACTTTCTTGGTTTTGTAGACATGTTGATGCAAAACTTATTTGATTTTGCCAACATTTTGGTGCAGCCTTTGAACTTATGTGATCTTGCTTGAACAGGTCCCTATACCATTTCTTGGTAGAAATTTGATAATATTTTGATGATGCACAAGTCCCTCTGTTGATTTGAATTAGAATAGCTCCTTCTTTGAACAATCAATCAATTAAATAAAACAAATATTTTTCTTTATTGAAATTCTGGAAATGAGGAAATGAAAGAAAATATGAAAAATTCACTTTTTCCTTCTCCCGTACTTATTTATTGACTTGTCCTGAAGTTATTATTTAGAATTGGGAAGAGAAAATGACTTTTACAGAAATAAGAAAATGAATTCTTACTGGCCAATTTCTTGGTTTTCCTGTAAGAATTCTAGTTTAGATTGTGCCAGAGTTTGGTTTTCACATCTAAACTTAATTTTTTTTATTTTTTATATATATTTTTATTAATTTTTTTTTTAATATTTGAAGAAAAATAGAAATAACTATGGTAAAGATATCACAACTGATTGATGTACTATCTCAACCTCCTTCTACTGTGTCACTGTCTGAATGAAATCCTCTTTGCTTTAGGCTTGTGATAAAGCTTCAACCTATGTCCATTTACTATAAATTTTCTTCCTTCTTGGTCAATGGTGCTAAGTTTTACTGATCCATTTTAAAAGACCTGAACAATTTCATAAGGGCCCATCCAGTGGGTTGTAAACTTGGACTTATAATATTTAAATTTGGAATCAAATAGTAAAGCCTAGTCATCTTATTGAAATTTTTTCTTCTTGATATGTGTGTCATGTCATTTCTTCCTTTATTTTTTCATAAGTATTTTTCTTTCTAATTCCTGCTGTCTCATTTCATTCAATTTATTCAATTGCATGATCCTCTCTTTTTTAGTCTCATTAAGATAAATGCCTAAATCTGTAACCAGATGATAAGGTGTAAATCTTGTTGTATCTTTCCATGTGATTCTATAAGCCCAGAGAGAATCCCCGAGCTTATCCTCCAAGTACTTTTTATTCATTTCCACTGTTTTGGTTATGATTCCTTCCAGAGTTTTGTTTGTAGACTCCACCTAGCCATTGGCCTGTGGATGGTAGGGTGTACTCCTCCTATGCTTGATTTTTTACTTTTCAGTGATGTCCTGAACCAATCTTTAAGTAAATTGTACCTTGGTCTGTTACTATTTCTCTAGCCACTCCATATCTGACAAATATTTCTTCAAAAAGGAAATTGACGACTGTTTTCTTAGTTTCTGTAACAAGTGCCTTTGCTTCAGCCCATTTAGTTACATAGTCCGTACATACTAAGATTTAATTTTTACCCTTACAAGGTGGATTAATGGGTCCAACAAAATCTAGAGCCCATTTTTCAAATGTCTCTATATTTACTTGAGGTTGTAGTGGCATCTGATCTGAGGCAGTTGGTCTACCCATGTGTTGGCAATTGTCACAAATTCTTACATATTTCTTTGAATATTTGAAAATGATGGCCAATAATAACCAAGAGCGAGGATTTTGAATGTTGTTCTTTTAGCTACAAAATGTCCACCACAAGATTCACAATGGAAAGATTTTAATATATCAATAATTTCATCTTCTCTTATGCATCTCCTAATAATCATATCGTAACCAATATAAAACAAGTCTCCATTAACCCATGAGTATCCGACACTTTTCTTGATTAGTATTTTCTTCTCCTTTGAACTGAAGGATGGAGGTATCTTTCCTGTTGAGAGATAATTAGCTAAATCAACATACCATGGATTCAATATTGAAATAGAAAATAAATGTTCATCAGGAAAATAATTTTCAACTGGAAGAACTTCACCTGGATTGTGGAGTCTAGAAAAGAAGTCTGCCACATGATTTTCTTTACCTGGTCTGTCCAGCACTATAACATTAAATTCCTATAATAATAGTAACCATCTAGTGACTCTACCATTAGTTATAGGTTTATTAATTAAGTACCTAATGGCAGAGTGATTAGTATCAATAAATAATTCATAACCAGTTATGCAATGAAGGAATTTGTTCATAGCATGTATAATTGCAAGCATTTCCTTCTCAGTTACTATGTAGTTGAGTTTCTCAGGTGTCAGATTTTTACTCATGAAATAAATGGCATAATTTAAAGATTCTTCATTTTTTCCTAATGAAGAACCTACTGCTATATGAGATGCATCAGTGGTGATGTGGAAAGGTAGATTCCAATTAGGTCCTTTTAGAACTGGAGTAGTGGATAATTTCTCTTTAAGTTTTTCAAAAGCTGTTTGACAATTATCATTCCAATTGAAAGATACATCTTTTGCAAGAATATTAAACAAAGGCAAAGCTATCCTACTAAAGTGTTCAATAAATCTCCTGTAATAACTTGCATAACCAAGAATGCTTCTCACATATTTTTGAGTTTTTGGTACTGTCAGATTAACAATAATTTGGATTTTGGATTGATCTACTTTGATTCCTACTGAAGAAACATAATGGCCCAATACTACCCCTTCATTTAACATCATACAACATTTTTCATTAGTTAGGGATAAATTGGCTTCTATACATATTTTCAGAACTTTCTCAAGGTTTTGCAATGAATGATGAAAAGAGTTACCATATACTGAAAAGTCATCCATATATACTTCAACACAATCATGAACTAGATCAGCAAAAATAGCTAATACTACTCTCTGAAATGTTGTTGTAGCATTACACAATCTGAATGGTAAAACATTGTAAGCATATGTGCCCTAGGGGCAAGTAAAAGTTGTTTTTTCCTAATCCTCTAAGGCTATGCTGATCTGATTATAACCACTGAAACCATGAAGGAAGGAAAATTATGGTTTCCCAGCTAATGTGTCCAAAAATTGGTCAATAAATGGAAATGGAAAATATTCTTTAAGGGTTTTTTTATTGAGTTCTTTGTAATCAACACAGATTCTCCATTTACCATTTTTCTTGGGTACTATCACTAATGGAGATACCCATTGGCTGTCAGAGATGGGGTAAATGAAATTTATCTTCTGTAACTTTTGCAATTCATCTCTTACAATTTCTTGAAGCACAGGGTTCATCCTTCTTTGTGGCTACCTCACTGGTCTTATATTAGTGGCTATGTAAATGTGGTGAGTGAAAGTTTCTAGGTGAATTCCCTGCATATTAGTATAGTCCCAAGAAAATAAATTTTTTTATTTTGTCTATAATTCAATCAAATTTTGTTCCTAAGATGAGTCTAGGAGTGTTCCAATGTTTAATGTTTTTCCTAGACTTATCTCTATAGTTTTTCTTTGTGTGTTTGTAATGGAATGAAAAGGAAAAATGTTTTCAAACAATGTTTGTAGAGAATGGATGGTACAAGTTTCCTGAAAAACATTGTGCTAGTAGTTGATCTGTAGCACTATATTGTTCATTTCTCAATTCCTCTGAAACATCAGGTTGAGAAATAAACAATTCCACCAAATATTCATTGTTATCTTCTTCAAAATCATAGATTTGGTTAATTCTCAAAACAGAGTGAACTTCTTCTTTGTCATTATATCTGTCATCAAGCCATAGGTTATGAGCTATTGTTGGAGATTGTGCTAATGGGTATAAGGTAAGTTTTTTTCTTTTTGTCCCTCTAGAAATGGTCATGTTGCCTAATCTACACCTAATAAATGCATCAACAATTGCCAACCATGGCCTACCAAGTATGATAAGATGTCCTCCTAAATTGGACTCTCGCTGGAGTACTAGAAAGTCTACTAGATACTCCCAAGAGTCTACTGAGATAATTATGTCTTCCAATATCCCTTTAGGAATGAATTTGGATCTATCAACTAATTCTAGGATAATTGGTGTTAATTGTAAGTCTGTGAGCTGTAATTTTTTCATTGTTTCCAATTTCATAACATTTATGGCAACTCCAAGATCAATCAAGGTATTTGGAATGGGAATTTTGTTAATGATTGTGGTAACTCTAGGGATACCAAGGTCAACATACTTCTCCATTGAAATAACATTTGACATGAGGCCAGCTAAATTTCCAATGACATGAATGGTTTGTGAATCAAATCTTTTCTTTGCAGGATTTTTAAGACATAATTCTTTAATGGCTTTGGTGTAAATTGGAATGCCTTTTATTGCCTTAAGTAATGGAATTTTCACATAGAAATTCCTTAATTCATCTAGAACATCAAATTGAGGCAAAGACATTGGTAATTTTTCTTGGATTAATCTCTCAGGAAAAGGAGGTGGATGCATGGTTTGCATTTGTTTGTTTTGAAGTTCATCGTCTTGTTTGCTCTGAATTGGAAGTTTATGTTCATCATTCTTGTTTTATTTTTTCTTTGTAGCTGTTGGAGGTTTTATTTGGATATTTTGACCAGACCTAAGCTCAATGTTTTGCAGAGGTAGAATTGGCTAAGATGTTCCCTTATCTACACTATATGTTGGTTTTTCTACTCTGTTATTTGGGTTAGCTACAGGTTGAGTAGGTATTTGAGTAGGTCTAGGAGGTTGGTTAGAAGGTAGTTGTAATTTTGGTGAATCTATTGGTGGAGGAGTAGTTACTGTTTGTTGAGGATTTTGTGGTTGATAAAAAACTAGCTGTTGAGGGTATTGCTGAGGCTATTGTTGAGGGTATTGCTGATGTGGCTGAGGATATTGTGAAGGAATTTGTTGTTGAGGATATGAATATCCTTTCCATCCTTGTTGTGGATAAGATTGTTGCTGCTGATTAGACCAATTTTTCCAAGGCATAGGAATGTTCCAAGAATTCTGAATAGGAATTTGATAATGTGTAGGAAATTTTAAATTTGGAGTTTGAAACATACCTGGAGGTCTCATTTGCCATCGTCTTCTAGCTTCCATGAGATATAAGTTCTCCATTTCTGCATTAGCTTCCAAATTGTATTTCTGCAAAACCTTTATCTTAGAACAATTAAAAATATCATGATTTTCTGTACAAAATGTACAAAATTGAACATTTTATAAAGGACATTACTTTAAAGCATGTTTTTTCTACATTTTGGATAGAACACAGACATCAATTGGTCTTATTATTATTGTTTCTTCTTTGTTTTTAACATATTTATTTGATTTCCCAAGGTGATTAATAGTTTTGTTTTAAAGCCTTCAAATAGGTTGCCTATTTTAGCTCTTGTAATACTTGTTGTGGTAGATTTAGTGGCTTTAGATGTCATAGTTCTTTTTCCATTCCTTGCTTTACTTCTAGAATACTTTTCACACAAGTTTGCAATCTCATCAAAGGGTAAATGAGAGATATCACCTTTATCCATTAGGTTAAGGTCATCTAAATATTCTTCTCGGATGCCTTTTAGGAATATTGCTCGAATAATATCAATAGACATGGTTCTACGCTTTGATTTTTGCAGATTATATACGAATATTTCCAAGTATTCTTCTAAGGTTTCATCTTCTTTTTTATTCATTCTAAAAATTTCATGTTTGGAATCTTTTGATTGACAGTAAGGTTTATACTTTTTCAAGAAACTTTTCCTCATACCATCCCAATCAGTCACTGCATGTTCACCTAATCCCATAAACCACCTAAGTGCTGATGCTTTTAATGTTGTAGGAAAGAGTCTAAGTCTATGTGCATCATCTGTATACCCATAGGTTCAACATACTATATCAAATTCAAATAAAAATGAATGAGGGTCTTCAGATGCCATGCCATAAAAATTTGGTAACACAGATGGGGGTATATTTTTCATTTTAATTTCTTCATTACTGAGTTCTTCTTGAATGGAAAATTTAAATGTTGACTCCTCTTCCTCTCTTGGGTTTCGATTTACATCATTAATTTGTTTTTTTTCAAGTTCTCTTTGTCTTCTCCTTTCTTCCAGTTGTCTCTCATATTCTCTCATTTGTTCTGTAGTAGGTCCTCTTGCTGATTCTCCTCCTTCCTCAGCCATTTTGGTATGTTTCTCTTCTAATTTCTCTTCCTCTTGAGGCTTTTCATGGTCAATTTTTTCAAGGAGAGATTGTCAGGTTCTTTTACCACTCTCTTTTACTATAGAAGATTCAAGTATATGTTTTATCTTTTCTCATAAGCTAATAGGAATTTTTCTTTCAATAAGAGTAAGTCTCTGGCCTGATTTTTGTTTTTCCTCAAGTTCTTCTACAGTAACTTTTCTAGCTAGTGTTGTAAATTCAACCTTCTCTAAAGTTTATGCTCCCAATGGTGGGTTAGTTTTTGGGTGGGGGGTTTCTAGAAATATGCCTTTTTCATCCCTAGGTCTAGACATAAGGAATCATGCCTTAACAAAATGAAGAATTGAAACTAAATCTATGTTTTTGGTTTTTTTTTTCTTAGAAATGTTTTTGTTTTTGTTTTTTTTTTAAATCCTTCTAGTTGCACCTCACCGGAAACAATGCCAAAATTTTTGGTTCAATCGACTATTGTAGATTAGGCTTCAATTTCCTATCAATCTGAGTAGGTACACTTAGAAGTACTTGTCTAAAATATATATATCTAGAATTATTTTGGTCTCCTAAATGAGGGTTCGGTGTAATAGGATTCAATACTCTTTTATAAGAGGTTTTTCCTTGTCTCCTTCAACACTTGAACACCTTCTTAAAAAAAACAAATCTGATTTCCTAAAAGCAGAGTTCTGTTGTTTTTCTGAGATTCTCTAGTTCTTTTACAAGAACTCAATTCATAGAACCTATTCAAAGTCTTAAATAAACACACTTATCAATCACAATCATTCAAAATATAAATCAAGGTAAATAATATTGCAATCAACCAACAGCTAAGTCCTTTTACAAGGTTTAGTCATTAGACTACATGTTGAGCTCTGCAATTACAACCATGATCATTAAACAAAAATGATAAACATATGCTTTGATCTTCTTACAATTATCTTTCACAAAAGACACTAGCTTCAATTGACAATTCTGATTTATAAACTTGCAGCACAGGAATTAAATGAAAATGTCAAACAAATCTAATTATGCAATTCTAAATGAAAAAAACAAGGAAGTGTACCAGCTCTGTAGTGGGGGCCCTCCACACATTGCAAGAATACCTTAAGATAAATTAGATGAAGAATATTACTGAATGTAACAACATAAATAACTGAATCTTTGTATTAATGTCTGAAAGCCAATAATTACATAAATCAAGTTTTAAAGTTTGTCACGTAATGTTTTGTGTAGTTCTTCAATGTTTTCCCTCTAGCTATTTATCTAAAAATACATAACAAGAAGAGGCTATTTGTGTTCCTCAAAATCCTAACTAACTTCCCAAAGGAGTCGAATTAGTTCCGATCCCTTTTTTCAACCAAAATATCAAAAATAATCAAATATGTTCATTAATTTCTTGGGATTTTTTGCTGAAATAGTTGAAGTTGACCAACGTTGACCAGCCACCTATAGACTTCAAATCTGGAAGTGGATAGGTATTTCACCATCCTTTTACATTCAGGAATAGACCCTCAGTCCTCGATTTGGCCATCCTATCATGCAATGTGTCAAAACATGAAGCCATTACAGGAAGTTACAAAAACCTGTAATTTTCTGAAAAGTCCTTATTTTAACACAAAAATTCCTAAAATCAATTCCAATGTAAAAATAATAATAATGGCATTACATTAATCAGTTTCAAAGCAATATGAGAGATTTATGAAGGTTAAATGAGAAAATATGATGGATAAAATGATGTTTTTAGGTGAAAGGATGAGTCATGAAATGGTACCAACACAAATCATGCCAATTTGGTAAGAAAATCAGGGTGTAATTCAATACCAAAGAAGGATCAGCAAGTAAGCCTCTTGAACTTATACATACTGATCTATGTGGTCCTGTGAGGAAAAATTCACCTCATGGAGAACAATAATATATTTTATTTATTGATGGCTTCTCTAGAATGTGTTGTATGGGTTTACTAAAACATAAAGATGAAGCATTTTAAAAATTTAAGATCCTGAAAGCTTTAGTTGAAAATGAATTAGATCTAAAAATAAAATTTCTTAGATCTGACCAAGGAGGATAATATATATGAGCTGAATTCTTTGATTTATGTGAACATCATGGCATAAAAATATAGTTTTATGTACCTGAAACCCCACAAAAAAATGGCGGGGCAGAAAGAGTGAATAGAAAAGTTCAACATATGGCTCGTGTTATGCTTGATGAATCTGGAAATCTTGATACCTTTTGGGGAGAAGCAACACATATTGTTGTAAATATTCTTAACAAGTCTCATGGTCGTGTGAACAGTGATAAAACTCCTTATGAGCTATGGTATGGTAATATTCCCAATGTAAAGCATTTTAGAGTTTTTGGAAGAAAATGTCTTACCAAGAAAAATGATGAAAAACTTGGTTAGTTTGAGCTTGGAGAAAATGAAGGAATATTTATTGGTTACTCTTCTAGAAGTAAAGCATATAAATGTTACAGTAAAATACTTCAACAAATTGTTGAATGTATTGATGTTATAATTGATGAGTCTCTTAGAGCTCCTAAAAGGGAAATAAAAACAACAAATGAAGATGATGATGATGTACATTTTCCCTCATGAAATAGAAAAAATATAGAGGGAGAACCCAATGAAGCACCAGAAGAAGATATATCTGAAAAGGCTCCATCCAGGTATTTCAAAAGAATCATCCAGAATCTCAAATTCTGGGAGAAAAGGGATCAGGTGTCCAAACAAGAATAACTCTTGTAGGATCCCCTAGCTATCTGGAATTCTTATCCACTATTGAACTACATAATGTAAATAAAGCTAGTAAAGATCAATTTTGGATTCAAGCCATGACTCAAGAACTTGATTAGATTGAAAATAATCATACTTGGGAATTGGTTCCAAGACCTCATGATAAAAATGTTATTGGAACAAAATGGATATTAAAAAACTAGTTAAATTAAAATGGAGATGTTATTAGAAACAAAGCTACACTTGTTTGTAAAGGGTATGCTCAACAAGAAGGTATATACTTTGAAGAAACATATGCTCCTGTATCCATACTCGAAGCCATAAGAATGTTTCTTGATTTTTCAAGTTTTCAACAATTCAAAGTTTATCAAATGGATGTAAAATATTCTTTCCTCAATGGTGATCTACAATAAGAATTTTATATAGAAAAAACAGAAGGATTCATTCTAGAAAATGATGAAAAACTTGTTTGAAAAATTAAAATGGCTTTATATGGTCTCAAACAAGCTCTTCATGCATGGTACTATCGTCTTGACAAATATCTTCAACAACAAGGTTTCACAAAGGGATCTGCTGACAGTAACTTATACACAAAAATTGAGAATGATAAACTATTAATTATTGTTTTGTATGTTCATGACATCATTTTTGGAATTAATGAAGAGTCCATGAGTCAGAAATGTGCTTCTGTTATGTAGCAAGAATTTAAAACTCATTACTTTGGGAACTAACATATTTTCTTGGCTTACATGTGCAACAAGAAATAGATGGCATATTTCTATCACAAGAAAAATATCTCAAGAAAATTATAAAGAAGTATGGGATGGAAGACTGCAAAAATGTGAGTACTCCAATGTTAACTGGATGTAACCTCAGTTCTCATGATGATTCTCCCATGGTGAATCAGCTTGAGTATAGATCCATGATTGGAAGTCTACTTTATCTAACTAGGACAATACCAAACATTATGCATGTAGTTGGTATTTTTGGACAATTGCAAGCTAATCCAAAATAGTCTCACCTTCAGGCTGTAAAAATAATATACAAATATCTACAAAGGACTCAAGACTTTGGTCTATCGTATCCAAAGAATGCTCATCTCACTCTTCATGCTTACATAGATATGGGTTGGGCTGGAAATGTTGATGACCGAAAAATAACTAGTGGTGGTGCATTCTATATGGGGCCCTGATTAATATCTTGGTTCAACAAGAAACAATGTTCTATTTCCTTATCTACAGTGGAAGCAGAATATGTGGCTGTGACATCATGTTACACGCAAATTATTTGGATGATGCAAACCTTACAAGATATTCAAATCAAATGTTCACCTCTAATCTCCATTTTATGTGATAATACAAGTGCCATTAGTATCTCGAAAATCCTGTTATGCATTCCAAGACTAAGCACATTCATATCAAGTATCACTTCCTACATAAACAAGTGCTTGGAAAAAAGGTTAAATTGGAGTATTTTACCTCCAAAGAAAAAGTTGCAGATATATTTACTAAACCTCTTCCCAGGGAAGCATTCGAATATCTCAGACAAAAGCTGGGATTTGTCTCTACCTCTCTTCTCAAATATGCTTAATTTCATAAGATTAAATTTGGTACTTTGGTTTCATAAAGTCGAATCATGTATATACACAAGTTTCTGTGCATAAAATCACATATGGTTTTTGATGACACAAATTCTCTGGGTTAGTTTTCATAATAGTCTGTGGTGTTATTGGGTAATCTCTTTTTTTGATCTAGTATTCATCTTACTCTACATTTCTTTGATATTTATATCCTTGATGAATATGCTTTGATGAATTAGTTGTTGAAGGTGTTCAGGATGCACAAGTTTAGGGGGATCACCTACCTTGTTGAAAAGGATGCATTGTTGGCATTCTAATTGATTGCTATGTTATGATCTCCTATTTGATATTCTTTGGTTTTGGTTATACAAAGTCATATATGTTATTTGATGAAAAGGTCACGTGGAGACCTATGATGTAAATTTTCTATATTCATTCATGTAAGGACTTGTTCAAATTTGTAAACCCACTTGGTTGGGGAATTGATTCAATATGTAAATCCTCTTGGTTGGATCCTTGACATATTTTTAATGCCCTTGGTGATAGTGAAGGTCATACTCTGTTGAGTTAAAGAGTCATGTATTTCATTGAAATTCTATCTTCATGTGCTTAGTGGGATCAATTGATCCGCCCTTTGCCTTAGATGTCAAAGGGGGAGATTTTTTGATGTTTATCTATATACATCTATAGGCTATGGTGATTCATATCCATCATAGTTGCCATCAAGTCCAAAGGGGGAGATTATTGGCAATATGATTCTTATGGTTGCATATGTTTTCCTTGCTGGAAACTCACCGGAAAAATAATGAAGTATTTGTCTTCTAGAGAAGCACGAAGGTCTAGCAGAAGAAATGTGTAAAGCCCAACAGCAGATAGTTAATATTCATAATTGAAGGATCTATACGCGGGTTAGTACAAACCAAGTTGTGTATACACGTAGAGAAGGATGATCCAAGTCATGTATGACTTTTTCACTCTAAAAATATAATACCAAGGGGAATTACCATGGTTTTAACACATAATAATGAGTGCAATGTCACTTATTTTATTCCATCCAAGAATACCACCGACACTTGTGTGGTTTTAGCTCATGGTATTCATAAAGGCTAAACCTATATAAGGAGAAGAAGATCATTGTGTAAGAGAGTGCACATGTAAGGATTTTTATTTAATACTTCTCTCAAAAGTATATATGCATGGGATGGACTCTGTTTATTGGTATATCTGAAACTATGATGCACCCTTGGATACAATGATGCATCAGGATCTCTAGACCTAAAATGACTTTGTATTTGATATATTAAAGAGATGATTAGATATGTGACCTAGTGCATGTTTGCTGAATTGAAGTGAATAAATATGGGTAAGTCTATAGATCTGAAACATTATACAAAATTAATATTTACAGATCTATATGCTAGTTCATCTCCGTGAAAGCACGTATATATGCGGCTTTGTCTCAGAAAAAGAGCGTATGGAAGTTAGAGTTTTTTGAAGCTTACTGCAGAGGTTATTAGTTTACTGTTGCTATATTTCTATTTTCTGTCAACGAAGTCTTCATGTAGATATGGGTTGCTTGAATAATTTAAATGTTGCTAAGTTGAATATGTACAAATCTGGTCAATGAGTGAGTAACTACGTTTAATGATGACTAACTGATTAAGGGTTCTACAATACTGAAAACAAATATGATTGAAAGCCTCAGATCTTGTTATGAGACTGATCAGATTCTGTAAATTCACTATTCTCAGATCTATATGCAGGTTGGTGTGAAGGAAAACACGTATACACGCAGGATCAGTAAAGTGAAGTAGCATATGTACTTTAAGATAATGAATGAACAAGGTTGAGATTGATTCTGCATATTGATTCTGAAATATGGGTTTATTACTGTGTTCTAGTTATAGTGATCTAATTTTTATAATTGAAGTTTGGGTTAAGTTTATTATTGATGATCTTTATGATGAGTTTTTTTGAAGCTGTGGGATCCAGTGTGAAAATAGATGAAACGTGGTCTGCAGTGGTTCTGAGCATTGAAGCCTTCAGTATGGAAGTAGAAGATTCGTGCCAGTAGAAGTTGGTTTTATGATCAAGGGGTCAAATCTCCCTTCCAGTAGTGGCTGGTAAACAAGATCAAGGGTTGGAGCTCCCTTCCAGTAGCAGCTGGAGAACAAGAGAAGTTTGCAACCTTCTGCAGGTAGATGCTTGTGTACTGATGTGAGTCTGCATCAGTACAATATTGTAAGCATTTTTCCATATAATAAATATTGAATACAGGGATGACAACAGTGGTAGTTTTCTCCCGAATTGGGTTTCCACCTTAAATCTTGGTGTTCATGTGTGATTTTTGTGTGTGATGATTTATTCTGTTATTACTGCACATATTTTCTTCTTAAATATAAGATGCATGACTGAGAAATTGGGTTAAATAATGTTTCTAAAAGTGTATCTAACAATAAATTTATCTCATTATACGCAAGTTTCTGTTAGGGTATCCGCATATATATGCTAGTTGGGCCAATAAAATTCGTGTATAGAAATCAATAAGAGAAAATTAAAGATTGTGATTATTGAAAATATTGATTCACTACCCCCCCCCGCCCCTCTCAGTATTTTTCCCAACATGTTATGCACATAAAACTTTTCCATATTTTCCTGATCTGCCATTTTAGCTTGCTTGTAGAAATCCATGAATTTCCTACAATCTTGGAAAGGTAGGGATCCATGGGAGGCTCGAGTTTTTATTTGAAATAGGAGCCATTTCTCCTTGAGGCACACAACATATGCGTTAGTAGGGATTCTGTGCTAATGAGCTTTTATGCACAAGTCTGCCATGGTGGCTACTTGTTGCCCTTTTTGCTGCAATTTCTCCTTTAGTTCTATATTTTCTACCTGTTCCATCTCCAACTGTTCGTTCAGAACTGTATCTCTAATTCTTTCCTCCTCCCTGTGTAATTATTAAATGATGATGGGGCTCTTAGGAGGAGTTTCTGGCTCTTGTTTACTTACCCTGTGACTCTTTTTAGTTATAAAATACATAGAGGTCTGCCTTTTTCTCTTTGTGCTTCAATAAGATAAGGTGGAAACTTCCTCTTGGTTTTTAGGTGATGTTGGGTTGTGTTGTGAGTCTTCTTCTTGCTCACTTTCTGCTACCTTTATGACTCCTGTCTCCATTTCCATTTCTTCCGTTTATCTTTTGGTTCTTCTTGTAGTTATTCTTCTGTTGCTTCTTCTCCTTCTTTTATAAGCCTAGGAGTAGAATTATGCCTTGCTTGAGTTTCTATAAAAGCTTCCCTTGGTCCCTTGCTACTTTGTATGATATGTGGTATAATTCAGAAGCTATCCCAACTTCTGGTGATGTTGTTTTTCTACTACTGCTGCATGTTGTTCAAATACATAGCCTAAAATCGATATTTCTGTGATGCAGGCTCCCTTCGGTCTCTTTCCATCAAAAATTCTCAATTCACTGGTTTGGATGAGACGGGATCTCTTTTTATTAGATTGTGCAGCCAATTTTGGAGCGCTTATGTAACTCGATATCAACTCCAATTTGTGTTAGAGACCGTTTTTTTCTTCTCTTTATTAATTCATAATGGACTGCATGTTTCCTCCTCTCGTTCTCCTCTACTCCAATTGGTTTATTTTTTTTCATGCCTAGATGGCGTGAACTTGCAGTTCTCCCCAGTCATACTTCATGATGGTGGCCAAGATAACTGGCCACCTTTCTGCCTTCTAAATTCCAAATATTTGAATTTAATTATTTCTGGCTATTAGGAATTCCCAACGAGGGGTGAAAGGATATACCTGAGCTTACCTGTTGTTCTAAGGGTGTTTGTAGGAGCTGGGTTGAGGAGACAAGATTTTCATATGTTGTGTTCTTCACTACTTTCTTGTTTTATGAGTGAGCATGTTGTTGATGAGCAACTCTCGTAGTGATTTATTGAAATTTTCTTGTTGTTTCTTCTTATTTTAGATGCCGCGTGGGGTGCTTGAGATGCCATGGGTGGAATTTTTATTCTCCTGGCATCTATTATGCATCTTCCCTTCTTTTTTTTCTTTGCAGTCAATGAACAACTTTGTTTTTGAAGGAAATTCCTGATGTTTATAGTAGTTTGTCGCTTTCTTTATTTTCTACATTGTGCTAAGGAATGGAGGACTATGGTGTATGGAGGTGATGAAAATATTTATGGAAATGAAGGGAGTGAATGATGGGACAGATGGTAAAATAGAAGGGGAGAAAAGAAGATGATTTCTTCCCTGTGTTTCCAGAAACAATTAATAACCCGCAGAATAGAAAATGCAAAAAAAACAGAGATGCAGATATATATATATATATATATATATATATATATATATATATATATTGAAAGCAAGTGGGATACCTCCATCGAGGTTTTCAACCCATGAGCTTTCCTTGAGCACCTTAGAGAGGTTTTCACCCATGGATATTTATTCTTTTCTTTCGCTTTTTTTATTTGTTAGGAGGTGCTAGAAACTATGGATTTTCCCATGACATACACCTCTCTACTTATTGAATTTATGAACTCTTCCTTGGATAATGGATTCATATAGATTTTAAGTATGTTACCATTGACAAGCAAGGGGATTCGTTCCTCATATATGGTCCTGATTTGAACTATTCCATTGTCAAAACATTTTTCCACTGTGTATGGTCCCAACCATCTTGTCATTAATTTTCCCTTAAAGTATTAAACCTTGAATCATACAATATTTCCCAATCTCCTTCTTGGAAGGCCTTCTCCTTAATGTTATTTTCATGCCATACCTTCCTTTTCAGCTAAACTACCTCTGTGTTAAGAAGTGCTTGCATTATGAACTCATCCAATCCATTTAGTTGTAGAAACCTCTCTTTTTGGGAATTTGATAGATCTAGATTTAATTTAGTTGCCATTCTTAAAGTATTGAATTCAAACTCAACTAAAAGTAGAGCTTTCTTACCATAGAATAGTTCATAGGGAGTGAATCATGTTGTTGTCTTCCAAGTTGTGTTGTAGGCCCAAGTAGCTTCTACCAATCTGTCTGCCCAATATTTTCTGATGCTGCTCGCAAACGTGGTGAGGATTCTCCCTATAGCCCTGTTCGTTAATTCTACTTGGCCATGCGCCTGAGGATGATAGGAAGTAGAAGTTATATGCTTAATCTTGTTCTTCCTTAGAATATTTTCAATGAGGTGAGAAGTGAATTATGCTCCCTGATTAGTGACTATTTCTTTAGGGTACCCAAACTTGTAAAACACATTCTCCCTCAAAAATCCTGCTACTTTCTCCTCAGTTGCTACCTTCACTACTTTTTTTCATCCCACTTTGTCAAGTAATCAGTGAAGACTATGATATACTTATTTTTTCTGGATGGTGAATTGGTAGGTCCAAGAAAGTCCATGCCCCACTTGTCAAATGGCTCAAGAGCCACCTAAGGGTGCAAAGGCATCTCATCCCTTTGTGTGGGTTTCCCCATCCTTTGGCATTGGTCACACCTGCTGGTGTATCTTCTAGAATCTTGGTGAATGGTAGGGAAGTAGTATCTTGCCTGCAAAACTTTGTAAGTAGTTCTCTTTGCAAAAAAGTGGCCTCCACATGGGTTTTCATGACATACATAGAGGATATCGAAAACTTCTTCCTCCCTCACACATATCCTGAGGATTTGATTAGGGCCTAGCTTGAAAATATTTCCCCCAATCCATGTGAAAGGGGAATTTTTATTGATGATTCTGCTCCTCTCCCTGAATGAAATATTGGGAGGGAGTTTCCCAGCAACCAAGTATTTCACTATATCATCAAACCATGGTGAGATTTCTAATATAGCAAAGAGATGCTCATATGGAAGCTGCTCATCCACCATTCCTTCTTCACCTGCAAGGAGAGCTATCCTGGAAAAAAAATATGTAACAACATCTCCTTTCCAGGTTTATCAACAGTAGCCAAATAAAATTGTTACAAAAGTAACAACCATATAATTATCTTAGCATTAGCATATGTTTGGTTCATTAAATACTTGATGGCTGCATGGTTAGTGTGAACAAAGGTATGATATCCATTTACATAATGTCTGAATTTGTTCAAAGCATTGACAATGGCTATCATATCATTCTCATTAATAGTATAATTCAACTCGACCTTGGACAAGTTCTTGCTAATGAAATAAATTGCATAAGGGATCTTGTCCTTTGGTTTTCCGATGAAATGGATTAATTTCATTGTTTTGACTTTGGTATATATATAAATTTCAAGCCCTTTCTCATAGAATTTCATTAAGGAAATTTGCATACCATGTAGTCTTGGGATTTAAATCCTGATAGTTCCTTTTTGAGCTTCCCTTTGAGACCTTCAGGGTACCGAACCTATAATATTCATCCGAAAAACATGAAGGGATGGTTGCTTCGATGGACCTTATCAAAAAATAATTCCTTCCAATTTATCCTCGGAAAAAATACTTGTGGAAAAAATACAAAATCTTATGCATACAAAATCCTTTGGGTCAATCCAATTTTTGTAAAGCATTGAGCGATTAATGACTATGATTAAAATGAGACATACACCTCCTCCCTTGTGATGCCATAGGGGTAGGGGCCTATTAGCATAGTTTCATCAAATATGGTTCCAATATGGTTTTCTTATGCTATGCGCATACACATACATACAAAGAATATTCATATCACTCTTAAAGTTTGCTTATAGTGCCTTCTCATATGCATTAATAATACTTAAAGCCTAATCTCGTGAAATCTTAAAATTTCCATGCACAACAACACATATGAAACTATAATATAAAACATATTAGTCCATCGCTCAAAATATTTGTGAGAAACTCGATGACCATAAATTATGTATATATATATATATATATATATATATATATATATATATATATATATATATATATATATATATATATGTTTGTGTAAAACATTATCGCAGGTGTATGAAAAGATTCTACTTTAGCAATGAGTGACGAATAGCCCTAACAACAGAAATGGATGTGTAGCTCTTTAGATCTACAATAGAAAATTAAATAAAATCCTATACAAACCCAAATCTATGCAGTAAAAGTAGTTAAACAAAAAAAGATAATAAAAACTGATGAAAATGTAGCTTCAAGTAGCCAACGGACAAGACAAGATTAAATAATTATTTTTGTATTATATAACACTTGGTGAAGGAAAGAAATAAATTTTACTAGTCCCCCTTAAGATTCTTTTTTGTCCTCAATGCTTCAACTTCATGAGTGTCTCTCTCTCAATGGTGTAGAAAACCCAAAGCATGTGTTGAACTCAGATGGGAGCTCAAATAACATAATAAAATGATAGTCACAATGAGAATGATAAAAGTGAAGAATGAATGGAAAAACCTTCCTATTTGTAACAAAATATTGAGTTATCCTTGAGAATGGAGAATAATAAAATATTATTAACCGTAATCTATATATAACCGCTTGGAATATTTTATTGTATTTTGTTGGAGGGAAAATATATTTAAATTATTTAAATACCTTTATTTAGAAATAATAAACAAATAAATGTTTTATTTATCATTTCAAGTATGTGGTTAATCAATAATAAACAAATAATGATTTGATTAATTATTCCAAGGTGATTTAGTCAAATTTAACAAGGAATAATAACCAAATAATGATTTAATTCATTATTCCTAGAGAAAAATAAGATAAATAATGGTTTATATAATTATTTCTCATAATTGGGTTAAATATGACCAGGGATATTATTTAAAAAATGGTTTAATTAATTATTCCTACAGGAAAATCAAATAAATAATTATTTCTTAAACTATTATTCATGGGGTTTCTTGTTTGAACCAAAAATAAGTTAATAAAATATTATTTATTAAATCATTTATTATAGTGAAAGGAATTTTATTATGGGAAAATTGGTCTTAAATGGTTTACTTTGATCCATCGAGTTAGAAATGGCTAGATGATCAATTTTTAGTGATAACAAATTCCCCCCTCCCAACCTACGACTGTTAGGATCAAAACATAATACGTTGTAAGAGCACAATAACTATACACTAAAGGGGATTCAGAGAGAGAAATACATCAATGGAAGAAAAAGATAGAGAGGAGAATGACTCAGACGACGAGATTAATGAAGTTATATAATTCTCTTTTTATGTTGGAGTACATGTTCTCAATGAGGCGTGGGAGGCATACCCATACCCGCTGAGATGAAAAAGTAAAAAGAATAATCGTGAGCCCAAAAATGTGGGACTAAGCTACAAAATGTATAATACATGATACATGACATGCTGGCATAAATGGGCTAGAAAATAATATAATTAATCCCACATACATAATGCATCTAGGAAAACATGTGTTGGGACTAAATACAATAACATCTCAGTACATGAGACATAATTCCCCTCCATATGACAGGGAGAGGGGGAATGGGTATAACAGTCGAAGAAACCTTTTTGAATAGATAACATCTCGGAAGATCTAAATGGATCATCTGAATGATACATGCATGATGTGGGCACTACAAGTAGCTAAAATCGTGCCCATTAAATTTGCAGAACTGCATCTGAGGCTGTATCATAATCTGAAGTCATCTGGGCATGTGGGGGGCTACCTAAAGGGCCACCCCCTCATGAGGTCTAAAACATCTCACACATAATTGGGAATCACTTGTATAATCTGTTGAATCATTGAACCATAAACTATATGAATCTCAACATCGATAATTATTTTAGGTCGAGCATATGAGAAACAACCAATTCAAATGGCAATGACGATTCCCTTTTCTTTATCTGAGGCATCTAACAAGAATGGAACATGGAACCAAGGTACACCGCTCTCTAGACCTTTCTTCTATAATTAATGTGTTAATATCTTCAGAAGAAGGTCTGCCATAGGTGAGGCAATAGTGAGTATTCAACTAAGGCATGAGGGATAATAGTAAAGTGACTAATGAACTAACACTAGGGATGATGATGGAATAAGGGGATATTGAGTAGCAGACGGACGACTTCCCTTGTCAGAGCATATAAAAGCATGGTTGACCTGGAAATGACTCACTCCACTCCATACGGGATGAGGGATAGTATGACTAGAGGCAAAAATGGGTAGCACGTGATGAATGTAATGCAAATATGGATGAAATGTTGTAACAGGATATAAAGGGGATCAGGGTAGATTCCATGAAAGTGATGATAACTCAACTTGGATTCTTTGAACAAAGGTGACTCAAAGATGATTCCACATAGGTTAGGCATAGGGGGGCCATAAAAAAATAAACAAATAATGGTTTCTCATGACAAAAATTGACACATGAGATGACAAGTACAAGGGTAAATTGGTGCCAAAGTACGAGCGACTCATATGAAGAAATTCAGTTTTAATGGCAACAAAGTGACACTTAATGGAAAAAATAGCTTCTGGGTGAATTGTAAAATAATGAAAAATTAAATAATTCCCATAATATTGTTTGATGAGATCTTTCCAATGGTGCTGACAGTTCATCAAACCGAGCTACGGTTTGGTCGCAATTGGCAATGTAAAGTTTGGGAAGAAATTTTCCCTCCAATTTAATTCATTTTCTAAGTGCATTGTAGTGAATTTGGAGAGGAGCATAAGGCCCTAAATACTCTTGCGATCATATCATACAAACCAACAATTGGAATAAGGATCTGTCAGTTGTAGGTACATGGCCTAACGTTACTCTTATTTTCAGCAGTTTAGTTTTTCACATTAGGTCCCTGGAGATCAGTAAGAGACCATTTCCCATATTTAATATTGGTTCACACTTTTCTACTCCTGATATTCCCTCTAGCTTGCTAGAAATAGAGCGAAAACTATGATCTCATAGTTTATGGGCAGAACAGTGTGAGTTGGAGCTGAAAATAGGGGATGTTTTCTTGGTTTTCTAAGGACCAGGGATATAAATTTTATGTTGTAGTTGTCTTTTTTTAAGTTGACAGAACATGATGATGTTTTGCAGGTATGGCAGAGTTAAAGATAAACTGGCATTAAATAGACTTTGATTCTGTTCGCTCTATGATTCATGGGAATCAGGTTGTGAGAGGAGTTCTTGCTTGGTATGGGGTTCTCAATTTGGTAGAGAACCCATTGATGAGGGCAGGTGAGACCTTCCTATCTAGGATAGTGAGCTACTGGGATCTAGACCAGAAAAAATTAATGGTTCAGGGGCACAAGATCAAGATCACGATCCAGGATATCTATTTTTTTATCAAACTTCCCCCACTAGGGTTGGTGGGGAACATACATCCACTGTTAACTCATGGGAGGAACATAGAAGAGTTTATGGAGCACCATTTTATATCGGGTTCTCATGCTAAGGGCATGACCATCCCAATCATTGATCTATAGAGGCTAGATACACAGGTTGTCATCACAGCGGTGTTGCAGATCCTAGGCAACTAGGCGTTCTGTTAGGAATCTGTAATTAGCAAGATCGACAAAGTCCAATCACAGAAACAACATCGTTTCAACCACTTTGGGATTCTAGGATCTAGCCCTCCTGAATCCGGAGAGGGATCTCTCCAATAAGTGCAAAGATGGATTTGTCTTTGAAGTTTTGGGATAATAATATTAGGCTAGTTATGACGGCCAAGGGTTTGTTTTTTTTTTGGATGGTTCAGCATGATTACTGTTTGAGGTGAAAATTCCTAAATGCAAAGAGTTTAAAAGGTGAGAAGTTGCAAGCAATGAGAGTAAGCTTCGACCAAAAATATAGATAACTGTAGGTTTTAGTCCATTAGGCTATGGATTCATAATAGGGTTTAATTGGAACAACAAGAGGCAAGAGTGGTCTAAGGGGCAAGTCATCTATGTCTAAGGATCTCTTTGAGTTTTCATTTATGGAATGAAATGATACACTTAGAAGGGAAATTAAACAGATGCAGAACAAAGAGAAGCCCAGGATCTGATGAGTATTTTTAAACTAGTCAGCCTTTGACAAACACTTAAGAAGAACATGAAAGCAAACTATGATCTGGTAAGTGCTTTGAAACTAGCCAGCCTTTGATACACTTTCAATAGAAAACATTTTAAAAATAAAGGGAAACTTGAAGGCAACTGTTGGAGTAGAAACTAGCGGGCCGGGCTCACCACAAATCCTCTCCTAGCTCTACTTTACTTAGTTACTTTCAAGACCAACACAAAGGTAACACAGAATGGCCTAAGATCTGGTAAGTACTTTGAAACTAGCCAGCTTTTAACACATTCCAAGGGAAATATTCAGACAGCCTTTGGGGATAAAACTAGGACCAGGGCACACCATATCTTCCATAGTTCATCTCTACTTAACTAATACTGAACATAACATTCAAGAATAACATTCAGCTAAGGCAATAAGACGAGGGAATGCTAGCATTCTTATGCTTAAATTGAATTAAATCATTCCTAAATAACACAGATTGGAAGAAAACATATATATAAAGATTTTCAGTCAGAGAAGGTTACTGCTGTACAGTATATCCTAACTCTATGCATGTTTTTCTTCATAAGATAATATGAAACACAGTGAAAACAGAAACAAAATAACAAGCTACAATTAGAGAAACATCACCGTCAACATAGACCAGGATCCCATAAATCAACTTGTATTGATGCTCCAAACTAGTTACAGCTTTAAGTCCAGTGCTTTAGTTTAGCAACCATCTACACATCTCAGCGTAACCTATCTATCACAAGCAGAACTCCAAGAGCCAGTGAACACTATTTACAATCAGAAAATTAAGCTCAAGTGTATATCAAAGTTCTGCAACCAACCCCTCACTCATCTTCTGCAGAAGTATATATAGAAGAATGAGGAGGTGAGATCTGATAAAAGATCTCCAATTACAATTAATATAGATTTAATGGCTTCTTGGCCTTTGAGGGACTCAATGAAGAAACTTACATGGGTGCACTATGTATTAAATGTTTTACATAAATTTAAAGCTCGGTGGGAGCTTTATTGACCTTTGAGGCTCTTTGTAGTGTCGAAGTAACTCTGTAGATGTTTGTCATTAATTTCCTTGGTAGAGTTTCCTCTTTGGCTGTGTTTTGAGACAAATATATGATCATGATCGATAAATTGGGCTTCTAATTGAATAATTTGAGGTACAGGTGGCATTTTATTAGCTGGGAGGAATCAATTTGCCTCAGATGTGGAGATGGAAGTGCTCCTGTTGATAAAACACTTAAGATATTCTTTAACATGTGTTTTAAATCGGGGATTAGGCTTTTGATAAACATTCTTAGCCGTGATCCCCGCAAATATGTCTTCCATCCTCTGTCCTGGTTCATTTTGATCTTCATCACTGATACTCTTCTTACTATGCCTGATTCATGGTTTTTTCTGACATATAGGGCTACGAAGGGTTATGTGGCATCAATGCTTCACGAATCATTGATAAAACGTGGATTTTAAACCCTGTGATGATTTTCTTTGGTGAATCAAAGGCAGGAGGATCGTCACCCTCTTCTTTCGAATTTTCTTCAAAAATGGCAAGAAAACCATTTAAACCCTAAAAAATACAAAAAAATATTAAAAAATCCTGCATATATAGGTTTACTGCTACGGATTTTGCAATCGGTTAATGGATGGCAGGGACCACCGGGCTGATGGAATCTGCACCGTCGATTTGTAGATCAGATCGACAGTGGATATTGATTTGAATTTTGGACCGACGGAAAAATTATGACATAATAAAAAATCGAAAAATTAACATAACCAAAGGTTTATATTAATTTATGATGTCGGTTGGCGCCCGACTGTGGGGCCGGGATTATATGAAGGGTGAAATGACCGGGGGTTTATGCAGGAAGGGACTAAAGGTGATCGAGCGACATGATAAGCGCTTTGGAGGGTTGGCGCTAGGGTCTATGGAAGGTAGGGGTTAAAGACTTAGCCCAAGGAGGCTTAAGTCTATAATGTATGAAACATGTGATTTTTATGGATTTCCAATGGTTTTCAAGGGAAATTGAGGGTTCCGATATAGTTTAAAAATGAGTTTTAAACTATATAAAGAGGATTTTCACGAAAGGGAGAAAAGGAATCATGAAAATAGAAGAGTTTTATGGAGAAAAAGGGGAGCAAATGAAAGTTAGTTTTGGGAGAAGGGGAAAAGGGAAATGGTGCTTGCAACACTATTCTGGCTTGGAAATCAGTAGGATTTCTGAGTTCTGAAGGGAAACAACAGTGAAGTTTTGGACAGAGGAAAGGCATGAGGCCTTCAAGAGTCTTCAAGAGCCAACACTTTTTAGTAATAAAATTTGTTCCTTGAAGGCTCAAAAAGTCTTAGCCACCTTTTGATATAACAAATTTTATAGGTGGCTAACACTGGCTCCACTTGGGGATGGTGCCTTCTTGAAGACATCAAGAACTTCATACCTACATTCTCTGGGAGGCTGACCTGTGCCACATCCATTATGTTCTCTGGGGGGCTGATCAATTGCCTCATACATTGGGTTGCCTTTCTTTCTGTGGATGATGTGCTCTGAAAACATATTAGCAGCCATAAAAACAATGGATCTTCATCAATACAAACTTTCTACCTACCCAATCTTACTGATCTAACGTTTTTTCTTCATTAGAGTGCACTTGGATTGGAAAAATCTTTTACAAAATTTTATTCTTTTAAAAGCAGGAAATCTAATCTATTTCTACTCCTTATTTCTCCATGGACCCAGATTAAACAGTTGAGCCCATATGATTCTCTACCTAATCTACTGTCAGTTGGGATTAAACTGTCCAACAGACTTTATTCTCTAAATTCTACAACAGAAATTGAAAAACACTCAAGTCATGATTGAACAGTCTAACTTGAGGCTGGTCCATGGCATAAAGACAAGCTACACATAGACATTTATTTTGCAGAAAATTAAATAAAAAATGGAAGGCTTAAGATCTGAAATTTTCTCATCATGGCCTTCTCTTTTCACAGCTTTGTTTTGAATTTGTTTGAGCTATTTTTCTTTGTTCTCTGGTTCAGATTTTGAGTTAATTAGAACCATATTTACATGTTTTTTGACTCAGAAAATGAAATAGATTTGAGTCATCTTTTTTTGGAAACTTAGGTTCAAATTTTGATCATGTTTGAACCTTTAAATTCTATCCTAAACTATCTACTGATAAGCCAAGATTAAACAGTTCGGCAAATCGATTTCACTATCCTATCAGCAGAAAATTTAAAGCTAATTAGTCAAGATTAGAAAGTTTGACTAACTAGAAGTGTGTTATTCAGGAGTGGCATTTGAGCTTTCACACTTTCATATTTGTTTCTCTTTTTTGGTATGGGGCTATACCCTTCTTGTTTTCACAATCTGCCCTCCTTTCTTTCTTTTCATTGTTTTTGTATTTTTGATTTTTACAAATTTGAATGCAATGGTGGATGAAATATTTATAGTGGAAAAAAAAAGATAAAAAGGCTTTTGGAACATAACATGGATCAAGAGAAGTAATGCTTAAGCATCCTGCCATTGACAGGACCCCCAAACAATTCTGCTCCATTCAACTCCTGCAAGAAAAATGCATTGTTACCAACATCTGAGTGAATGGAGTAAGGGCCAAGCCATAAGTTGTCAAATTTTCCATGCTTGCCCTTCTCTTCCCTCCTTGAGTCCCACTTTAAAACTTGGTCCCCAATTTTGAAATTGTTGGCCTTTGTTCTTTTGTCAAAAAGCTTTTTAATGCTGATATGTTTCTGCAATGCTTTGTTATAAACTTCCTCTCTGGTTTGCTGAAGATGGATGGTCTGATTTATTCTTCTGATCATGTCATCATCTTCAGTTTGCAACTCTTGAATCAACTTCATTACTGGTACACCAAGGTTGTTTGGAAAAATTGCATTAGTACCATACACCAGCTAAAAAGGTGACATGCCAATGGATTTCTTCAAAGTCAATATGTCAGCCCATAGTGCATGAACTAGCTTTGTGTGCCAAGACTTTTTGTTGTCTTCCAACAATTTCTTGATTATGTTCACTAAAATTTTGTTTGAGGATTCTGCAAGTCCATTACCTTGAGGGTAATAGGCCGTGGAATGCCCCAATGTTATTTGATATCTGTGACAGAAATCAACCATCTTGTTTGATCCAAATGCTGCTGCATTATCAGTGATAATCTTGGTAGGACAGCCAAACCTGGAGAGAATATTAGTCTCCATAAATTTTATAATAACTGAATCATTGGCCTGCCTACAAGGTATGGCTTCTATCCACTTAGTGAAATAGTCTGTGGCAGTGAGAATTCATCTATGCTGGGCAGAAGATGGGGGATGGATTTCTCCTATAAAGTCAAGTCCCCACTGTTGAAAAGAGGCTTCAACAGTGATTGGATGCAGAGGTAGGGGTAACAGTTTTCTTTTGTCTTCAAAAAGTTGACATTTATGGCAAGATGTGATCATCTTATGCACATCATGGAAAAGAGTAGGCCAATAGAAACCAGCCCTTAAAATTTTGTTGGCTGTTGTCTTCCAATATAAATAACCTCCACACTCTCCTTCATGGAATTGGTATTTAACCTTCTCTGCATCAAAATCAGGCAAACATTTAAGCAATACACCACTTGCATTTTTCCAATAAAGACATATATCTATAATGAAATAGTTTACAGCTTTTAACTTTAGGAGCCTTGCCTTTGTTTTTGTCAAACTAGGAGGTGTATTCAAATTAAGTAAAACATAAACAATATCAGCATATCAAGGAGAATTCGTAAAATGATCTTCAACTATAGGAGTTGAGAATTCTTCTTGGTCATCCAAAGCATTAATCATATTAATATCAAGAACTTCAAAATTTGATTCAGCCATTAATCTAGTTAGACCTTGACCTTTGATGAGTTTAGTGGGTTTTATCTCTAAATCATACTCAAGGATAACAACAATCCACTTACCTCTCTTACCATCTAGGTCCTGTGTTAGAATGTCTTTAACAACTGAATTTAGGATGAAGGCAATGATGTGTGAGTGAAGGATGTACACCCTGAAGTCTTTCAAAGCTTTAACCAAAGAAAAAGCTTGCTTCTCCATAATGTTATACTTCAAAGGGGCATCTCTCAGTGCCTTGCTAAAGAATGCAATAGGTTGCTCTTGTCCTTGCAGATTTTTCTGTAAAAGGACAGCAACTATGGTATGTTCTGATGCAAATGAAAAAATATAAAAATCCTTTGAAAAATCAGGACTTATAAGAACAGGTGTTTTGGTTAACGCTTGTTTCACCAGCTCAAAGGGCTTCTTTGCTTCCAAGGTCCATTTTACCCCTTGCTCCTTCTTTAACATGTTTTTGATATTCCTAAGGAGCTCGACCATGTTGGGAATGAACCTTCTCAAAAAGTTAATCTTTCCAATGAAATATTGCAACTCTTTGATGTTTCGAGGATGGGAGATTTGCAATATGGCCTCAATCCTCTTTGGATCTATCTTTATACCCTCCTCAGAAATAATGTGCCCAAGAATTTTTACCTTCTTGGAGACCTAAATCGTCTTCTTAGGGTTTAAAGATATTCCAAACTTTCTTCATTTCTAAAACTTTTCAAATGTTCTGGCAAGTTTCTCATCCATATTTTTAAAAATATAGTGACATCATCAAGGTATCAAATGATGAAGAAACCGCCTCCAGAATGCTATGTCCATGGCTCTTTGAAAAGTTGCTCCAGCATTCATTAGACCAAAGGGAATTTTCACATACATGAAAGTGCCTCATGGTTTAGTAAAGGCTGTATTTAATTGATCAGCAGGGTGAACTAAGATCTGATTTTACCCTGAATAGCCATCCAGCAAAGAAATTCTTCTAGACCCTACCACCCTTCGTAAAATATGGTCCATCTTAGGTAAAGGGTAGTTGTCTTTCAATGAAGCTTTGTTTAAGTCTCTAAAGTCTATACAAAGCCTGATTTTTTCAGTTTTCTTCCTAACAACCACTAGATTAGACACCCACTCAGAGTATCTAATAGGGACAATAATACCAGCATCGTACATTTTCATGATCTCCTTCTGAACCAAAGGCAACTAAACAGGGTTTATTCTGCGCAGTTTCTGTTTGAATGGTTTTTGGTTTTCTTTGAGGGGAATTTTGTGCTGTATTATTTCAGTGTCATAGGATTTAAGATCTTCGTAACTCCATGCAAAAACATCAGAAAACTCTTTAAACAACTCTATGTATTTAAGTTTAATGTGAGCTGGTAAAGTTTTAGACAGTTTAATCATCATAGGTTTAAGTTCACTGCCTATATTGCACTCTTCTACTTCAGCCTCTACAGGTTCTAGTTTTGGCTTTTTGGCCACATCGTTAAGATCAAACAACTCTTCTAAAGGTGCTAGACCGCTTGGCAAACTTTCATCTTTAGAGTGCAGAGTTTCTAACTCATCTGTTTCGAACTCTGCATCCAATTCCGTTTTGTTTTTTAGTTTGCTTGACAGCAGGTTAATATTAACAGGTTCAGGAGACGGTTCTTCTTCACCAAGGAAATTTTCTTCACTGCAGTCTCTATCATAATCTGAGTCCGAACAGTGTAGTTCAAATTCATTTCTGAATTGCATGAAGTCTTCTATTTGTTTGTCATTGTCAAACACCTGCCAATACTTTTCATTATCAGGTACAGCCGGTCTAAATTTTATCTTAGTTGTGCAGTCTTTGGTTTCATATGGCGTCAAGCATGTCCTAGCTACAAAGGCTAAATTGTGGACCGCAATATTTCTTTTTCTTGGGACAAAAAATAGTTTAGACTCCTCAAAGGTTTTCAAAAGGTCCATGACATCGTTTTGGTAGGCTCTAAGTCTGGGATGATTTGCGTTATATTCCCCATTGACTTGCCTAATGACTAACTCTGAATCCCCATACACATTAATTCTTCTAGCTCCTAAATTTTTCATTAAATGTAAGCCTAAGAGAAGGGATTCATATTCCACTATGTTATTGGAACACTGAAAATTTAATCTACAGGAAATGTTTTCTGTGTGTTTATTTTCAGTGTTGGAAATCCAGACACCTGCACCAACGTTAGTTCTAGTGCAGGATCCATCAAAATACATACTCCACAGATGAATAGTTTCAATTTCATCTGTTTGGTGAACGTCCTCTTCAACTATTGTGCTTTTCGATTGTTCTTGAGTATCAACACTCAGTTGAATTTGTTTCATTTCCTCAGATATATTATTGGGTTGAGGACCGCTTTCTTGACTCTCAATGTTTAAAAGCAAAGGATGCATGACTTGTAGTTTAAGACCTTTGTTTAGTTTGCTAATGCTTAACGGTTCAGCAAACTGTTTTGACAGTTCTGTGGTGTTCGCCTCTTCCTCCCTATCGGCCATTAATCATGTTAAAGTGACTTGTTCACCAAGTGTTTCCTCATTAAACATGATAAAAGAATCAAGGCCTGTATTTACAGAATACATAGGAGATTTTTGTGGTCTGCCTTTACTTGTAACTGTGTATTTCATATGGGACTCCCTGTAAAGTCTTCTATTCTAATTGAAAACAGGGATAGTCACATAAGTCATGTCCATTTGCATAGTCCCCTGTAACTTAGCCCCCCAAGATCTTGATAGTAACATTCCATAGTTTGGGGGCACATCAGCCACAACAATATCCATGACTAAACATTTCGCTAGAATTTGGGCTAAGTTAACACAAAGTTTTTTGATTAATCCTAAACATTTTACTCTGCTGGAATCAAAGGAGTAAAGGTCTTTGTAAGGTCTGGTGATTTCTAAACCCAGGCTCTCCATTACAGCTTTTGGCATTAAATTATGAGAAGCCCCGAAATCATGCATAGTGTTGTGCAAAATTTTGTCATGAATGTTTAAACTTACATAAAAGGGAGGAACAGGTCCCTCTTGATATCTACCTTCAATCTTAGGACCAAAAATCAGCTCTGGTTGGTCATCATTAAGATTGACTGTGTCCTCATTTTCTTCAATGTTTAAAGCCTTCAAAATTTGGGTTCTATATACATGTTGGGCAACTAACTCAGTCAAGGGAACATAGATTTTGATCTTTGAAATTTCCTGCTCCAGGCTGAAAGGAATTTGACTCTTTAAAGTGCTGGTTTCAGACTTATTAGTTGTCGTTCTATCAACAATATTAGCTCGCTGATTTGTTTTATTTACACTTAACAAAATTGTTTTCACAGGAGTACTAGCTGAAGTGTTAGTACTGCTAATGTCTGCACTCTGTTTTTCTTTGTTTTGAGTGTCTTTCTCTTTATCATTACCAGAATTTACAGTCACTATTTTATCCTTTTGTTTGACAACTCTAGGCTTGGTTGTAGTGCTGTTTTGTGAAGATTTATCAGAGGTTTTGTTGTTGGGGGTCTGTTGACTGGTTTTGCTTCTAAGGTCATATTATTTTTGAGGTTCTATGATGACATTTTCCATGTCTTGATAATAATTCTCATCATCATCTCTTCTGTCATCATAAGGTGTGTATAGACCTTGTTTTCTATCATAATTAATCTCACAGTCATCATTTTCTATCCCCAACATGTTGATATCATCCTCCTCTGCTATTTCATCTATTTCCTCAACCTCACTTACATAGTTTTGATGAAAGGGAGGAGTGATCTACTGATGATCTTCCCTAGGCCTGTTTGGAGGTTGGTTCCTTCTAAAATTCTGATTTCTATTTTGAGGAGAAATTTGGTTTTGGCTTGCTTGTGCTCTCTTAATTATGCTCATTTCTTTCATCATTTCTTCCATCATTTTCTCCATCTTTGAGTTAGAAGTAGAAGGTGCAGACTCCTCTCTAAAATACACTCTCTTTTCATTTTTCATTCTTTCTCTTTTTTCCATTAAGTTGACTTCCACATAAAGAGCACCTCTTTGCATATCTTCAAGAGTTGCAAAATCTCTCTCTCTCAGCTGATAGGCCATCTCAAGGTCAAATCCTTCAGGAAACTTGTTTAAAGCTGAGCCCTGTGGAGGTTTTAGTTCTGGGGAAAGTGCATTAAACACACTATTGAATCTAGTGCAATATGCTTACACACTTTCCCTAGTGTTTCTATGGAGATTCTTGTAGTCAGAAAGGACTTGGAGAGGGTTTTTCTTCACTTCCCATTTGTTTAAGAATGTTTGATGGAAGGCTTGGAGATCATTAATACTACGGGGGGCTAAAACTTTGAACCATTTTCTTACTTCTCCCCCTAAGCTCTGAGCAAATAACCTAAGCTTGACAGAATCATCATCAATTTAATTTCTGTCAAAGTAGTCATTCATCTTATCCACATGTTGCAATGCAGTTGTAGCATTGCTAGCATCATATAATGGAATTTTGGACTGATAGTCCTATGGAAGATTGACTAGTGGTGCAGGAAGAACTAAGGGAGCATACCATGTTGCCATGATATGTGGTGGGGGTGGATTTACAAGAGGTGGATTAACAAGAGGGAAAGTGAGCTGAAGTGGAGTGGTTTGAACAGTGGATGTAGGGTGAGCAGAAGTGGATGGACCAGGAATAGATTGCTGAGCTGATCTTGGATGAGAGACACCTAAATTGTGAAGGAAATGCAAATCAGGAGGTGTTGTTTCTCTACTGCCAGGATGTTCACTTGTTTCAGGAGATGAAAGTGAAGACTCAGAATCTAGCTGATCTAAATCACCAAGAGACCTAGTTCTGAAGGGGTTTACTAAGTCAGCTTGTGATTGTTGTAGAGCTGAAAGATTTTTAGGGACGGAATTAACTCTCAAGGGTGATCTGAAAACAGTTGATAATTTATTCCTAGGAGACTTCCTAAGGATACTTTCTGGGTTATCAACTATGTCAGGCGAGTTAGGATCAGGATGGGATCTAGTGTGAATCTTTCTAGGAGATACTATGCTGTGTTTTTAGACCCAAATAAACAAGAAAAGTTCAACCAGATATGACAATCTTTAAAAGGTTAACTAGTCTGTTTGAAATTCAATCCTATAGTCCTCTAACTAAGTTTGAATGATATTATAATAGTAAGGGTTCTTCCCAGCGGAGTCTTAAGTTCTGTTAAGGATTGTGGAGTTGCCAAGTGGAAGTTTTTAGCTCTTTTCAGAGGTAAAAGGTTTTATGGTCCACCACCATGTTTATTGGATACCAATCTGAAATATTTTTAGGTTTTATGAGTTATTTTTCAGTTGTATGGTTTTTAAGAATATCCTAACTCTGTTTCAAAACTTAGCTACGGTTATGAGACAAAGACAGTCTATTCTTATGGCTAAGCCAGCTGATTTTTCAAGGTTAGATAAATTCTTAAGAGAATCCTAGGTTTTACCTAGTTTGTCACTGATTCAAACAAGTTTTATCGTGATTACCATTTATTGGTAGTGCTTGAAAAGGCTGCTTTTGACTCACAAGTTTTATGAAGTGTTTAAGGGAAGAATTTTCCCCAGCGGAGTCGCAAGAAATGTTAGGAATTTGTAATTTTAGTAGACTGGTGAGACTAAAACTGCAGAAGCAACATTTTTTCAACCACTTTGGGATTCTAGGATCTAGCCCTCCTGAATCCGGAGAGGGATCTCTCCAATAAGTGCAAAGATGGATTTGTATTTGAAGTTTGGGGTAATGATATTAGGCTAGTTATGAAGGTCAAAGGTTTTGTTTGTTTTTGGATGGTTGAGCATGATTATTGTTTGAGGTGGAAAGTCCCAAATGAAAAGAGTTTCAAAGGTGAGAAGTTGTAAGCAATCAGAGTAAGCTTTGGCCAAAAGGTAGATAATTGCAGGTTTTAGTCCATTGGGCTATGGAGTCATAGTAGGGTTTAATTGGAACAGCAAGAGGCAAGAGTGGTCCATGGGGCAAGTCATCTATGTCTAAGGATCTCTTTGAAGTTTGATTTATGGAATGAAATGATACAATTAGAAGGGAAATAAACAGATGCAGAACAAAGAGCAGCCCAGGATCTAATAAGTACTTTTAAACTAGTCATCCTTTGACATAGACTCAAGAAAAACATAAAAGCAAACTAGGATCTGGTAAGTACTTTTAAAATAGCCAGCCTTTGATACACTTTCAATAGAAAACACTTTAAAACAAAGGGAAACTTGAAGGCAACTTTTAGAGAAGAAACTAGCGGGCCAGGCTCACCACAAATCCTCTCCTAGCTCTGCTTTACTTGGTTACTTTCAAGACAAACACAAAGGTAACACAGAATGGCCTAAGATCTGGTAAGTACTTTGAAACTAGCCAGCTTTTAACACATTCCAAGGGAAATATTCATGCAGCCTTTGGGGATAAAACTAGGACCAGGGCACACCATATCTTCCATAGTTCATTTCTACTTAACTAATACTGAACATAACATTCAAGAATAACATTCAACTAAGGCAATAAGATGAGGGAACGCCGACATTCCTATGCTTAAACTGAATTAAATCATTCCTAAATAACACATATTGGAAGAAAACATATATATAAATATTTTCAGTCAGAGAAGGTTACTAGTGTACAGTAGCTCCTAACTCTATGCATTTTGTTCTTTATATGAGAATATGAGACACAGTGAAAACAGAAACAAAATAACAAGTTACAATTAGAGAAACATCACAGTCAACATAGACCAGGATCCCATAAATCAACTTGTATTGATGCTCCAAACCAGTTACAGCTTTAATTCCAATGCTTTAGTTTAGCAACCATCTACACATCTTAACCTAACCTATCTATCACAAGCAGAGCTCCAAGAGCTAGTGAACACTATTTACAATCAGAGAATTAAGCTCAAGTGTATATCAAATTTCTGCAACCAACCCCTCACTCATCTTCTGTAGAAGTATATATAGAAGAATGAGGAGGTGAGATCTGATAAAAGATCTCCAATTACAATTAATATAGATTTAATGGCTTCTTGGCCTTTGAGGGGCTCAATGAAGAAACTTACATGGGTGCACTCTGTATTAAATGTTTTACATAAATTTTAAGCTTGGTGGGAGCTTTTGTTGACCTTTGAGGCTCTGTGTGATGTCGGGGTTACTCTGTCGATATCCTTTGCATTAAGTTTCCTTGCAGAAGTAACTTTCTGGCTGCGCTGAGGCAAATATCTTCATTTAATCAATAACTTCAGCCTCTGATTAAGTACTTTGAGGCATAGGTGGCATTTTAGTAGCTGGGAGGAATCAATTTGCCTCAGATGTGGCGGTGGAAGCGCTCCTTTTGATAAAACCCTTAAGATCTTCTTTAAACTGTGTTTTACTTGGGGATTAGGCTTTTGATAATTGTTCTTAGCCGTGATCCCCAGAAAATCTATCTTTAATCCTCTGTTCTGATAAATTTTGGTCTTCGTCACTGATACTCTCTGACTGTGTCTGATTCATGGTTTTTCTGATATACAGGGATGCGCATTGTTATGTGGCATCAATGCTTCATGAATGATTGATGAAAACGTGTTTTTAACACCCTGTGATGATTTTCTTTGATGAATCGAAGGCAAGAAGATTGTCATCCTCTGCCCTCGAATTTTCTTCAAAAATTGCGAGAAAACCATTGAAACCCTGCAAAATACAAACAAATATTAAAAAATCCTGCATATATAGGTTTATTGCTGCGGAGGACACATGGGGGAAGCATGGCTGTTGGATGGCATCATCCAACGGTCAGGATTGATCGGGAGAAAATCATAGAGAGGCAGAAGAATTGTTTAAATCAGAGCTGTCGATCACGCAGAGATCGACAGTCGGGAGCGGAAACGAAAAGTCAAAGCAGAAGACGTTGACGGGGCAATCGAATCAGTGCGATGGAATATGGATCGTTGATCTGCAGATCAAATCGACGACGGAGATTTATTGAATGTCGTGCCTTAGCCTAGTTAACTATCGGGCATCTTCGGTGAGCGATAGCCATTGGATGGCCCGCCCCAGATCAGACGGTGTATAGTGATATCGCGCGGGGTCCACGTCCGAATGTTAACGCGCGATGGACAGCGGTTTTATGAATAGTGCCCAGGCCACGCGTCAATCGATGAGTGGAATCGTTGGCGATCCGGAAAAAACCGCCCTCGCCCAAAGGTGGTGCGATAGATACCATGTGGTTTTGCAATTGGTTAGTGGATGGCGGGGACCACCGGGCTGATGGACTCCGCACCGTCGATCTACAGATCAGATCGACGGCAGAGATCGGCTGAGGCTTTGAACCGGCGAAAATTTAGAAAATAATTACAAACCCAAAGTTTTGAAAATAACATAAGGTTTTTAATATTTTCGGGGCAGAATATGTATTATGTGGCTAGGCGCCCGTCTACATGGCCTGGGTTACATGGAGGAAGGGGCTTAAGACTTAGCCCGAGGGGGCTTAAGTGCACAATGTATGAAAAATGTGATTTTTATGGATTTCCAATGGTTTTCAAGGGAAATGGAGGGTTCCGATATAGTTTAAAAATGAGTTTTAAACTATGTAAAGAGGATTTTCATGAAAGGGAGAAAAGGAATCATGAAAATAGAGGAGCTTTATGGAGAAAAATGGGAGCAAATGAAAGTTAGTTTTGGGAGAAGGGGAAAAGGGAAATGGTGCTTGCAGTGGTATTCTGGCTTGGAAATCAGCAAGATTTCTAAGTGTAAAATGGGAACAGCAGTGAAGTTCGGATAGAGGATAGGCATGAGGCCTTCAAGAGTCTTCAAGAGCCAACAATTTTTAGCAATGAAATTTGTTCCTTGAAGGCTCAAAAAGTCTTAGCCACCTTTTGTCATAACAAATTTTACAGGTGGCTAACACCATTATAACCCTGAAATGAACCATGTCACCCCTAGCACGTGGCATTGGGTATGCTTAGGGGATTTGAACCTGGAAACCCATGGTACATAACACCTAATTTTCATGATGATCTCCAATTGATCTCCCCCCGGGGGTTGATATTATAGAATGCCTTTATTCAAACTAAATATTAATAAAAACATCCCAAATCATTTTGTTGAACTTCCCTACCATTACATATTTATAATAAAATTAACCTATATTTTTAATAAATATCCCTTATTTTCACTAAATACTCATTTTTATACCCCTCAATACCTATGAGCCCCACTACCCCATATCCCTCCCCCTAATTAGTGATAATATATTGACTTTATTTTTTACAAATTTAAAACACCCTTTATGAATGAACGTGGTAAGATACTGGTCAACAAGGTGAATACCCCAAGAGTTTATCAAGTTTTGTTGCATAATTCAAAAGTAGAATAAGCACAAAGCTACCATCATACCCACTCCATTGATGACTGAGTTATATAAAAACTCACCAAGCTCTAATGCCACTAAATCCATGTATTCATATTTTTATCAAAACAAGACTAATACATCTATATAGAGATGACCTTCGTTTTCATCTTGCCATAGATCATATGGTTTTTCCTATTCACCTAGATGAATCTTCATTTTCTCCTATATTAAAAACTTACAATACCATAAACCTAATGATTATGTATGTAACACTTGCTAGATTTACTTCAAGTTTACCAGCATTGAACTTTAATGCATTTTTTAGGCCCTTATCATGTATTTTTGGCATTATTTGCACCATTTATGAGTTCCATATGTTTGGCAAGAAGGTCAAGCCTTCAAAATCACCAAAAACATATAGGCGCCTTCAAAATGAGTTGGAGGTTTAATACCTACAAACCTATTATAAATTTGGTGAGGCTTTTGACCATTTCTAATTTAGTGGTAGAACTAAAGGGCCACGTAGATCATTGTGATATATTAGACAACTACAAAGTATATCATGAATATCATTGGAAGCATAAGAGAACTACATATTTTATCCTACTAATACCTTCTTCACTTGCTTATGTTGTATCTCAATAGGATAACTATAGCATCCCCTGAGACACTTGAGTCTAATCCCCATTCTAGTGTACATGATGGTTATAAAGAATATTATTTCCCGTGCAAGAATTCATTAACTAAATTTTCCATGCCCCACACTTTTTTGAAGTAAGGATAACCCTCTTCTACTCCCAATTCCTCCACAACAATAGATGGTGAAATAAAAATTATTATTGAGCCATAGTCACACATTGGTAGATAATGCTAAAGAAAATCCTTGCATCCTCTTCCCTCACTATCCTTTCTTTATTTTTCTTCCTTAAAATTTGACCAGTCAATATTTAACTTGTGTGCTTGCAATAAGTACAAGTGTCATATCATTGCAAAGAGGGTAGATCTCGGGTAAGAAAATATCTTCTATTATCTTTCTGAAGCATTTATAATTATGTCATGCTATTATGTAGCCATATTCATGGGCATGAGAAGAGGGTATGCTCCCATGTTATGGGGTGATATCTTTAAAATTTATGGCCATTAGAATTATAAATGTAGGGAGTTTCCCATATGCTCATGGCTAGTGATAAAAATAGAAGTTGGGGAAACTTGTTATTCAAAATGTGATAAAAATGGGATGGTTTGATAGAAAGCCATGGTTAGAATTCCCATGATAACTTAGAGTTTCTCCAGTTGGGATTTATTTAGTTGAAAAAAAAATGCCTACAATAGCTAAAAAAAATAAATTTGTATTTGTAACTCTACTATTTCTCCTCATTGAATAATTTGAAGCCTATCCTAAGATATTTCTAGAAGAAAACTAGTAGTTGGAATATGTTTGTATTCACAAAAATCATTGAAAGGGAAGAAGATCCATGAAGGACTATTGAATAGAGAAAAGGACACTTTTCATTATGTTGTGTAGGGAAAAATAAGAGAGTTTCATGGTTGTTTGATGATTAAAGTAGGGCAAGGAGAAATATATGATGACAAAAATAACTTTTTCATGTGACTAATGTGTTTGCATGTGTGAGATTAGGGCACTATAGGAGCTTCCCTCCCCCACCCTAATGGTATCATGATCTAGCTTGGGGGTGGAACCAATAGTTGATTCCTATAGCTAGCTATAAAATTCATTTCTCAACAACCATTTTGGTCGACATGGATTTCATCTTTAGATATTCATAGTTATCTTCTTACATAATGTTTTTCATTTTGTTGATACCTTGAATTAAATCGGTAATGGATGAATTCAAAATATGAAGTGTTATTCATGTTAACATTTTATGTTTGCATACAAATTATGTGTTATATTTATATTATATATTAATTTTGGCCTCATATATGGTTAAAGAAAAATAATTCATGTTGGTAATGCTTAATGTCAAGGAAGCCATGTGGGTACACTATATGTGGACCCTTAATGTAACCTTCAATTTGTATAGTTTTGAAGTTTCCAATATTGCGATTTGGCACAAAATTCCATATTTAGCCACCACGGATATTCAACGTGAGATTGTTAGCACTTACATTGATTATGTACAATAGTGCATTACCCTAGTCCTTCTTGGTTCTATTCAAACACAATAGCTTGGAGGTGTGGCTTTTATTAGTTATAGTTTACAATTTGTATTTCTCTCCAAGTCAACCTTTTAATGTCAACATTGGAATGTTATAGTTGGACATCCATCAATGCTTAATAATATAGATCATATAATCTCTTCCATACAATAGATTGTGATTCAATACTACTTCAAATGTTTCTCAATCAAATCTAGATAATGTCGAAATTTTCATGTGTTAGGATAAAGCATGCATTTTAGGGTCAGATAATGTTGAGACAAAATTATTTCTTGGGATGAAATCCCTTTGCATCCGTTCTAATGAATTATTTAATGTACTATAATGTGTGTGTTTAATTCTACATGATACCAGTTCATTTGATATACACTAGTAGAAAATTATGAAATGAATGACTAGGTGACTAAAAAAGTTAGTCACTGCAATTATTTCAAGTGTATTACCACTAAATTTGAGCAATTTTAAGTGACCAAACTAAAAATGACTAAGTTAAATGACTAATTTAGTCGAGAGATAAAATATACGACTAGATAATAAGTGACTAAACTAAAAGCGACTAACTTAAATGACTAATTTAGTCCACGACTAAAATATATGACTAGATAATTAGTGACAAAATAAAAAATGATTAACGAAAACAAACACTATAGTAAAAGAATAAAAATATGACCAACTAACTAGTGAAACAAGTATATGAACTAGTAATTTATGCTAGTAATTTTTAATTGTGTCACTCTAGATCTATGCTAGTCATTTTTAATTGATTCTGAGGCATCCTTAGGTCTTGACTTGATATGTATAACTAGCAGAAAATGAGAAATTTGTGACTAAAAAAGTTAGTCACCACAACTTTTCCAAGTGAAATACTACAAAAAATGAGCAATTAAGTGACCCAACTAAAAATGACTAACATAAATGACTAATTTAGTATTGGCTAAAATATACGACTAGCTAATAAGTAATACAACTAAAAATGACTAATGTGAGCGACTAATTTAAAATAAATTATGGCTAACTTCTAATAGTGTGTTAATCAACTCTAAGTGAAGTTCCCTGAAAGCAATGGGCTACCTACAACTAATTGAGTTTATTGGTAAAATTATTCATTAATTCGAAAATATTGATAACATTATTCATAGATTTGAAGATACTTTCCACCTCCTTAAGGATTAGTAGATATTACCTTTATGTGTAAACCCCATGTCCCCTTTCCCTCTTTATATGAGCATACTTGATTATATTAAGGAGTTATTCAATAGTTTTTATTGATGCCCTCATGCCAAAATGATCACTCTATGATTTTTTATAAATCATTAGATATAGCCTACATCTTTTTGCTCAAAAATTAAAATTAAAATAAAAAAAATTAATCCCAATATTAACAACATACTCAATTAAAAAAATTAACCTCAATTAACATATCAAAATTTACTTTCCCAGTACTCTTTTTCCTTAATCATCAATATATGAATTTTCCAAAATCATTAGATATGACCTACTCTTTTATTTAATGTTCAATATGTGGGTTTTCAAAATCATTAGATACCCCCCTACATCTTTCTCCTCAAAAAAATAAAAATAAAATTAACCCAGTACTCTTTTTCCTTAATGATCTATATATGTGTTTTTCAAAATCATTAGATATAACCTACTCTTTTTCTTTAATGACTCAATATGTGGGTTTTAAAAATCATTAGATATCCCCCTACATCTTTTTCCTCAAAAAATTAAAATTAAAATTACAAAATAAATTAAAATTAACCCAAATATTAATAATATTAATAACATGCCCAAATAGAAAAATATTAACCTCAATAATATCATCCTAACCAAACATGGCAATGACATTTTCAGATTACCCTATTAAAATTTACTTTCCCGCTATTTATATCACCCTAACCTACCATGGAAATTGAAATTTTTGGATTAGGCAATTAAAATTTACTTTCCTGCTATTTTTTTCCTTTGGTTCTCATGTTTGAAGAGAGTTCGATACTCTTTGGATTCCACTGCAATTGAAATTTTCTGGCGTTTTCGATTAGCCTATTAAAATTTACTTTCCCGTTCCTTTTTTTATCACGTTTGGGAGAGAGTTCGATACTCTTTGGATTCAACTGCAAGAGGAGTTTCGGTGCTCTTGGATTCAACTACAAAATTCAGGAGGAAGGGATTTCGCTGCAAAATTCAGGAGGAAGTGATACATTGGATTCTGCTGCAAAATTTAGGAGGAAGGGATTTTGCTGCAAAATTCAGGAGGAAGTTGTGGATCGATTGTTTAGGATGGACAAGTTTTTGGAGAAAAATGAAGGTGAGAAGGACAAGGGTTTGAAACCTCGAAAAGGAAGGTGAGAAGGGCGATCCTAACAGCAGCGGGAAGTCCTGTGAATTTGAAATAATGGGGAAGAAGGTGATTTAAAGGAAGAACGATATTTTTAATAATACATCAGATCAATCTGATGAAATTAGGAAAACATCTAAGCAAGGTATGGACAAAATCAGAATTCCGGAAGCCAAATGAGGAGTGAGAAATTGACCCAAAAACTGGATATCACGAGTATTATCACTTAGGGCACATTTGGGACTATTAAAATGTTAAAATTTAGAGCAGATATCATGCATGATGTTCTTGATGCAATGCGTGGTGATTTTAATTTTTTCCTTTTGTGATAACTGGCAGGAAAGGGAGCACATCTTCTTTGAATGCGAGAACCTTCAAGATTCTTATTTTTAGTCTCAAACTAACATTAAAGGATAAAACATGACTAAATTTTTCCTTGTTTGTAGACTAACCCAAACTATCCTGGAATCTAGATGGTATTGATAAACTGTTTAGCTTATCCTAATAGAAATATGGCATCCCCATCCCCAAACTGTAGCTGAGTCGCATAATCAAAATCTGAAGAGATCAAATATTGAAATGGCTCAGGTGAGACTTCATTCTCTTGCGTCTTTGATAAGCTTTCTTAAAGTATCTGCCAGAATGATAAAAAAGTGGGGACAAAAGGAAACCATGTCTTGATCCTCTTAGCACCTTGTCAAAATTGGAATGTTCCTCATTAAGCATAAGTAAAAATGAAGCAATTGAGATGCATTCAAAAATCAAATTCACCACACTCATTGAATCCAAAAGCCTGAATGGTTTTTATGAGAAAGTCTCAATTATCCTTACCGTATACTGTAATCAAGGACAATTCATAATATATTTATACTCAACGGTTCTCTAGTTATTTTGCTCAGAGAATAAATATTTATATTGCCACAAAGTCAACATAGTTGAACCAACATATCTGATAAGCTAATTGCCTTTATAAGGTTATTTTTCCTACCCATGTTTATCCAGTTGTTTCTCAAAATGTATAAAACTCAGCTTTGATTTGTATTATCACCGTGAATACCACTTTCAAACATGCTTGTAGATACCTAACATGAAAATTCTTTAATCCTGGAAAGTTACAGTGGTTTCCTTCTAACTTCATTGGATGTCCATGGCATGATGGTGAGGACTCCATCACTCCTCTGCTTTTCATAATACTTCAAACTAATATTGAATGAAGGTATTCCAAAGGTTTACACCTCTAATCTTTGTCTTGGTTACCTTTCCATTAATGAATTCCATCTACCCAATTTGTGTCTATCACCTCTCCCAGCCTTCTCCCTACATGAGAAATCCCCGCCTTGCAGTGGGTTTATCTTCCTTATTATTAATCTCATATTTGTAAGAGAGTTATTTCACATTCCCAGAAATTCCATTATTAAGGAGGGGAGGGGGTACTTAAGGCCCTTCACTTCTTTAATCACATTGTTAATATTAATAAGCTCAAGGCTCGGTTCTCTAACAATGGCTTGTTGGCTACCTAATCCACCAACTTGTTATGTGACTTCCTTATGTGTGAGAACTTGGAACTTAGAAGGAAACCTCTATTCATTGTAAAGCCCTCAGAATCCATCATATGTTTCCATCAGTAAACCGTTTATTGACTTTGGTTGTCATGTTCAAGATTTTAATTATAAATTTGGATTCTGTCTTATTTCTAAATCCTTTGGAATACTTAATATTTGATTAGGTTCATCCCCTCAATTGAGGAGGCTTCTACCTCTGCTAAGGCTCCTTATTTCTTTATTTGACTTCCCATAATTTTTTTCCCTGTAATAAAACATCTCACCCTCCAACATGTAGAAAAGGGTAAGATATTATTTAGGACTCAAGATTGTTCAACAAGAAGGCTTGAAGCCATTGCAACAATACACTTGATATGAGCTCATCATATCACTTGAGGGAATTGAACCTGGGCAGGGAGGATAACAATCATTCCTCCTAACCACTCGAAATAAACCCAATTGACATTTGACTTCCTATATTATGAAGTTTGTAATACATTTCTATAGTTTCCTTATAACCTTTGATTTCCATGTGGGGTTGGTCATTTTCAAATTAGCTCCTAAGCTCAGTGTTTCAAAGGGGCAACAGTTCTAAACATTTCAATCCAGATGCCCATACCTCTTTTGAAAAAAAACACCATGTCAGGATGTAATCATAAGTTTCTTCATCCCTTTAACATCCATTAGACCTGGTTGACCACTGTACACTTCTTCTCTTCAAATTTTCTTGTGTAATTATTTTTCCCTTTCACTGCTATCCAATGCTGCAGCTTTGGGCCATATTCCTTGGTACCATATTTTCTTCTAGGCTTAATCTAAGAATCTACTGCTCTTCTAATAGAACCGTTCCATATCCATATTTAAGTGAGTAGGATCCTCTTGATGTGGGATTTCAACACAAGACTTCTTATTCAATTTGGAATTTAGTGAATCTAAGCCATAGGGCATCCTTGATTTCCTTTGCCTCATTAGTTGAGAGTCGAGACATTTTTTGGTCATGTTAAAGGATATTTCCATTTGATTTTAGTGATATACCCCAAATATTTTGTTGGGACTGATCCAAGAATCATTTGTTTTGGTTCACCCCAAATTGATCATAACCTTTATGATTCTCTCCAGAGCTTGGATGCTTCTGAGAGGCTGGTGTCCAACCCATGCATACTCCCAAAAGTCTTCCTTTTCTCCATGTTGTACATCTTGGGAAATCTGAAAATCTGTTAAACCATTTTGGATCATATTATTACTTATGATTAATCCTTAAGGGACATCATCATTCTGGACTCCCACAAGGTGGATAGGTTCCCTATTCCCCATGTATCTTTTTTCCTTAAAATTTTGACGCAAAGACATTTTTTTGTTAGAGTTAAAGCACCAATAGACTCTTAAACATGGATCTTTATTTACCGGTCTTCTTACCCCTGTTTCTCATTCCAATTTAGGCACAATTATTTTTTTCCAACCTATCAGGTGCCAATTTTTCTCCTTGAATGCCTCTTGTCATGAGAAAGTTTTATTAACTTTATCCCTCTCCAATAGAATTGACCTCGGGGTCAAAAGATTGGACTTTTATAAGATTGAAATAGTTGATAACTATTATATAAGTTTAATCTATTTTCCAGAGAGAAACACATGGATATTTCTTTACCGATCTTCTTATCCCTGCTTCTCATTCCAATTTAGGCATAATTTTTTGTTTCCAACCTATCATATGACACTTTTTCTCCTTTCATGCCTCTTGTCATGAGAAATTTTTATTAGTTTTATCCCTCTCTAAGAACAATGACCTCAGGGTCATCATATTGGACTTTTAAAAGATGGGGATAGCTGATAAGTTAAATATTGGATAAAATATGAAGACACTTTAATCTTTATCAGATTGCAATTCCTAATCTTACTTCTATTTGGAGGTCAAAGGTGGTTTTCGTTAGATTTTAGAGGAGATGATGCTTATTCCTAGGGCATTTTTATTGCAAGACTCAAGTCTAGCCATGTTAGATTGACTAAGAAAATAGAAAATCTCATATGGTCAAAAAACCCTTCTGGGGTTTATAGCCCAAAAGCTATATATATTGCTACAAGTTTAGATGGGGAGAAGAGGAATCATGTGTGGTGGAGGAGAGTTTTGACATTTAAATATCCCTCAAAGGCTTTATTTTTATGTGGTTTACACTAAACAGAAATACTTGACTTGGTATAATCCTCTAAGAAGGAATAGAGCAAGACTCGATAGGTGCATTTTATGCAAGGTATGTGAAAATACCAATAAACATCTTGTAATGGAATGTAACTACACTATGAAAGTTTAAAGGGAGATTAAACATTTGACTAGGTTGAAAAATGTCTGAATTGGTGGCATAATTGAAAATGGTCTAAGAGGTTAGTGTGATAACTCTTTAGTGAAGGATTACAAAGCACTTCCCTGGATCCTAGCTTGGGTATTTAGAAAGCTAGGAATGTAAAATTATTTAAAGATAGGAAAAGTATTCATATTCAATGTGATTTTCCTATTTGATGTGGTCTCAATTCTTTAAAAGAGTTTTCCTTAGATGAGAGGACCTAAGCCTCTTAGGCAGATTATTGTAGAAGTGGGTAAGGATGGTGCATGGGCATATTTTGATGATGACTCTTAGTTCTATGGAGTATGGAGAAGTGTTTTATATAGTGAATCTCATAGAATTAACTCTAGAGTTGGATTGGGGCATCAAACCAATTATCATGTTTAGCTAATGGCTCTAAAACTTATCAAAAATAAAAATAGGACGTGGACTGGCTGTGGTCCATGCAGTGATGCTACAGTCCTAGGTTCCCATTTCTATTACATTATATGGCGATGAATCCTTTGAAACCAACTTCACTGCACCATTATGAGTAAATTATTAACTATACAAATATCAATATAGAAATGAATGAGAGAAGAGTAGAAAGACAAATAAATTACAATAAAAGAGATAAAATATTGTTGCAGGTTACCTACTGCAACAAAGGATAAAATGCATAATGTAACCGAGAAATATAAGATATTAAGACCATAAGTAGCCAAGGAAGTAGCCAATTCATCCCTTAAGAATACACCCTAAAAATGTGTGAAGAATGGTCAAACTTGGCCATTGTAAGTTACAACAAGCTCTAGCAAATGGAGTGACCTTAAATAGTGTGCTAAGGTGCCAACTAGGGAAGCACTCCTTCGATCTATGTGATTCATTACTCATCATGAATGAAAATCAATTACAAGCTCAAAATAACAAAGGCAGCTAAGGATCTCTCTCAAATAACCCAACTATCTCTCCATACTATCACCCATATCACTATTAGTAAGTCAACATACCCCCAATAGATCAGGGTGAGCTAGCACATACTCTCCAAGGAAGTATCCAATTCATCCCTTAAGAATACACCCTAAAAATGTGTGCAGAATGGTCAACATGGCCATTGTAAGTTACAACAAGCTCTAGCAAATGGAGTGACCTTAAATAATGTGCTAAGGTGCCAAATAAGGGAGCACTCATTCGATTTAGGTGATTCATCACTCATCATAAATGCAAACCAATTACAAGCTCAAACTAGCAAAGGAAGCTAAGGCTCTTTCTCCAATGACCCAACTATCTCTCCATACTCTCACCCATATCACTATTATTAAGTCAACGTACCCCCAATAGATTAGGGTGAGCTAGCGCATACTCTCCATGGAAGTAGCCAATTCACCCCTTAAGAATACACCCTAAAAATGTGTACAGGATGGCCAACTTGTCCATTGTAAGTTACAACAAGCTCTATCAAATGGAGTGACCTTAAATAAGGTGCTAAGGTGCCAAATAGGGGAGCACTCCTTCGATCTAGGTGATTCATCACTCGTCCTAAAAGCAAACTAATTACAATCTCAAAATAGAAAAGGAAGCTAAGGCTCTTCCTCCAATGACCTAACTATCTCTCCAAGAATATGAAACAATGGTTAAGGGTGCAATAAATAAACTCAAATTACTATAGCTACCTCACCCCCCCTCCCCCCATAAATGCATCAACCACAAAATAAAAAATAAAACAATTACATTTGTTACGAAATTAAGCAACATAGGATTGTGTGCCAAGTGGAATCCCCTTTAAAACATACCTCTTGACCATTGCAAGGAGTTGCATCCTACAAAATGAGGCTTAATGTCTTTTAGGCCACAAAACACTTCTCTAGAATAGATCCCTCTTTGTACAAACAAATCAGATGAAGGTGAACAGAAGGAATAATACACTACTTGTTGGTTGTTTCTTTTTAAATCTACAGTTAAATCTTTCTTAATTTGATGAGTGTCACATGGAGAAGGGGATATACTAACTAATGAAAATGACTTCCATTTTTTTTCTAGAATAGCAATGATCTTATGCCAAATAGGCCTCAAAACCTTGCATTAGATCACCAGCTAAGACCGCCCATCATATAGCATAATAGCTATAGAGGAAAATTTTCCTATCATGAATAAACCACACCATGAGTAAGTACTTATGTTTTATTTTATATTCATAGGAGTATATATCATGTTTTGCTATAAAAGGTGTTTGTTGATAGATATTCAGGGTCACTATCATCATATGTTTCCTTGAGGCTTGAATTCCAACCATAAAATGTTTGTTCTTTGGAAATTCCAAAATCTACCATGGCTTCTCTCATAAGATGGTTTAACAATATATTGGCAGACTTAATGCTACAGTGCACAACTGGTGGTACAACCCCATAAAATAGTAAAATACTCAATTTCAACTGATCAATTGTTAAAGGCTAGAAAAAAAAACTTGAATTTGGACCCATTTTAGGATTCATTCAGACCTGTAGATACAATTAGCTTGCATGATAGGAACAAGTCTCAGAGCGCATGCTTGGATGCTCCAACAAAGGCACTACATCAAGCCCTATAGGAATCCATTTTAGCATGTTCATCTTCCATATTTGATGCCATTAAAAGCCTCTGAAAAATATCAGCCTAGTCTGCACCTCCAAGTTTCACATCCTAATCATTGCAATGCTGTAATGAATGCCCCAAAATGAAAATTCATTTTGAGGAGTAACAAGAGGCTTCCCTTTTATCTTACCCTGGTCCCCAACACCATCTGATACTACAAGATGTCCCTATCCTTGACCTCTGTCCCATGAACTGTTGGTCTGAAAAAGACGGAAAACTCCATAGACATCTCCCTTTCTATATTTTTCATGATCATTCCATTCCTCACACCTTGAAGGCCTCCACCACCCACTAAGTGCTCGTTTTCCAATCTAGGGTGCTCTCATGAGTCATTACTTGTTCTTTCATACTAACACCCAATATGATGTTTGTGGAAAACTTCTAGTGTGGATTGCTTCAAGGTCTGGGGACCTGGATTACTTTGGGTTGATTGGGATAGAATATAGAGATTCTAAACCCTTATATTACGATGCTTCATACACTTCTAACATGAAATTCCTCAATCTATCATCTAGGTGGAGTTCAGGGTATTGCTTCAATATACCCCTCCTTGGTGTAATTGTTGTGGGTTCTTCTTAATTGCTTCAGTTAGTGGTCGTTTCTATCAATCAACTTGCCCTTTTTAGGTAATCTTTGGACACTCTAGGCCAGCTCCTACTATCTAAATGTGACTTAACCTAGGATATTAGACATGATATATACAAACTACATCCAAATCACTTGGATTTCCATTTTTGAGGGCATTAGCTTGAATATGTCATTTTATTATTTTGAGTGCTTTATGTAGCTAAGTGATTCTTATTGTTAGGACTATATATACTAATAGACATTGGAGGCAAAAATTTAGGATTCCCCTTGGTTCATTTAGAGTGGGCTTCCACTAGATTTGGTTTGAGATAGCTCACTGCATCACACACCTCAAAGGGAATTTTCAGCTATGTGACTTACAAGAGATCAAGTTGGGGGAGCACATTGTCTTCAAATGCTCCATCTATTAGGAGATATAACTGTTACATATTTATTGGATATATTATTGAATGATAACACTTGTTGTGTGGTTTTTTTGTCACAAATCACATATTTTTCATCAATTTTAAAGTTATGTTTAATGCCTAGAGTCTATAGCCTAGGGACTAGGAACTAGGTCTTGCCTAGCTTTCCATTTTAAATCTTAAAAGACAAAAACAATATCATTTTGCAAATATGTTTTTTTAGCATTTGAAGGATAGATCTGTAGGCTTATCATGGATTCCTCCATTATCTTGGAGGAGAGCTAGCCTTATGTGAGAAGGATGATCACCAAAGTGACAATGGGTGATGTCCTCAAATAACTTTGGGGTTTGTAGTTGATAATTGAATCTATATTTTGAAGCACAAATTTTCGAGGTAGAAATGAAGTGATTTTCTCTTTGGATTGATGGAATGAGTTTGTCCCAACAACTTTTCAAATGATAAATTTCTATTTTGTATTATATCATTTTTAAATGACTTTCTCTTTCAAGACAATACCAGTTAGTAACCTTGAGGGCTATGTTTGACAATATTTTGAATCCTTGCAAACCAACATCCTTCTGGAAGTGTTAATGGTTTATTTTTTGGATCTCTTTCTGAAGATGTTATCAACCACCGCATGTTATTTATTTTGAATGAATAACATGAGAATCTACATAAATAAGATAAAAATAAATAACTCTTTTATAATGTAAATGATACTATGTAAAGACAAAATTAATTGCGCATCAAAGTTACTCGTTTGACAACATGCATTGTTTATGGTCTTTGGAGCAAGTTTCATCTTCTTTAAGAGTTTGATGAGGAGAAAAGAAATTGTTGAAGATGCCTAGTCGACCTTAATAGGCAGTGGTGGAAAACTCATCCCAATGACATTATGGTTGAGATTTGTGTGAATGATGATCATGGAAGTTACTTTTGAATCATAAATCTATTGAAGGTTCTAGCTCGATTACAGAGTAAATTTCTTCTCTTCTCCTTTCTGCTTCATTGAAGAAAAACAAAAATAGTGGTTTTGAGTCCTTTATGTAATATTGTTCTAAGAGTTGAATTATTCTTTTGAATTTGTTGTGTTGGCTTTCGTAAATTGCTTTTGATTGGAAATGAATTATGCATTTATAGCTTCTTTCTAAATTTCACTTTCAACCATTTCTTGGTACTTTTGAGGGCATTCATCCAAAGAGTGGTGTTCTATGTGCGTGAGGAGGATATGAATCATGATATAGTAAGACATTCATATGGTTAAGGTTACTACGTTTAGGAATTATTGGCCATAGTTAAGAGGTTTTTATTGGTGAAATTTTGCGAGTTAATGATATTTTCTTAACATGTTACACCAAAAACTTGTTTCTAAAACATTTGAGGCACCCTGAGGGATATAAAGATTCAGAAAAGTGCTTTCTATTCTTATTTACTCAAGTAGAGGACCTATAATTATTTTGGTAGTTCATCTTAGCATAGATGATAATAAACAAAATATGATATTTACTAATATTTTTGTAAATACTATATGTGTGCAAATAATTTGGCATCTTTTAGAAACCTTTCTCTAAATCACTTCACTTGATTGGCTAGTCTGAAAGGGTTTCTAGCATCCAACGTTTTTGTCTATCTCACCATATTGGGTGAAATCGACTAAGCCATAAATACCATCTCCAATGGGAACTTTCTTTGTTCCAATTTCAAATGAGAATGTATCACTAATTTGAGACATATAATTGACTTATAAATCTCTAGATTCAGTGCCAACATTTTCCAATTTATCATCCCCTCATTGGAAACAAAAGACATTTTTACAAACTGATCAAGATCAATATTTTCAATAGAAGACCTATCAACATGAAGATTATTATGGTGAATGCAACTATGAAGTGAAAAACACATACAATATGATAAATATTTAGATATATCCTTAGCTCCTTCAACATAAAATAAGTTCCCTAATCAATCATACCTCCATGGCCCACCACCCATATTGCCCTCCAAGTCCCAATTGGTTATCAAATTAATTGTAATTTTACTCAAAAACTCAAGCATAAACAATGGAAGGACCTGGAGCTACAACTGGGGATGATTTTTCCATATATATGCACTCACTTCTAACATAAATGGGATGCATTCCATTGTTTGGTAATATTACCAACAATGCAAAAATCAAAGGAAAAACCAAATGCCAGAGATACAAAGCCACCCATTTTAATTGATCCAGATGCAATCCAAAAGGAAGCAGAAATAAATCTTCTTCTTGTGCCTTCTTCCCTTAGTGTTTCTCCTGATGCATTGAATCCATTTCTTTCTCCTTATCCCTTACACCCTTTCTTTCAAAATTCAACTATCCAATCTTATCAAGGCTTTGTGCTTTCAAGTTTTTTTAAGCAACAACATATATAGTAAGTGGAATGGTAGTTAAGTTTTGGAGCTCACTAGCACCATACCTGGGCAATGTGATTTTTTTTCCACAACTAGATACAATGTTTCATATCCTTATTGGGAAGTCCAAAAAAATCAATGTGTGGCTTATTTGAATACAACAAATGAAAATTGTTGATTTTTAGACGTTCAAAATATCTTGACAAGTGAGGGTGAAAATGAGATTCTTCCTTTAATTTGTTCTGCTCAACCATCAAATATCATTGAAGGCTCTAGTCCTATTAAGAGCATAAAATAGGTTTAACAACAAATTAATGGGAGTAATCTTTTGACTGGTTGCAAAAGAGTGGATCTAGTGAAAGAACGTTGCAACACTAATCATCAACCTGTCATCTCAAAAGTTGCAAGAATACTTTCTTTGAAGGTGCCTAGGTTATTTATTCCAGATGATGTGCGAGTGTCACCTGTTAAGAAACCTATAGTGAATTATTTAGAGAGTGTTTTCTTTCAATGGATGGCAATCAATAATACCTCTAAAAAATCCAAATTAGTTCTCTGAGTTACTTTCAATTGCAATGTGAATAGAGTATGTCATATATTTTCCATAAACCCTTTAAAGGTGGCAATATATTGCATTTTTTCAATATCGACTATTTTAGGCTAAGACCAACCTAGTTATCTTTCTTGGAGCTAACACCCCACTAATATAAGTGTGAGAAAATACACAGTAAACCTTAATTGCATCATAAAGTATTTTGTCACAATGCCCTCATTATTAACATTCCATAATATTCTTGGTCTTTGGTGAGGTCCTTAGTACTAGCTTTATCGTCGGTGACTTCATTATCATTAGATCCTTGATTTCTCCTTTGTTCTTGACTTGGACTACTTCCTTCTGCTACCTTTTTACCTCTGTCTCCAATAGGCCATGGCACTTCAATTTCATCTGAATTACCTTGGATATAGTCATCCTCAAATATAACATCTCCGTTGAGTGTATCTTTTTCCAAATTAAAAATCTAATATTCCATAGACTCTTCATTGTACCCTATCAAAATATACTTCTAACTTTTATCCTCACACTTATGTATTTTCTTAAGAAACAAGTACATAAGCGTTGAAAATAAACACTTTGGGATGACTCTCTTGTGGCTTCTCACCACTTCATGCATCTCTAGCTGTACCATTCCTTGCAATTTTCATTGTACTTCTATAAACAAAATACATTGTTGTACTAATTGCTTCAACCCAAAATTTGTTTGATAGATTTTACCTTTTAGCATCCTCCTCGCCATATCTACAACTATCCTTCATTTGCAACATTCATTTTTCTTTGAATGCCACGAGACTTTCAATACCTATAACATATTGAAATGATTGTGTAATATTCACTTGTGGCCTCATACCAACCTTACATGTAATTCAGGCTATAAGCCTACACATGTGCAACCGCAACATTTTATTGTATTTTTTCAATAATGACTATTTTAGGCTAAGGCTGACCTAGTTAACTTCCTTGGAGCTAGCACCCCACTACTATAAGTGTGAGTAAATACACAGTAACACTTATTTGCATCACACATTATTTTATCAAGATGTCCTCACTATTAAAATTCCAGAATCTTCTTGGGCTTTGGTGATATCCTTAGTACTAGCTTTGTCATCATTGACTTCATTATCACTGGATTCATGATTGCTCCTTTGTTCCTGACTTGGAATTCTTTCTTCTACTACCTTTTTTTACCTCTGTCTTCAATAAGCCATGGCACCTCAATTTCATCTGAATTACTTTGGTTATGGTCGTCCTCAAATATAACATCTCCGTTGAGTGTATCTTTTTCCAAATCAAAAAGTTGATATCACATAGAATCTTCATTGTACCCTATCAAAATATACTTTTAACTTTTATCCTCATGTTTATGCACCTTTTTAAGAAAAAAATACACATGCATTGCAAAGAAACACTTTGGGATGACTCTCCCATGGTTTCTCACAACTTCATGCTTCTCTAGGTGTAAAATTCCTTGCAATTTTCGGTGTAATTCTATCAACAAAATACACCGTTGTACTAATTTCTTCAACCGAAAAATTATTTGATAGATTTTAGCTTTTAGCATTCTCCTCGCAATCTCTATAGTTATCCTTCCTTTGCAACATTTCTCTCTCTATGAATGCCACAATACTTGAAATACTTATAAAATATTGCAATTATGGTGTAATATTCAGTTGTGGCCTCATGAAAACTTTACATGTAATCAAGGCTATAAGCCTACACATGTGAAACCACAAAATTTTATTGTATTTTTTCAATATTGACTATTTTAGGCTAAGGCCAACATAGTAAGCTTCCTTGGAGCTAGCACCCCACTACTATAAGCGTGAGTAAATACAAGTAACCCTTATTTTCATAACACATTCTTTTGTCACGATGTACTCACTATTAACATTCCAGAATCTTCTTGGACTTTGGTGATGTCCTTAGTACTAGATTTTTCATCATTGACTTCATTATCAATGGATTCTTGATTGCTCCTTTGTTCTTGACTTGGACTGCTTTCTTTTGCTACCTTTTTACCTCTGTATTCAATAAGCCATGACACCTCAATTTCATCTGAATTACCCTGGCTATAGTCATCCTAAAATATATCATCTCTGCTGAGTGTATCTTTTTCCAAATAAAAAATCTGATATCCCATAGAATCTTCATTGTGCCTTACCAAAATATACTTCTTACTTTTATCCTGATGCTTATGCACTTTTTTAAGAAACAAGTATATAGGCATTTCAAAGAAACACTTTGGGATGACTCTCCCATGGTTTCTCATCACTTCATGTTTCTCTAGCTATAACATTCCTTGCAATTTTAGTTGTAATTCTATCAAAGAAATACACTATTTTACTATTTGCTTCAACTTAAAAAATATTTGATAGATTTTACTTCTTAGAATTCTCCTCGCCATCTCTACAACTATCCTTCCTTTGCAACATTTCTTTCTCTGTGAATGCCATGAGAGTTTCAATACCTATTAAATATTGAAATGATGAAGTAATATTCACTTGTGGCCTCATGCCAACCTTACATGTAATCAAAGGCTATAAGCCTACACATACGCAACCGTAAAATTTTATTGTATTTTTTCAATATTGACTATTTTAGGCTAAGGCCAGCATAGTCGGCTTCATTGGAGCTAGCACCCCACTACTATAAGTGTGAGTAAATACACAGTAACCCTTATTTGCATCACACATTCTTTTTTCATGATGTCCTCACTATTAACATTCCATAATCTTCTTACGCTTTGGTGATGTCCTTCGTACTAGCTTTGTCATCATTGACTTCATTATCACTGGATTCATGATTGCTCCTTTGTTCCTGACTTGGACTGATTTCTGCTACTACCTTTTTTTACCTCTATCTTCGATAGGCCATGGCACCTCAATTTCATATGAATTACCTTGGTTATGGTCATCCTCAGATATAACATCTCTGTTGAGTGTGTCTTTTTCCAGATCAAAAATTTGATATCACATAGACTCTTCATTGTACCCTATCAAAATATACTTCTAACTTTTATCCTCATGTTTATGCACTTTTTTAAGAAACAAGTACACATGCATTGCAAAGAAACACTTTGGGATGACTCTCCCATGGTTTCTCACAACTTCATGCTTCTCTATGTGTAACATTCCTTGCAATTTTCGTTGTAATTCTATCAACAAAATACACCGTTGTACTAATTGCTTCAACTGAAAAATTATTTGATAGATTTTACCTTTTAGCATTCTCCTCACGATCTCTATAGCTATCCTTCCTTTGCAACGATTCTCTCTCTGTGAATTCCAGAAGACTTGAAATACTTATAAAATATTGAAATTATGGTGTAATATTCAGTTGTGGTGTAATTTGCATCACACATTCTTTTGCATGATGTCCTCACTATTAACATTCCATAATCTTCTTAGGCTTTGGTGATGTCCTTAGTACTAGCTTTGTCGTCATTGACTTCATTATCACTGGATTCTTGATTGCTCCTTTGTTCCTGACTTGGACTGCTTTCTTCTACTACCTTTTTACCTCTGTCTTCAATAGGCCATGGTACTTCAATTTCATCTAAATTACCCTTGATATGGTCGTCCTCAAATATAATATCTCTGCTGAGTGTATCTTTTTTCAAATCAAAATGTTGATATCCCATAGACTCTTCATTGTACCCTATCAAAATATACTTCTAACTTTTATCCTCATGCTTATGCTCTTTTTAAAAAAACAAGTACATAAGCATTGCAAAGAAACACTTTGGGATGACTCTCCCATTGTTTCTTACCACTTCATGCTTCTCTAGGTGTAACAATCCTTGAAATTTTCATTGTACTTCTATAAATAAAAATACACTGTTGTACTAATTTCTTCAACCCAAACATTATTTGATAGATTTTACCTTTTAGCATTCTCTTTGACATCTCTACATCTATCCTTCCTTTCCAACATTTATTTTTATGTGAATGCCACGAGACTTGCAACACCTATAAAATATTGAAATGATGGTGTAATATTCACTTTTGGCCTCATGCCGACCTTACATGTAATGAAGGCTATAAGCCGACACATGTGCAACTGCAACATTTTATTGTATTTTTCCAATATTGACTATTTTAGGCAAAGGCCAACCTAGTTAGCTTCCTTGGAGCTAGCACCCCACTACTATAAGTGTAAGTAAATACACAGTCACCCTTATTTTCATAACATATTCTTTTTTCATGAGCTAAGTGTTAACTTATGTGATTCTTTAGCTTATGGGCACCTACGTCTCATGTTTCTCATGTGCATGGGTTCATCTTCTCTCCTCTTTGTGTTTATGATTTTTTCTTATTTATGGTTTGTTGGTAGTTTACATTCAATCCTTGTTTATCTCTTGTAATCTCAACATGGTATCAGAGCAGGTGTGAACTTTCCTCTTTGGATTATCTCCTTTGTTCGAGGGTTTTCTAGAGTTTTTCCTAGGGTTTCACCCATCTTCGATGGCACACTGCAATGTTGATCCATAAGTGGTTCAGAATCATATTTTCGAAGGTTTCTTCCTTTTAGAGCTTCCAATTAAGGCTCATATTTTACTATTTTGATCAAGGGAATTTCTTAGAGATGGAATTTTTTGGTTAATTAGTTGATCTATTATAATAATGGCCAATGGCATTGCCCCAAGGGTTTCAGGACTAGGGTTTTTAGATCATCTTCATTTTAGAGTCTCAAACCCTTCTATCATGCACACCTTCTTAGGTGTATGCAAGGGATCTCTTAACCCCCTATATCATCAAGTTTATACTTTTCCCTAATCAAAGTGGATGCTTATTCTTAGGCAGATTTTATTTAGGAGTAATAGTTTCCAACTATGATCTTCTAGATGATGCTACTAACACACATTTATATGCACATATTTTAATACACTATGCATGTTGGGCTCTACCCATTTCGGGATATGATGATTTGGTTCATTCATCATTTGACACTTTCCTTATTTTTTAGGAAATTGTTCTTTTATGGAAGATGCCATGGTTGATGATGTGAGACATATGTAGAAAAAATTAACTAGTTGGCAGCCTTCACAGTTTTAAGTTTTTTCTCAAATATATTTGCGACGGTCGCAAATTAAAAGGTACAATATAAAACTTTAGAATGCAATTTATTTAAATCATTTAAGCTATCTCTACACTTTAGTTTTCCAGCTGATATGAAAGAATAAACAAGCAGCACATACAAAAATTTACACTTTTACACAGTTATTTTTGGTCAACTGACCTAGAAAAACCCACAAGGGGAAAACTAGTTCTTCAGGAGGATTTTTATACCTCTTAAGGAAATAAATACATAGAAAAAACATAGAATTTAGGAGGATGATCCTATAGATGGATCCCCATTGGGATTCAAAACGTCGACCATTGTTTTATAACACTGTGGATAATCTGGAGATTTCTTCAATAAGTGATAACCACAGAAGCTTGAAAACCAAATTTTTTTATTATTGTTACAATGACTTATTAAAGCATGGGTTTCATTTTTGGGTCATATTTTATTATTCAAAGTCCCCATTGTGGACTCCTAGGATTTATATTGAGTTATTAGAGTCATTGTACATTTTATGAGACCCTTCTTGGGATTTTGAATCATGTAAAAAGAATTATATTTGAGTCAAAAATGAATTTTGTAACCTCCACACCAAGTCATCCCTTTCCTAATGAAGTCGGTCTGAAAGGGAGAAATTCAACCAAACAAAAGCCTATATATACAAGTGTAGTTCAATCTATTTGGAAATCCACTCAACAAGTTCGATACTCATAAGAAGACGTGAAATAAAAGGTGAAAAGTGCAAGAGGAAGAAGAAAAAGTGCAGGATCAATGTTTTTGGGCTCTCTCCCTCTCTTTTTTGGGAAGTTACTGGGCAATTGCAGGATCGAAGTTGCTAGAATTGCAGGGTCGAAGCTCTGCTGATGTAGTAGGTTGAAGTTGCAGTAAGTCAAAGTTGCAGAAGGGTTAAAGTTGCTGGGGTCGAATTGATGCTGCTGCATAGGTCGAAGTGTTGCATAGATCGAAGTGTTGCATAGGTCGAAGTAGTTACTGCTACATAAGATCAAATTTTTGTTGCTGTAAGGTCAAGGATCTAGATCGAAGCTGCAAGAATGAAGGGCCAACTTAGTGGTTGGAGGAAGTCTGTGTCTAGGGTTAAGATTCTAGGATTATCTCCTAAAAACTATTGAAGGAAGAGATATTGATTGGGTTTTCCCCTAGATAAGGGCTTTTCCCTGGTAGAGTGCCTACATCCTGTGTCCCTTGTTTTGTGATCTTCATACATACATAATTTGGTAATTGCTTCATGAAAGATAATATAACAAAGAAGTAAAATAAGCCAACATAATTCAAAAGTAATTATCAACACGGAGGAATAGAAGACCTAAATATACTTGCATTGATTTCTCAACATGGTTGGGTTCCCACCACAGAAGAATCAAATATATCCTACATATGCATCCAAGGATTGAAGCCTAGCCCTTGAAATTTCAAGCCCTAAATATGTTGCTCTTAAGAACAACAAAAACAATGTCAAAATGCTTCTCATGTGAAGCAATAAGTGATAACTAAAAAACCTTTGAGTGAGTTTACTCACTACCCTCTTCAACTGTATTAAAAAACTTGCCATCCTATTTTAAAGCAATCTAGGAAAAATTTTCAACCATGTGAAGCAATAAGTGATAACTGACAAACTTTGAGTGAGTTTCCTCACTACCCTCTTCAACTGTATTAAAAAACTCGCCATCCTATTTTAAAGCAATCTAGGAAAATTTTTCAACCGATTCCAGAACAATAGCTTAAAATATGTATCTGCCTCTCTTTAGGCACACCAACTATTATCTTATCAATATCCCTATGGAATGCCATATCTAGAAAATGGTTGACTTCATCAAAGTACGAGAACTTTCACACCCATTAAATGACTTGAGACAACTGGGGTATTCTCTATATGGTTCCAAAGCCTTCAAGGAGTGGCCACTAATATTTGGCAAGGATTTTTTTGTAGCCATTTTTTCTCTCTTGGTATTTTAGTGCCCCCACCAACTACTTGTATACCAATATTTGCATGGAATTTAAACAAAACATTGGCCTTGACAACAAATTGTTTTTGGATATTCTTGTTCAATATGAATCAACATTGGCTGCTTGTGTCCCATAGGCTTCATTGAATGAAATTCATCACCTTCATCTTCATCTTTAGAGTCATATTCATTATCATTGATCTTCAGTGCTTGGATACCAGAGGATTTAGAACCTCTTTTGTTCAACAAGTCACCTTCTACTGGGCTACCTCTTGCAGAGACCCCCGTACCTCTAAAAGTTATAGTGAATCTATCATTATCATTATTTCTACCACGCTTCAGCCAACCAAACAAAGATATACCTTGCTTATTAAACTAGTTATCCATATCCATTTCCTCTTAAACCAAACGTTTGAATTGGGCAGACCTTCGATTACTTGGGTTTTCTTAATGAAATACAAGGACAAAGTATTTACTAAATGTCAAGAATTCAAAGCTGAAGTAGGGAATCTTACAGAAAGGACAATTAAGATATTACGATATGATAATGGAGGAGAATACACATCCAAGGAAATTATAACCTTCTATAAAGAATTTGATATTAAGATGGAGTTAATAGTCCCATATAATCCTAAAAAAAATGGAGTTGCATAACAAAATAATCTGTCCAATTGTTATAAAATTAAATATTACAGAGTAATGCAACACATAAAATATGCAGAAAATACAAGCACACAAAACACATAAAACCAGAGAGACACAGATATACGTGGTTCACCCAGTTTGGGCTACGTCCACCCCGAACAGCTAGTCCTTCCTTTCTATTATCCAACAAAAATGAAGAGACAAAACCTACAGCAGATCCGCTGTAATATCCTTTGTTCTCTCTCACAGTTTCCCTATCTGTTTCTCACTCTGTGAATATGCATAATACACAGTCGCAATACAATACCCTTATATATACAAGGGGGTTGCCTTCTAGGGAAAAAAACCCTAAACTAAAGATAACTTCTACCGTCAGATCATCTGCCTATGAACGGCCCAGATTGACTAGAAATTACTATACTTTTACAAAGCAATTTTACATCTTTTTTTAGCTTCGGGGGCACTGCCCCCGAAACCCCTACCAGGAGGGGGCTCCGAAAAACGCTGCCCCCCCCATGGGACCCCCCACAACAACAATTAATTACGGGCGACGTTGCTGCCCCTTTTAAGGTACAGGGGTCCAATGCTGTGATACAAAGTAAACAAGATAATCAGGCTCCACACCCAACGATCTCCCACTTGGAGACTGATTGTAGCAACTCCACCGCTGCTTCATTTTCTAGACAATGACTCCTCTTTGGACATGGTTGTTCCTCATCTTCATCTTCATCCTTGAAGACCAATTGAAACTGAGCACATTCTCAATTTCTCCCTGGTTACAACTTTTGTTAGCATATCTGCAGGATTCTGGCTAGTGTGTATCTTTTCCATCTTCAACTCTCCATCTTCCAATACTAACCATATGAAATGGTACTTGAGATGTATGTGTTTAGTCTTGGAATGAAATGTTGAGTTCTTTGCAAGCTGAATGGCACTTTGGCTATCACTGTATAATGTGCCCATATCATGCTTCTTACCCAATTCATCCATAAACCTTTGCAACCAAATTATTTCGTTACTAGCCTCCGTAGCAGCAACATACTCTTCTTCTGTTGTTGAAAGTGCAACAACACTTTGGATTTTTGAAACCCAACTGACAACTGTTCCACCTACAGTAAATACATATCTTGTAGTGCTCCTCCTGTTATCTCTGTCACCTGCCATATTTGCATCAACATATCCCTGTAGAGCAATGTTTGAACCACCAAAGCATAATGCTTGATTTGTGGTACCTCTCAAATATCTGAGAATCCATTTTACTGCCATCCAATGTTCTTTTCCTGGATTATTCATGTACCTGCTTACAACTCCCACTGCATGTGCAATATCAGGCCTTGTGAAGACCATTGCATACATTAAGCTTCCAACTGCTGATGCATATGGAACTTTAGACATATAATCCATGTCTTCTTGGGTCTTTGGGCACATCTCCTTACTAAGTTTGAAATGGCTAGCAAAATGTGTACTAACAGGTTTTGCATTGTGCATATTAAATATTTTCAACACCTTTTCTATGTACTCATTCTAAGACAGTGTTAATTTGCGATTTTTCCTGTCTCTAGTTATCCTCATACCAAGGATTTGTTTTGCAGCTCCCAAATCCTTCATTGCAAAGGAATTTGCCAATTTTCTTTTGAGCACATTTATTTCCTGCATGTTAGATCCTGCAACAAGCATGTCATCTACATACAATAACAATATAATATAGGTGCCATCATTTTGCCTTTTTAGATAAACACAATGATCAGAGTGACATCTAGTATAACCTTGTTCAGACATAAACTTGTCAAATTTTAGATACCACTGCCTTGGAGCCTGTTTTAAGCCATACAAGCTCTTCTTTAGCTTGCACACTAATTTTTCTTTCCCTTTGACCTCATATCCTTCTGGTTGCTCCATATAGATCTCTTCCTCCAGATCTCCATGGAGAAATGTTGTCTTTACATCTAACTGTTCAAGATGTAAATCTTCTGCTACTACAAGACTTAAAATAGTTCCGATTGAAGTCATTTTAAAAATAGGAGAAAATATTTCATCAAAATCAATACCTTTATTCTATACAAACCCCTTCACCACAAGTCTAGCTTTGTGCCTCTGTTTTCCTCCATCTTCTTCCTTCAGCCTGTAAACCCATTTATTCTGCAATGCAGTTTTACCTGCAAGCAACCTGATTAAGTCCCAAGTCTGGTTATGCATTAAGGAGTCCATCTCTTCTTCCATGGCTATTTCCCACTTATTCCTACTTTCAACCTGCATTGCTTCTTCATAACATTCGGGTTCACCAGAATCAGTCAACAATAAATAATATAATGAAGGAGAGTATTGTTCGGGGGGTCTACTTATCTTGGTAGATCTTCTAACACCACTTTCAGGTGTTTGAGGTGCCTGTTTCTTTTGTGGTGGTTGTTGCTACTATGTTTGTTGATTATTATTATTTTCAGGCACCTTTACTTTTTCAGTTATCTCATCAAGAACTGTGTATTCCTTGCTTTTTTTTTCCTGTTTCTTTTCCTGCAACTGATTCTTATACAAGAACTTTTCATTGAATATTACATCTCTGTCCTAATGATTTTGTGATTTTCATAATCATATAAGCGATATCCAAAATAATTAACACCATATCCAATAAAGGTACATTTCTTTGATTTTTCCTCAAGGTTTGTTCTATTTTCTTTATTAATATGGACAAAGGCCTCACAGCCAAAATGTTTTAAAAAAGAGTAGTTTACCTTTTTACCTGTCCATGCTTCCTCTGGAATACCACCATCCAAGGAACTCTAAGGCCATCTGTTTATTAGATAAAAAGCAGTATCTATAGCATTTTCCCAAAATTTTAAAGGCAATCCTGCATGTAATCTCATGCACCTTGCACGCTCCATGATTGTTTTGTTCATTCTTTGTGACACACCATTTTCTTGTGGTGTTCTTGGAGCTGTCTTCTCTCTACGAATTCCATGCTCTGAACAATACCTATCAAACTCTTTGCTGCAATAGTCACCTCCATTGTCTGATCTGTACACTTCAACTTCTTTCTTGTCTCAATCTCAACCAAAGCTTTCCATTTCTTTAATGTATCAAATACATCAGATTTATTCTGAATATAATAAATCCATGTTTTTCTAGTTGCATTATCAATAAAAGTAACATAATAACGAGAGCCACCGAGAGATGATACCTGAGAAGGTCCCCATACATCTGTATGCACAAGCTATAATTTTTCGCTCTTCTTTTCTTTCCCAACTCTGAGAAATCTAACTCTCTTTTGTTTTCCATAAATGTAATTTTCACAGAAATCCAAATCAACATTCTTCAAACCTGGCAAAAAATTTCTTGAGTGAAGAATCTTCATTCCCTTCTCACTCATGTGTCCAAGCCTATGATGGCATAATCCTGCATCTGCTCCTTTGGAAGTTAAACATTAACAGAGTTAGAAATACCATTGCATAAATACAATGTACCAACCTTTTCACATTTTGCTATTACCAACTCTCCTTTGGTGACCTTCCAAGTTTTATCTGTGAAAGTTGTAACACAAACTTCACTGCCTAACTGCCCTGTTGAAATTAGATTTTTCTTCAGATCTGGAACATCCCTTACCTCCTTTAGTAGCCATTGGTTTCCATTCTGTTGTTTTACAAGAACTTTACCCATTCCAACAATTTTACAGGGTTTATCATCACCCAAACGAACTTGTCCAAAATCTCCTTGAACATAGTCATGAAAATATTTCTTATTAGGTGTGGCATGGAATGAAGCCCCCGAATCTACAACCCAAGAATCAGTAACATTTTCAAAAGAAAGAATCAAAGCATCTTGTAACAGATCACCTGTCACATTTGCTTCATGATTGTTTTATTGCTGTGCATCTCCTTCTTTTCCCTTCCAAGATCTATAATCTTTCTTTAGGTGTCCTCTCTTTCCGCATTTCCAGCACACTATCCCCGATTTGGACTTGGATCTGCCTTTCCTTGATTTACTGCGGTAACCCGAGCTCTTTCCTCTTTCCATTATTCTTCCCCTAGACTCTGCACTCAAAGCATTACCCGATGTCTCACCAGAGCTTTCCGCCGCATTTCCTCGCTAAGGATAGCATCGACAACATCATCAAAATTTAAAGTACTAGATTGAGAGACAGAGTTACTAATGGCCATAACTAAACCATTCCAGCTTTCTGGCAATGAGCACAGAAATAAAAGAGCCCTAACTTCATCATTAAATTTTACCCCTATAGAACTTAACTGACTGGTACCTGTATTAAAATTATTTAAATGGTCTGCAACAGATCCACCTTCTAACATCTTCATATTAAATAATCGTTTCATACGAAATACCTTGTTTGAGGCCGAGGGTTTTTCATATAGTTTCACCAACGTCTGCATCAAACCATTTGTTGTTGTTTCCTTCGAAATATTGAAGGTGACTGACACCACAAGGCACAACCGTACTGTTTCGAGTGCCTTTCTATCGAGAATGTTCTATTCCGCGTCTGTCATGGCCGCCATCTTCTTTGTTTTTCTGCTCAATGGTAGGTACAGATCTTTCTGATACAGATAATCTTCCATCTGCATCTTCCACAACAGGAAGTTTTGGCCGTTAAATTTCTCGACCCTAAATTTACCATCTTTCGCCATTGCTCCCACTCGAACCAGGAACCCTTCTTTCCTGTAGGGTTATCGACATAAATAGACCTTCGCTCTGATACCGGTTATTAAAAATTAAATATTACGAACATGCAACATAAATATGAAATTACAGCACACAAAACACATAAAACCAGAGAGACACAGATATACGTGGTTCACCCAGTTTGGGCTACGTCCACCCCGAACAGCCAGTCCTTCCTTTCTATTATCCAGCAAAAATGAAGAGACAAAACCTACAGAAGATCTGCTGTAATATCCTCTGTTCTCTCTCACAGTCTCCCTATCTGTTTCTCGCTCTGAGAATACACAAATAATACACAGGCACAATACAATACCCTCATATATACAAGGGGGTTGCCATCTAGGGCAAAAAACCCTAAACTAAACATAACTTCTACCGTCAGATCATCTGCCTATGAACGGCCCAGATTGACTAGAAATCACTATACTTTTACAAGGAAATTTTACATCTGTTTTTAGCTTCAGGGGCGCTGCCCCCGAAACCCCTGTCAGGGGGGGGCTCCGAAAAGCGTTGTCGCCCCCCCTAGACCCCCCACGGTAGTGATTAATTATGGGTGGCGTTTCCGGCCCTTTTAAGGTACAGGGGTCCAATGCTATGATACAAAGTAAACAAGATAATCAGGCTCCACACCCAACACCAATGACAATAATAAATGACCTTTTATGATCTTGGAGGAATGGTGACTTCACTATCACCTCAATAGCAGGAAGCATAAACGCTAATGTCTTGCTGATACAAGTTTTAGCCTTGGAAAACACATTCTTGCCTTTGAATAGATGGAAGATTTTCTTCTTACAAAATGGTCATATGTTCATATCCAACTGTGTTGGTTGCCTTGAGTGTCAATGGTGAGATATTGTGTTGGTAAAATCTTGATTGGATGAAATAATTACCATCCCCAGTAACCTTCACACTACTTGGTTTTGGATTTGATTGTTCAATAAGACTCAACATTGGTTACCTGTGCCCCATAGGCTTCACTGAATCAAATTCATCACCTTCATCTTCATCTTTAGAATCATCTTCATCATCACTAATCTTCAGTGGTTGGATACCAGAGAATTTCGAGCCTCTTTTGTTCAACAAGTTACCTTCTCCTAGGTTGCCTGTTGCAGAGACCCCAGTACCTATAGAAGTTCTATAGAATCCATCATTATCATTATTTCTACCATGATTAAGCAAACCAAACATAGATATACCCTGCTTATTAAACTAGTTATCCATATCTAGTTCCTCTTCAACCAAACATTTGAATTGGGTCTACTTTTGATTATTTGGGTTTTCTTAATGAAATCCAAGGATGATGTATTTACCAAATTTAAAGAATTCAAAGTTGAAGTAGAGAACCTTACAGAAAGGATAATTAAGATATTAAAGTATGATAATTGAGGATAATACACATCCAAGGAAATTATACCCTTCTATAAGGAATCTTGGATTAAGAGGGAGGTGATAGTCCCACATAATCCTGAAGAAAATAGAGTTGCAGAACGAAATAATCAATCCAATGACAAGAATAGATGACCTTTTATGATCTTGGAGGAATGTTGACTTCACTATCACCTCAATAGCAGGAAACATAAACACTACTATCTTGTCGGTGCAAATTTTATCCTTGGCCAACACATCCTTTCCTTTAAGAATAGATGGAAGATTTGCTTCTTGCACAATGGTCATACGTTCATATCCCACTGTGTTGGTTGCCTTGAGTGTTAATGGTGAGATATTATGCTGGTCAAATCTTGATTGGCTCAAATAATTAACATCCCCAGTAAACTTCACACTACTTGTTTATGGATCTGCTTGTTCAACAAGACTCAACATTGGTTTCTTGTGCCCCACAAGATTCACCGAATCAATTTCACCACCTTCATCTTCATCTTTAGACTCATATTCATCGTCATTTATCATCAGTGCTTTGATACCAGAGGATTTAGAGTCTCTTCTGTTCAACAAGTCACCTTCTCCTGGGTTGCCTCTTGTAGAGACTCCATTACCTCTAGAAGTTCTAGAGAATCCATTATTATCATTATTTCTACCATGCTTTAGCCAACCAAACGTAGATATACTTTTCTTCTCAAAACAGTTATCCATATCCAATTCCTCTTCAACCAAATGCTTGAATTGGACATACCTTTGATTACTTGGGTTTACTTAATGAAATACAAGGACGAAGTATTTACTAAATTTCAAGAATTCAAAGATGAAGTGGAGAACCTTACAAAAAGAAGAATTAAGATATAAAGCTATGATAATGGAGGAGAATACACATCCAAGGAAATTATAACCTTTTGTAGGGAATCTGGGATTAAGAGGGAGCTGCTAGTCCCATATAATCCTGAACAAAAAGGAGTTGTAGAATGAAATAATCAGTGCATTGAAGAAAGTGTAAAAACTATGCTACACAATTGAAATTATACTATAGAAAGGGAAACTAAGAGACAGGGCTCTCTCACTCGCTCAACTTGACCTTTTAGTTGAATCAATTATCAAAATTCTTTAGTTTTATTCAGGAGTGGGTGATGGAAATCACTTCAGTCAACAAATTTTGAATTCCAAATTAATGTAGTTTTGGCCTCATACTAGTGAGAGACTCTTAGCCTTGCAAGTTGCTACCATGTATAAAATTTTAGGTGAATTTGGAAGGTTTGGAAATTTAAAATCTAAACATATTCTTTCGGGGATAAATCTTGATAATTTGTTCCCTAGCTCAGAATTAGCACCAATAATTACTAGCCACCCTAGTCAGTCAAACATGAAAGACATTGAATCTGCAATAACTGTGTGAACCCCAACAACTATGTCATTGCTAATGATGGAGGGCCACATTGCATATCAGCACCATTACTATTTATCTAAAGTAAACGTTGGAGCTCCAGTTATAATTCTTCTTAATAAACATAAGAAACAAGTGTCACAACTCATTCCCTGGCATGTAGATATTACTCAAGTTTGAGAGTATCTTCCCACTACAAGGTTTTGAGCTACTACCTAGAAAAGTATCTTCTTTTTTTGTTGTCAGTATTTTGTGAATTTATATCAATGGTGTTTTTTTTGTTTATTCCTTGAAGTTTGAAATGGTTTATGTTTCTTTTTGAAGACTAAGTCAATGTTCATGCTAGGGGAAATTTTTTAAATTATTATTGACCATTTATGTTAAATGATGTTGTGCTAGCATGGGCATCTACAACAAACCACTTCATAGAAAATGCTTCGTTATTTTTAAGGTATTCCTATCACTATTTTACTAGTAGTTAAATAATCGAAATGCATACTTTCAAATTTGAAGACATCATATGAATATCTTTATTCTTCCTGAACCCAAATTATTTCCTATGTTTGCTACATGAGAAATATGAGATTGATAACCAAGAAGGGGAAGGATCAACACCTTTAGTCAAGAGAAGGTTAAAAATGACAATTCAATTGATGTAGAAACTAATTACTCCAATACCTGCTGTGATTTTTCATGGAAAATAAAATGTGGGATATGAAAATGAAACATATACTCTTGCTAAAACAACCTTGCGAGATGCATGCAAGTTAGCTTCCACCTTCAATAAAGATATGGGAAAGAAAGTTGAAAATGAAAACTTGTATGTATCTAGTTGGATTCACTTAGAATAATCAAGCAACTGTATTACAATTATGATTTTGTTAGTTCTAGTTGTAGTTTTATATCCAGTCTATTGTTTTGTAATATTCACCATCTCTATTAAGCTATTTTTTCTATCTGAAATATGCAATTTTTCCTTTTAACATGAAGTCTTCTAAGAAATATCGTACACATTTTTTAACTTGCTTGAATTGTCTATCACATGGTCAAACTATATTTTTTCAGTACCAGAAGCCTTTTATGAAAATCAATGAAATTCAATTCCTCATTTAGCAAGGCCTTTGGGTAGCTTTAGATACCTAAAATATTGAATGTGAATTCTATTTTGAGGATAGGAAAAAGCTTCATGGATAGAGCAAAGAATTTGGAAGATGAGCTCTCCAAGTACTATTTCTCTTTCAACAACACCACTAGTTATAGTGATTTGTCAATATTTATAGTTGTTTATTAAGCTTCAACAAAAAACTTATCTATTTTTGATTGATTATTAATTGATGGATTTTTTATTTATACTTGTTTCTCTTTCTTGAATTTTTTGTGCTAACTATTTTGAACTAATTGAGGATCAAACATTGGTGGTAGTATTGTTATATGTTAAAATCTTGTTTGTATTGAATCAAGTATTTATTATAAAGGATCAATCAATGTGTTATATCTTGGAAATTACAAGTATGGTAAATATGAGAAAACTATTGGTGCTTTGCATGTAAATATTCTAAACATATCAAAACTACTCTTATTTTATCTTTTCATTAATAATCACTGATGTTTTGAGTTTGAGTGACTGAGGATGGCTACATGTGTTCCCCAAATTGGAATTTTGGTGTTGGAATTCAGTGTGGATTTTCCATTCAATAATCATATAGAAATTGGAATATGAAAGTTACATTCTAAAATAATATATTTTGCGGGATTAGTAGTGGTGATTGCTACATATTTTCGATGTTGGAAATTTTCTCCAAATCACAACTAATATATTTTACCACAGGTGAGGAACACAATTGGAAGGGAATTGTCTTTGAAATTTATCCACTTATATTGTAGTGATCCATAAATATAAGAAAAACATTAATAATTTGATATAGACTAGCTGGCTTATTCATATGTGATAATGGACCCAAATAGTAGTTCTTATCTAAAGAAATGCTCATCATACTTCGACATTCTTGACATCATCGACCATTAGCCCTGGACTTATTCACTTAGCCTTCTACATTATCTGGTTATATACATGTATACGAGGCTATCCTATTATTGTATACTTTTTACTTCATTTCATTTTATTTTAGACTTAGTTATGGCATTTTCTAGGAGTTTTGTTTGCACTCCTGCATTGTATAAGAAATATACGACTTGATATATTTAGCATGTAACTTAGTTGTCATGATTGTGCCTAATATTTTATTGAATGTTGAATAATAATTTTACTAAGGTGTTATTTTCTATGACGATGTTTTGTTTGCTTTGTTTATATAGGTCACATGGCCACATAGAAGCCACTATTTCCCAACTGAAGAAAACTTGTTCAAGTTTCTTGCATTTATCGAGAAAAATGGCATTGAAAATATTGTTGATGTTGAAGTATATATTGTATAAATAATTTATAGTATAATTTCGTTTATATTTCAGTGGTCATCATATTTCTTGTCTTATACTCTACATTGTATCTTATTTCATTTTCAAAAATGAACTCAGTATTGGTGGTAAGAAGTAGGAATTGAAGAGATAGGAGAACAATAACACTGGAGCAACAAAATGAAAATTAAAGAGAGAGAGAGAGAGAGGATAATTGGTCTAGTGGTATTTGTAGAGCTAATATGTTGCGTAAGATACACACATAGTGATTGATGGTCAAATCTTCAGAGTTGGTGAATTCACCTGCAATGCCTTGGCAACAGAATGATAATGTTTTGAAGTGACGAAACAATATTACATGTGTAAATTGCACTCCAACCAATATTAAGTTGGAAAATCATATTGTAATACTTGAAATTTTATATAATATAATTTGTACTTGAAATTATTTATTGTTGCATTTGATATTATTTAGTATTGTAATTAGCATATGTAGCTTTTCGTTTTCATATTAGATGAACATGTACATAGTATGATTTTTTTTTTTTAATTTAGTTGCAAAATCATACTAATTAATTTATCTTGATTAATAATGAACACATAAAATCAATCTAAAACTACTAAATTAGTACTTTATGTTTATTAATGATGAACACAAATAAAATAAATATATGACTAAATTATTCGCTTATAATGATTGTTAATGAAAGTAAATGAAATGAATATAAACTACTAAAGTAGTCATTTATATAATGAATATGAAAACTACAAAAAAAAGAAAGATAAATGACTACTACAAATGATAAATTTGCAATTACAAATGATGATTAAATTTGCATATATATGATTGTTAGTAGCTAATTTACAGTATCTTATAACATGACCAAAATTTATACATATTTCTTTGGTCATTAACTGGTTTCAAACAATGACCAAAATTTGCATATATATGACTATTAGTAGTTAATTTATAGTATCTTATAACACGACCAAAATTTAATCATATTTCTTTGGTCATTAATTGGTTTCAAATGATGACTAAAATTTGCATATATATATATCTATTAGTAGCTAATTTACAGTTTCTTATAACCGACCAACATTTTGGTCATAATTTCTTTGGTCATTAATTGGTTTTCTCGAGTGATCATTTAGTAATATATTTTGTTGTTTATTTTGCCATTAATTGTGGCAATTAATGACTAAATCAATGACTAAATTTATGACTAAATATACTATGAGACAATAAATTTGAGACAAATAATTAATGACTAAGCTAAAAACGACTAAAAGTTGGTCGCGTTATAAGATACTGTAAATTAGCTACTATTGGTCATCGACCTAAAAATAATCGTTTATTTGCAAATTTTAGTATTTTTTTAGTAACTAAT
>CM076581.1:1186973520-1187154036 GCA_034641835.2 Pinus albicaulis | reverse complement strand
TTCATCGTTCATCCTCCATGATATATATATATCTACGGTGGACATTTACAATTATATTTTTAAATGACTAGAATTTAAAATAAATTTTAGAAAATTAATGTAATTTACTGTACACAAATTATGTAAAACTCAACTTTCAAAGCACTAATTGATGTGTGAAACTCTATTTAAGCAAAAAAAATTATAAAAATGATGAGTTCACCAAATTTTTCTTTACATGGTGGGATCACACTTGGTATAAAATTGAAAAAAACACATTGTCATTAAAAAATAAGTGAAACTCCATTTAAACAATTTTTTTTTGAAGTCCCCACATTTTAATTTTATAAAAATGTGAAGTTCACCACTTGTTGCAAATTTGAAGTTCACCAAGTTGTGCTTTAAATGGTGTGGTGGGAGCACACTTGGTATATAATTGAAAAAATCACATGGTAATTAAAAAAAACGCATTTATAAGTACAAAACACAACATATCCAAGATATGTTACAATGTCTATTAATAAATTTTGAAGGAGACAGTCTCAACACTAATTCATCTTTGAGAGATAAATCTTGAATTTTTGAAGAAGAGCATCTCAAAACTAATTCATCTTTGAGAGATGAATCTTGAATTTTTGAAGAAGAGTGTCTCAAAACTAATTCATCTTTGAGAGATGAGTCTTGCATTGAAATTGCCCCATATAATTCTAATTCATCTATTAATTCATCTTTGATAGATGAATCCTGATTTGGCATTTCCCCACGCACTAGATCAACAGACATATTATTCACATTTGAACAATGTCTTATACTAAAATATTTAAATTGGCTAACAATATTGTTTGCTATTCCATGCAGTTCTTTTAGCCTCTCCTTCTTAACTTGGTACACGCCATTCATCTGGTTGCACACAAGTTCAGAATTAGTGAAAACTACAATTCCGTTTGATCCATTCTCCACAGTTGTTTCCAATCCTTCTATCAATCCAATATAATATCCCTCGTTATTTTTTGTTCTTCCTGGTATATTCATTTTCTTTTGGATGACTGTGCTAGTTGCAATATCGGAAAGTACATATGTAATCATTTCTTTCCTTGGATTGGGATAGCAAGAAAACTATATGCATAATTTCCATTTTTCAACCATATTTAATGGTTTTCTTATCCTTGAAAAAAAAATAATTCAATAAAATACTTATTAAATTGACATTTATTGCAAATGCATGGGAGAAATGACACATGATCATGAGATAAATCACATGTTTATGGTTTATCTTTAAGTTTGACTTAAAACGTTTATGGTAGAATTAACATCTAGAATTAATGGGAGGAAGTGTTTAGGAACACTCAACAGGCAGACTAATATCCTATGGAAGTTCAAAATTCTATGAGATTTCAGCCACTTTAGGTTCAATTTTTAGGGCTTAAAGCTTGAGAGAAATGACATTTACATGCTTTGAAAAATTATTTTATGCACTTAAAAAAAAACCTGCTTTAAATTTAATGGGAGAAATCGAACATGACATGTACATGCTTTAAAAAATTTGCCTAAGAATTTATGGGAGAAATGACATATGTACACAGTTTTCTTTAAAGTGGTTGAGGTTTATGGACATTAAACTTAAGAACTTCTATTTAAAGTTCTGTTACAGAGATTGATTGTAGGGGCATTTACTGGATATGTCACCTTGGAGAAAAGATGAGATCCAGAGGCTACATGGCCCTTTACAGACTCTACCTTTAGAAATTGTAGAAGTTAACACTCAACAGAGAAACTAAAATACTATGGAAGTTCAAAATTCTATGAGAGTTCAGCCACTTTAGGTTCAATGTTTAGCCCTTAAATCTTGAGAGATATGACATTTACATACTTTGCAAAATTATTTTATGCACTTATAAAAAACATTCTTTAAATTTAATGGGAGAAAGCCAACATGACATGTACATGATTTAGAAAAATTTGCCTAAGAATTTATGGGAGAAATGACACATGTACAAAGTTTTCCTTAAACTGGTTGAGGTCTATAGATATTAAAATGAAGGAATTCTATTTAGATCTGTTATAGAGATTAACTATAGGGGAATTTACTGGATATGTCACCTTTGAGAAAATATGAAATCCAGAGGCTACATGGCCCTTTATAGACTCTTCCTATAGAACTTGTAGAAGTTAACACTACCTGTCCCAATTATACCCTATGAAGGGTGTAGAGGACTCGTGGAATCACTCACACTACTCTACGTATGCATAAGGGTGTATCATAATGCATGTGTTTTATGGCTAATGTGTTTTTCTCGAAATGTGATACAACCCATTAAAATGGGAGATATATCGAAATGATTCCTATGGTGTAATAAATTAGTTTCAATCAGTTTAAAGATTTAGATGCATAAATTCAATGAGCATAGTTTTGAGATATATAAGTCCAAAATGGAAGAGTTGTTTGTGAACAAATATCAGTGGATCACTATGGATATATCTACTTCCTTAAATGGGATTTTTCTAGAAGGATGTCCACTAAGTTGGAAAGAAGGGAAAATATCACAATTATATGTTAATGCATGTGTTTTACATTCAATATTTTTCATTTTAAATTAAGAATATATTTGAAACAATTACCTATATAAGGTTGAAACCTATGTTTTGTATCAAATCACTTTTGGTTTTAATGGGAAAATTTTATGTCTAATGTATTTTTTCTTGAAATGTGATACACCCCATTAAAATGGAAGAGATATCGAAATGATTCCTATGGTGAAATAAAATAGTGTTAAAATTGGACAACTAGGTCCAAACTCCGGGTTGTGCTACTCAGATGACGATCCCAATTGTTTTATTCGATTCCTCTTTCGGATAGGTGTAAGATTGATCTAAAGATCATCTCAATCGGATGAGCAAAACATGTACTTTGAATTTATTCCACTTATGTGCTAGGTCGGACTGGAATAAAATATAGACTTAAATGTCTTAAAGGACGTGTCACACACCCACAAATATTCCTATATATTGGAGAGACTTAGAGATAATTTGACACATATTGGTGTGGAGGAATTCTCTCTCTCTTGATGGCATTGGAGCTGCATATTCTTTGTTTGGGTTTTTCTGGGGTTATGTGTGACACGCTTGGCTGAATGACCTATTGGAGACTTTGCTGGTTGAAGCATCCTGCTGATCGTCGTAACACCACCATTTCCTATCTCTGTTTTGGCTTGTCTTCTATGAATCTGTTAGTATGTTCTATCTTTTTCAGTATTGTGCCCTAATCTGAAATGGCATAGAACATTGGCATAAATTTACATGGTATCAGAGCTAGGAGAAGACAATGCCCAGCTTATGTTAAAGAACATAGGGTAGTGAGATGAGGGCTATTCTTAGGGAAAATAAAGGTGCCATTGAGGCTGTGTGGTAGGCCACAGGCCATACCGCCACAACAAATGATGGCGTGAAGACTGAAGGGCTGCGTACACATGTACACATGAAATTCATATGCCATAATCTTCAGCGTGGAAAAGCCTTCTGCGAACAACGTGAAGAGATCTACGTCTGGGGCTGACAAGGGTTTCAACAAAGGACGAAGGATGTCTTCTGGGCTTTCTTCTGCACTAGGGCCGGGCCTTCCATAGATGGATAGCCACAGGAAAATCGATTCATTACTTTTCATGCCGCAAACAATTTTCCTGCCGCTAGTTGTTTGCAGACTCAACAATAATTTTTTTTGAATCCTGAACCCATGTCGCCTGAAGTTGATGTTGTTGCGTCAAGGGTTGACAGTCGGCTCTGCGATCGATTAGTTTCTACATTATTAGCGTAAGCGTGAATTTCTAAATGTTGATCGGATAGCTCGAGTGAAAAGAGCCGGGCTGGCACTGTATTATCAATGAAATCACAGGTCAGATTTATCTGATTCGATACACTTACTGGTATTCCCGCATGGAAGACACAGAAAATGGTGAAGTGATTCTTCGTATGTCTATCAATGACAGCCCTCGCGTTGCATAGCTCTGCCAATTCTATGCATTCGAAATAGATTGACCATATTGACATGTTCAGTCATCTTCGAGGAAGTGAGGAAATTGTCATGTGCGTGCAGCAAGTCGACCGCTCAAATCGCTGACATTTAAACTGCCAAGTCACCTGTCCAAGTGGCGACATTCAGCAACTGTGTGGTCCATGACAATTTTTTTTTCAGCTTCTCTGATGTGAACAACCGTATAGAGGGCATGTTTCTGTTTAAAATACTCAGCTTAATAGACGGTCGAAAATTGTTTAGCGAGGATTGATCCGTTATCTCTACATCATCATAGACTTCTCTCGGGTAGGTGATCAGATGCTAAAGCTGGTGACATTCTGTTGTATGTTCCACATAGGCAGCAGCAGAGAAGGATTTCAAACCAAATCGAATGGTGGTGGTTGCAAATTGTGTCGAGGCATTTGTGAGAGAATTCTTTGATCAGAATCCACTAAGTCAGTTGGGTATTTTTATTATAAAAAAATGGTGTTTCACATCATTTGAAAGATCTTAGTGGTAGCCCAGAATCACACATTAAGGCTTTGGGAAATAATCTGGAATGCTCTGGAGATTCCTCTCTGCAAAATGCACTGGACCTTGCTCATGGTTATCTGAGCCAGATTCCATCATATGGTCATCGGGAAGTTCTAGTCTTGTACTCAGCACTAAGCACTTGTGATCGAGGGGATATCATGGAAAGTATAAAGAAGTGCAAGGATTCGAAAATGCGATGCTCAGTGGTTGTATTTTCTTTAGAAATTTATATTTCCAAACACCTCCGTGAGGAGACAGGAGGAAACAATTCTGTGGCGATTGATGAGTCACATTTCAAGGAAATAGTCGTTGTTTCCATTTCTGCACATCTAGAGTGACAAAGACACGGATTCCAGTTGAGGCATGAATGCTGAGCCACTTGAAATTACATAGGAAACACACTGTGGATTTGAATTAAATCCTACTCCAGATTCTATAGGAATCAACGTTTATCTCCACTTTCAGGGAGCTTGCTTCAAAAGCAAAATACTGGTATTGACACTATCTTCTAAGCTTCAACTGTGGAGGAGTTGTTTGGAAATTATTGTTTAGACAAAAGGCAAAGAACGATATATTGGGCATACGTTAGCGCATAATATTATAGTGCTTTGTGTGATTTAGAGCAGACATATGCCCCTGTATCAAGTTGCAAGTCAAATCGCGGCAGATATTGATGCTATGTGTGGTCTGTGCGTGGTGAGTTCTGGTAAAGAGTGTTGGTAGATCATTGGATTAAAAACAAGTTATGAATTGAAGCTGCCCACAGATTGACCTATGCAGTAGCACAATTGGGTTCGAGTTTGCTCAATGACAGAGTTTATGATGCTTGGTCATATTCTTGTTGATAGTGTGCTGCATAGATGCTTTACACAGATGTCATACATTTCCATATGTTCTTAAAGTCCTGTATACTCCTGTAGCTTGTATGGATCATATATTGGGATAGCAGGACTGTGGAATAGGGGTGGAGGGGTGATTCAAGGACCAGCTCAAAAGGAAATATTTTTCCTCACACAGAAGCCATATATGCCAATTGTATGATAGTGATGAATATGATAGCGATGTGTATATCATGGCAACACTGTAGTGAATAATATGACAGTGTATGATACCTATCAAGATGTATGACATAAGTATGACAATATATGGCTATGATACCTTTATGGATATAATTCCATAAAATAAGCTTTTATATATAAGACTATGGCATGGGACCCCTCTCCTAGGTAAGCCACATTCCATGGATACCTATCTTAGGCAGACCGCAAGCATTGAATTGCTAATCAGAGGACTCTGACAGTTGTTATCTGCTCAGGTAGAATAGAGACTTGTTTTGATAAGGGCAGAGTTTGTTCAAGGGCTGAAATGAAAATTAGTCGCAGCAAAAGGAAGTATAATGGGTCAGATTTGAGGACTGTGATGGTTGAGGAAGCTACAACAGACCTCCTCAGAATAACAAGACTTCTAACACAAGCTAAGGCTTGTTGATATATTCTCCCTATTGGACAGTGACATATATAGTCACCTATGTAGCAATTAGCATGTGATAGTTGCAGTCTCACTCCGCAATGTAATGGTAAAATGTGTTTCGGCAGCTCTCAGACACATTTTTTTTTGGAATCTTGAACCGTGATCAACAAAGCCTGTTGGATGGCTTTGTCTATAAGAGATTAAGTCACCTTTAAGAGGGATAATACATCTATATATGCTCCTCAGCGGATACATTTGTTGAACGAAAGAAGATCCTCATGGCTCAGGGTCATATGGCTTCAGAGTGGGAAATTCCGAAGGAAAACCAAGAAGCCATATAAATACCAGGGTATCTAGCAGCCATGAGTACTATTGTACAATCTGACCTTGGATCCTTTGAGGAAGCCATAAAGCATCAAGTCTGGAAGGATGCTATGCACAAAGAGTATGAGTCCATTATGAATAATGATGTCTGGGATGTGGTTCCAAGACCATAGGACAAAGCAGTTGTCACCTCAAAATGGCTCTACAATATCAAGCATGGATCTGATGGAAGTGCTAAAAAATTCAAGGCAAGATTCGTTGCCTATGAGGAAGGTATAGACTATGATGAAATATTTGTACCTATGCCATTCGATCTATTATAGCCCTTCTACGCAAGGATGGAGTCTTCATTAGATGATGTGAAGACCGCATTTTCTGCATGGTGTGATAAAGGAAGAGATATATTTGGAGCAACCTCTAGGGTTGGATGTCCAGGATCCGGACACCCATGTCTGCAGGTTGAAGATAGCCCTTTATGGGCTGAAACAAGCACCCTGAGCTTGGTAAGAGAGGATATATAGCCAGCTGATGATGTTGGGCTTCACTCGTGGTATTTCTGATCTGAACCTTCACTGCAAGGTTAATAGAAAGAAGCCTCTCTCTCTGGTGTTGTATGTGGATGATCTCTTCCTGAAAGGTGCTGACCCTCTCTTTCATCAATGCAAGAGGGAGCTCGCTACTGAGTTTGAGATGAAGGACCTAGGACGAATGTCTAGGCCTGAAGGTCTAGTAGAGACCTAGCGAGATTTTCCCTTTCTCAAGGAAAATACATTATGAAGTTTCTGGTATGATGGACTGTAAGTCCATGGAACTCAACTCTAAGAAGTTGAGCAGTAGCGTTTCTGGGCCCGTCTTACTGAGTATCGTCAACTCATAGGGACCCTGATGTTCTTAATAAACACCTGTTCAGACACATGTTGTGCAGTGAACACTTTGAGTCAACACATGGTTGATCATAACATTCACTGGGTTGGTGCCAAGAAACTCTTGAGATATCTCTGAGGCACGATAAACCATGGGCTGAGATACACTGCCGGGAGTATGACACTCCATGGATATACCGATGTCGATTGGGTTGGCACTGTGGCGGATCGTAAGAGCACATCTGGATGCTACTTCACATGTAGATCTTCTTTGGGTAGGAATCTAAAGTCGGTAGCCTTGAGCACCGCTGAGGCCGAATACATTGTAGCATGTATGACCTATTGTGAAGTCACTTGGTTGCGAAAGCTCTTCTGTGAGATGTTTGAGCATGTGCTAGATGCCACCGTTATCCTTTCTGATAACCAGAGGGGTATTCATTTGTCATAGAATCCCAGGTTCCACGATTGATCCAAGCATGTTGATGGCTGGTACCACTTTATCTGGGATATGGTACAGCGAGGCGCCGTAAGGTTCGATCATATAGGAACTGATGAGCAGGTCGCGGATATTCTCACAATTCCCTTGGGGAAGGTCATGTTCCTAACCTTCCCTGATAATCTTGGTATCATGGAACGACCCTATTCTAAGGGTCCTATTGGACGATGAGCTCTGGGAGCTCTGGGGGGCTTTCGGGACAACTTCTCAAAGCTATGAGCAACCACAAGGCTAAGCTTGCTAAACCTTGTTGGTGTGCTTGGACCCCACCGTTGTGATTATTGAGTTGGTTTACCTCTCATTATCTATGCCCCGTATGCATCCTACCCATTGAGTTCAGGGCTCATGGGAAGTACCTCTCATTTGGCCAATGAGATGGGAAAGGCTAGAGACTAATAGCAAAGACTGATGGACGCATCAGAAATTGTTGTACTCTCTATCTCGGATGGCACAGTCCAACCACTTGATCTGGGATAAAGTCTTGTGAGGTCTCGAACCTCTGCCTGACTTCGAGTCACATGAACCAACTTCAGGTTGGTTGGAGACTCTTTGTGAGTCTGATAGAGGTTTTGACCTCTGGGCTGAATCTGTCAGCCGGGAATGATGTCTTTGTGACTGACCCACTTTTGTTCTGAAATAAAGATGCCAGCAAAGCAAGTTATGGCGGGATGACGCACGATGTTTGGATTGCACTAGTGGACAGAGTTCTCCCTATTTGAGAGGGAGTGTTAAAATTGGACAACTAGGTCCAAACTCTAGGTTGTACTACTCAAATGACGATCCCAATTGTTTTATTGGATTCCTCTTTCGGAGAGTTGTAATATTGATCTAAATATCATCTCGATCGGATGAGTAGAACATGTACTTTGAATTTATTCCACTTATGTGCTAGGTCGGCCTGGAATAAAATATAGACTTAAATGTCTTAAAGGACGTGTCACACACCCACAAATATTCCTATATATTGGAGAGACTTAGAGATCATTTGACACATATTGGTGTGGAGGAATTCTCTCTCTCTTGATGGCATTGGAGCTGCATATTCTTTGTTTGGGTTGTTTTGGGGTTATGTGTGACACACTTGGCTGAATGACCTATTGGAGACTTTGTTGGTTGAAGCATCCTACTGATCGCCGTAACACCACCATTTCCTATCTCTGTTTTGGCTTGTCTTCTATCGATCTATTAGTATGTTCTATCTTCTTCAGTATTGTGCCCTAATCTGAAATGGCATAGAACATTGGCATAAATTTACAAATAGTTTCAAGTAGTTTAAAGATATAGACGCATAAATTCAATGAGCATAGTTTTGAGATGTATAAGTCCAAAATGGAATAGTTGTTGGTGAAAAAATATCCGTAGATCACTATGGATATATTTTCTTCCTTAAAAGGGATATTTCTAGAAGTATGGACTAGTTGGAAAAAAGGGAAAATATCACAATTATATGTTAATGTGCATGTGTTTTACATTGAACATTCTTCATTTTATTAAGAATCTATTCTCAAAACAATTAAATATATAAGGTTAAAACCTATTTTTTGTATCAAATTATTTTTTGTTTCTAAATACTATGTGTTTTACATCGAATATTTTTCATTTTATTAAAAATCTATTTCAAACAATTAAACTATATATAAAACCTATGTTTTGTATCAAATCACTTTTGGTTTCAATGGGAAACTTTTATGGCTAATGTGTTTTTCTCGAAATGTGATACACCCCATTGAAATGGGAGATATATGGAAATCATTCCTATGGTGTAATAAAATAGTTTCAGGTAGTTTGAAAATATAGATTCATATATTCAATGAGCATAGTTTTGAGATATAAAAGTCCAAAATGGAATAGTTGTTTGTGAACAAATATTAGTGGATCACTATGGATATATTTGCTTCATTAAAAGGGTTTTTTCTAGAAGGATGTCCACTAAGTTGGAAAGAAGGGAAAATATCACAATTATGTGTTAACGTGCATGTGTTTTACATTGAATATTTTTCAATTTTATTAAAAATCTATTTGAAACAATTAACTATAAAAGGTTAAAACTTATGTTTTGTATCAAATTATTTTTGGTTTCAATGGTAAAATTTTATGGCTAATGTGTTTTTCTCGAAATGTCCAAAAAATAATGAATGAGATAAATCCAAAGATCCAATCATAGAGAAAATCTGAGACAATTATCTTTAATTTTTTGTCTCCTTTAGCAACTCAGATCTGAAATCATATTCTTGAGAGCCTTAACATATGCCTAGAAAGTGGGTTGAAGAGAAATATTAAGGAGAGTTGAGTTAAGTTCTGTTACTGGTTGTAGTTCCAAAATTTCATAGAACTAGCTACAGGTCCAAGGTATAGTACTAGTTGCAGACCCAGAATTCCACAGAACTATTCATCCTCAACACATCCAAAAAATAATGAATGAGATAAATCCAAATATCTAATCATAGAGAAAATCTGAGACAATTATCTTTAATTTTTCGTCCTCCTTTTGCAATTGACATCTGAAATAATATTTTTGAGAGCCTTAATGTATGCCTAGAAACTGGGTTCAAGAGATAGATTAAGGATAGTTGAGTGTACTCAAAAATATACCTCATGGTTTGAAATATGATCCTGGTTACAGAAACAAGATTCCACGGAACAAGCCACAAAACCGAGGCCTGGTGCATATCTAAGTTCTATTACTGGTTGTAGGCCCAAAATTTCATAGAACTAGCTACAGGTCCAAGGTATAGTACTAGTTGTAAACCCACAATTCCACAGAACTATTCATCCTCAATAGGTCTGAAAGAAAATTAATGAATGAGAATTATCCAAAGATCCAATCATAGAGAAAATCTAACATGATTATCTGTAATTTTTTGTCCTCCTTTAGCAACTCAGATCCGAACTTGCTTTTCTCTTCTTAACTGAAGTGTTCTGGTTTGTTTGACTGAAAATATCAATGAAAAAATAGAAGAGTTTGGTGGGTAATATATATTGGTTTTTCCATGTATGAATGGAAATGTCTCTTTGGGTAGAGGAGTTACTGGTTGCGTTCATTTTTTGTATTCTTTGATTACCATTAGATATTGAATTGTGCAAGGGTAAGCTAAGACAGGAGGGTATGACAGGCGAGATGCTGCCACCCTTTATTCTTTTGATTCTGGGTTTATAACTATTGGGTTTTTCACTGTATTCTAAGTTGCTTTTTGATTCAGGTTTTTCCATTACAGAGGGAAAGCTATGGACAATAATCATGAAGCTCTTCGATTCATTTACTGATTACCCACTAGAAGGAAACTTACAGTAATGTGGTTAAACTAGATGATTACTTTATTCATAAATTACCCACCATGAAATGATAAATTTAGAATGCACTAGAAACTAATATTTACTGGTAGAATACTATAAGAGACTATACATATGCTTCAATAAGTCAACATTCATCAGTATATTTGAATACAAACAATTAAACAGAGCAACAACCGAGCAACGATTCATCAGTAGTTTTGAATACACATAAATAAAAACTTACCTGGAAATTCACAGAAATTCGTCATGGCGCAACTCCAGAGCAGCAACATAGCAATGATTTAACAGAGCTCACCACAATGCAACAGAATAGCAACGCCATAGAAAATCAGAAAAGAAACACACGAAAAATATGTGAAACCTGTGGTACTTCGCGGGCGATGTATTTATAAAATATGAGTTTGACCGAACTATTTTAAAATTTTGGCTGCACTAATAGTCCGGCCGAAATTTTAGTTCGGCCGAACTTTTATTGTTGGTTTTCCCATCTCTGACCGAAAATCTATTTGTCGATGCCGTCAATCTAAATAGAAGAATGAGTTTGGCCAAACTAATTTTAAAATTTTGGCCGAACTATTGAGGAAAAAAAATTTCTGCCCCCGATTCTCACAAAAGTGTAACCCAAATTCAAATTTTCACCCATAAGCATGATACCATATTGATGAGAAGGATTATGTTCGTTGATGATGTTAGTATAGGATGCATGGAAGAAGTAGAAAACAACAAATGGACCCAAAATAGGGGTCATGCAATGACATAGTAGGGCGATATGGAAAAGAAGATGGTGACCATGTGGAAAGGGATTTTACCAAGTAGTAAAAATTTAGTTCAAGTGTTATGAGGCCTTGATTCTAGACCCAATGTAGTCTTTAAAAATTATTTTTGTTAGGGGTTTAAGGTTGAGAAAGGAATCAAAGAAGTTCCATCAAAACTTTCGTTCAAGGAATCTTTTGCCTCCCTCCATTGACAAGTGCTGATAGTTGGACCTGATCAGATGGTGACATCAACTATGAGAAGAGATTAATTAAAAGAGTTAATAGCTAGTGACATCAACATGATGTCATACAACTGAAAAATTCAATCTTGTGGAAGTGAATATAGTCATATCCCCCTCGAGGAATTTTTTTCTCGTAGGTGTTTCGCAAGCCAAACATAGAAACCAATGGACGATTTTGATGGGCATGAAATTAATGTGATGTCAGCCAAATAAGAATCATATGGAAGGACATGATATGTTTTATTTAATAAGCCAAGAACTATTGGAAAATCCCCATTAGGAACGGTCATTAAGGAATCTGTTTCCCCCAAATGTTAGGAGGATCGAGGAGAATTGTTGACGATGGAAACCAATAGGTTAAGGTACACCCTCTCCCTCACTCTCTTCCTACCTATATGTCTATCCCATCCCAATTTCTCACTCAAAACCCCTCTCTTGCTATATATAATATATAGTAATATATATTATACAATAAATAAGATACAAATGCATTATCAACACTATAAAATGTATAAAATTAATAACAATAAAAATTCTAAAAATGCATACATGCATATATGTAATGAAATAATAAAAAGTATACTAAGTATAATACAAAATTCCAAACCATATTATACCATATGCAATACTACTCACTTTTGAATGTCATGAGCCCATAAAACACTATGATTGAGTTGAAGAAAAATTTAATGGCATATGTACATATTATAACTCTATCAAGTTATGTGTCTCCATCAAGCTCCATAGCATGATGGGTAGTTTAATTGAGGGTTTTATTTAGCCCTAGATGGACCTTTTAAAATCTTGATGGAGGGCTTAAAAAATACCCTCACAAAGATACATTTTCAAAATTTGAAACACAAGTTATTCCAAAAGATACTAACCCACCTCCATGGATTCACCCTTATTTTAATTTGAAATGACAATAATATAATTTTTTTTATCTCAATTGGGGTATACATAAAATAAATAATTATGTATTATGGTTTTGTGTATTTATTTTCTCATGAGAATAATATAAAAAAATAAATAATTGAAATAAAATATTTCGAAAATAATTACTTTGAATTTGTTGTATTTATTGTGCAAACTTACATATAAATGAATTTTAGTTTTACATGTAAACATGAAAACAAATAAAACAAATAAATATTATAAAATAAATATTTGTGAGTTTAGCTTTAATCTATATATTCATAAATTAGATTTTTGTAATTTTTTTTATGTTTATGGTGGCAATTCACATAAATAAATCCACTTGTACATGCCAACATGGAAATTACAAAGTTAGTTAACCTACTTTATAGAACTTGCCAATATAGCATAGACCACTTCTTTAAATATATGGTGATGTACTCCACCTCCAATAACATAAATACAAATTTACTCCACTTTAACACCATATGATAAAAACAATGATAAATTGATCATCAAATATAGTGATATACTTTATTTTCAATATAATACATAAACATTTACACCACATTAATACCACATAACATACATAATACTTATACTAAATTTTTATTTTGTTGTGACTCTTCATAAACTCTTAGATTTCTTTCTTAGATATATGTATTTTAATTTAGATAACATAGTATGATATTGAAGAAAAATTAAGAATCAATTCCAACTTACGACATTAGGAATCATATTGTTTACGAGAATGAGTGCATTACTCATCCCGCTCATGAGATTTGAATGTTATGCTGAGATTTGAATGATGCACCATGATATCCACCAAAAGAAGAAAATATGTAACAACTGCCATATATTATCCCCAAGCTCTCGAAATCTGTGCGAGAACGACATGCCTTCAACTGCGATGTATAAAGAAAAAGTGAGAACTTATGCCCTGAAATGTTCTATTGTTTAATTGGTGAAGAGATTCGAATACATACGTTCACAGCCGTGCCTGGCCCGTGTAATGGTTTAAAGTAAGTTCTTGATACGAAAGGGATGTGTCGAAATCTCTGTCAATTGCACGTGAAGTTCTGTGTACGACGCGTCGCTTGGGTATATAAGAATGGTTATCAATATGAATTATTTATTCAAAAACTACATGTTGTAATAATAATGTTGAATCATAAGATCTGGTATATCTGCTTGCGAGCTGTTGGATATATCCTGGTGTCACATTGACTACTATGAGGATTGATCCTAGGTCTCTGGTAAATTACTCTAAAAAAAATTACTGATTCATCAGGTGTCAAAAAAAAAAAATAATGTGGGCAAAGTCATCAGCTCACGGTATAGCCAATTCACTAACGCAGAGCTTATTTTCCACGCTGTAGATACATAAATATGGGAGGTGGTATATCCACATCGATAGATAGTGTACTTGATTTAATCTAGGTATATATTGTTGTATTTATGGCTTTATAGTTTAGGAAATAAGTTTTCCCTTCATATTTTAACTGTTTTTCACTTTTTTTTCAATTGTTTTGTTGATTACTAAACTAAAATTTATTATGACATAATAATATGTATATCTTAAACTTTCATTTTAGTTAGTTAATATATATATATATATATATATATATATATATATATATATATACAAACTCATCCACTTAATTTCTTGCAAATATCAAAATTAAGTCATCATAGTCTTCAAATTTCAAAATAAGATTTGAAAGTAAGTCGACATATTTGTCAGTACCTAGTTGTATGTTTACAGAACACACTCGGAGAAGGTATATGTAAGAAAAATTTGATGCTCTGAATGGAAATCTCAGGCTGGAATTTCAATTTCACTTTTCGTCAGAAACTTTTGTGACGGTAATATGGTTTTAGCATCTTTTATTGTACGTTTACACACATTCATAGAATGACATTTGCTACTTTAAGAATATTATGAAAAGACTCGAAAATGAAGAATAAAGGATTTGCATGCAGTCAAGTTTAATCAATGTATTAATTCTATAAATTTAATGCAGCTTAGCTCATGCCAGCAAAATCAAAATAAAAATAAAAAATAGTTTATATTTTATAAATTATGCATTAAAAATTTACTGTGGTACCTCAAAATATTGATCGATAATTTTAATATGTTTGAAATTTAAAAATTGAAAAAATATTATGTCTATGCTCGAATTTCAGGCCTCGGTAGAATCATTAACTAGCCTAGATCCATCTTAACTACGGATCTATCAAGCACCAAGAGGGATCAAATCTCTTGAGGTGCAAACCTCTTTTTTCAGTGCAAAACTTGAGGAAAGGTTTGCATCTCGAGAGATTTGATCCCTCTTAGCGCTTGATGGATCAGTAGTTAAGATGGATCTAGATTGGTATAAGTCATGTGCGACCAAGGAAAATCTATCGAGTCATTTTAATTTTAAATTTTTAGTTTGTTGAGATGATAAATATTGTAAATTTGTGAATGCAAAGTAACAATGTAATAATATTAAATGATAGAAAATGTGAATAAGTATGTAGTCAATTACAAATAACCTTCATTGTCATCAATCTCAAACTATTTTCTTCTACTATTATTATTGTCACCCTTGTTATTTTTGTCATCTTTTAAAATCAATTATATGAAAAATAGAGAAGAAACCATAAATCATAAACCATTTAAATATTTATCTTGAGTTTTTGTAGTAAACATCATACCTTATATCTCTTTCTCTCTAATATTATTAGGTTTAATTATTATAACACAAAAATCGTTCTACATTGTCAATAATGTTTTGTGCTTACACTAAAATCATTGTACAATATTAATCTAATAACTTTAAAATTAAGGTACCATCACACATCCAATTACATCAAATCAGAAATCAACATATACACTTAAATCAATGCATCTAATGCAAGAAATCAAATAAGATTAGAAAACAACATCTACACATAAATCAATGCATCTATTGCAAGTAATCAAATAGGATTAGAAATAATGTAATGTTCCTAAATTAGCTTCAGTTAATTGGAACATTAATTTTGCCTTGTTCATTTTTGTATTTCATGATTGATGAATAAAATGAAAAGGAGGACAAGAAAAAATCCTTCAATCAAAGAATAAATACATGCCCAATGTGAAAAGGGACAAATTTGGGCCTTTTGTAACAAAATCCACTTGTGTGTGAACAGAAATTGGACCACCTTCGAGAACCAGCGCAGTTTTAGAAGAGGGATCCAATGTGAAAGGGGTTAAGTCCATTGAAGTGGTTTAGGGTTTGTGCACCCCTTCAAGTTATAGAAAGGAGGAGACGGCTCATGTAGTGGTTGTTGAATTATTTTCGAAATAGAGGTTGCTTGAGCAACTCTAGCTCTCTAGGTTGTTTAGCCTAAGGGAAGAGGATTTCTTGTTTAGGAATCCTCCCTCCTTCCTTGAGTAGATCTTGGAGGAGATTGTACTAAAATGAGCCACTATCTGGAATTTTTTCCATGCTCCATCTATTAGCAACGCTGGTCCTATTGAGGATTTTGAATCTGCTTGAGTTGTAGCAAGTGATAGTCTAGATCTGCAGAGATCTAGTGTTTTAGAGGAGATTTCTCTCAGGGAGGGTGTCTTGTGACCACCCGAAAGAGGATCTCTCTCTTATTTTGTATTAAGATCTATAATTTATAGCATTTTCTTAATTTTTATACAGCTACTGCGTAGTCCCTCTCAAAAACTGTGTTTTTGCACTTGAGGGTTTTAATGTTATTTCAGTTTTGTGTAATAGATGATCTTCAGTGATTGAGGTTTGCCTCTCACTTTGTCAATCTTTGATGTAGCTAATTTTTAAGCTATTTTCAGATCTGATATCTGTTATAATAAATTCATCTTCATAAATTCTGAGGATTCTACAGTTCTGTAGCTTATATGTCAGATCTACACTTATTCCGGCATTATTTTGATGAGATTCCAAGGGGATCTTGTAGAGAAGGCTGAGTAGTTTCCAGATCTGATATGGATCTTATTTTTCAGCCATAGATATTTCATAGATATTATTTTTCACTTACATCAGCCAAAACCCCTGAAAAATAACACTGATATAATCTGTAGTCCTTTTCCTATGTGTTGCAGCAACTCATTGCAGGGTTTTTCTTCATAGAAATTTTTGTTTTTCCATGCCTAAGCTAAATGAATATTTTCCTGAACCTGCACACTAAAATTTCTACATAAAATCAGTCATTCTCTTTATAAATTACGTTGCCCAAGCTTCAACACTTTTCTTCATAATTTAGGTCATGGGAAATCAGGGTTTTTCTTGACTAGTCGGGAAGGAGGAACTGTTTAACATAGAAAAATGCCTTTTTTTGGGCTGAAATTCATAATTTGAGTCCCTCTTAGCCTAATATAACATATCCTAGATCCATTTCCATTTTTCTCACGCATATTTCCTTATACACCTATTTTAGTGCATAAATTGTTGCTTTTCCCCACCTTTCTGAAGTTAAAAGCTGAGTAAAGAGTGCTTCTGTTATTTCTATTGGTTTCTGATAGTTCTAAAGTACATTTCATGATATATGAATCCATCATATATGAAAAATATGTTTTTCAGTCATGATTTGCTGAGTAAACCCTTTGGGATCTTACCTTTCAACAAGGGTCTATAGAAAAAGTTTGAAAAGGGAAAGATAGCCTCTGGATATAATCCTTTATTTTAAATGTGACATATCCAGTAAATTCCACTTCATCAATCTCTATTTTAGAGCATATTTTTGATTGATAATGTCTTAAAGAGGAATATCTCACTGGTAACAGTTTGTGGGAGATTTGTTTAGCAGATCTAACTTGATTTGTTCTTGAAGATATTACATATTTGAGTCCCAAATAGCATATTAAATAGGAACCAAGCTTTGTATTGCATTTTATTTTCCCATATTTCATTATGCAGTGTTCCTATTGAGAAACTTGGCAATATTCCTGAAAAAGGGATATTACAGTGGTATCAGAGCATGATCTCTGGCACAGCCTGTGAGATCAAGCTATCAGTGAATTAAGAGAAGAAGAAAATATCAGATTTATGGAGAGGATGAGATTACTCTCATCAATTTTCATATTATAGAAGGGCCTCTCCAAGGAGGTTCAACCAGTGAAAAAAGAAGGGTGTAGTGAAACTCCAAGAGGGTTTCAAAGCAGAAGAAGCTACAATGAAATTCCTAGATAATTTCAAGAAGATGAAGGAGTGCCCAATACTTCTTATGATGAGTATGATAAAATAGAAGAGGAAGTACACTACACTTCTTATTCTAATCAAGAAGATAGAAGAAGATGTGGGAGGAGGAAGGAAGATAGGCTGATAAAGCTTCTTCCTAAATCCATGCAGAGCATTCATGAAGATCCTAAGAAAGCAAGAAGGGAGATGTTTGAAAAATCTCCAAAGGGGTTTGAGTTTCAATCAAACTCTAGATCTTCACAGAGTGTGTGTGAGCATGCAGCCACACATTGTGATATACAATGCAGTCATGAACTCAGATCTGCCATGAGATAGCTAGAACCATAAGGAGGAGTGACTAAGAGGGAAAATCTTAGTGATTTCTTGAAAGAAGATGAGTCTCAAGCCCTGAAACTCAGAAACCAGTTTTGTTTTTTAGAACATTATAAGGCACTGCATAAAAACACAGATCCATCTTAGAGGCCGATGGGAGAGGCTGAATTTCGGCATCATGCCTTGTTGGAGACAAGATTACCTTTCCATGCCTTTGCACAAGAGAACAAAGATCTCTCTTCTTCAAGGGTGGGTCATTCCATTGGAAGGTTTCTAAATTTTGTTGCAGAGCTAAAGGGAAAAAACATTGTTAGATCTAGATCTGATCTAGCACCTCAAGCAGAGGAGAAGGGAGATATTTCTCCAACTAGAGGGTTTCTTGTTGCATGGCAAGAAAATCCCCAGGATCTCAAATATGGAGATCAAGGCACAACACATGATTCATCTGTGCCATTTTTGAGGAGGTGTGGAACCTTGGAGACACAAGGAGGATATAGGGAAGAGGGCCAATCTCATTCCTATCTATTGCAGAAGGTTGATGCACCTAAAGAGGTGATTGGATTGCATAGTGGAAGCATGGAGGGTTTTCTCCATTAATGTATTCAGTCACCACTGGATGATGTCTCATCTCCTGGAGACATTGCACCAAGGAGGCCACTTGATCAGCAAGAGGATGTGAGTGCTTCACATGGTGAGGCATTTCTCATTGATTACAGAGGAGTGGAGACCTTGGGAGGTCTTGATGCAGCACTAATATTCTTGGGTAGGCTGAAGGAGGAGAGAAAAATTCTCTCAATATCATCCACCCCCACTCTCATTTCAGTTTCTGCGTTGTGGCAGGAGAAAAAGGGGAAGGGTGACAACCTTTTCACATCTACATTTGGCATGGTAGTTGTGCATGCACATGATTCTTGGGAAGAGTTAAATCAGACTCCTCTCTTCTCTTTGAGGATGGAAGGAGGCTCATCTATGAGTTGCTCCCTTTGCCTGATCAAAGCTATGGTAAGGACATTTTTTATTTACTTGCTGATTTACATATTGCTTCCTTCACCATACATGTGCATAATTTTGCTCCAAGGAGGAGCATTCTTTCTTTGAGGTTGCATGGTCTACTTGAGGCCATGAGCAGTATTGTTGACCTCTCCCTATGAGGACTTGTGAATGGATTTTTATTTGGAGAACATAATTACATTGCCTCATCTATGATTCATTTCCTCCAACCTTATGAAGAGATTGGGGCAGCATGCAAGTGGTTGGGAGACCACATTTTTCAGTAGTCTCTTTTTCATTTGAGGTCCAAACTGCGTTGGTTTCATATGAGGGATCTTTGCCATTCACATTTGTTGCATATGGAATACAACATGATTTATATTCTTGCTCCCTATGTTGTTGATGTTTCTATTTTTATGAGGAGCATATGTGGGAGAGGAGGAATGATACATAGGATGAATGTATCCATTGGGAATGAACTCTCCCATATTCATTTGTATTTCAAGAAGAGGAGGGAAATTTTTGTGGCCGCTGCATGGTACATTGTATCATCTTCTACAAAGGGTCATGCATTGAGTTTGTATCATGAAGGGGAGCCTCTCTCATGGGAGGAATTTGAGCAAGACATGTTTTTCTTGTTCTCCATTTAGCCAACACTTATTTTCCTCTATCATTTCCAAGCTTTGAAGAATCTTATTTCACCAAGCAAGTGGTGGGATGGCCACTTATGGTATCATGACTTGAGGCGGCAAGATGATGGATAGTGCTAGTCTCAAGGGGGGGACTATTTTCACCATCTAGCACATCATATGGCACTTAGTCCACATGTCTTTTGGAGCACATATGGTGAAGATAAATTGTTCACTGTATGCATAAGATGGTGGGTAAGGAGGCTCATTGAAATAAATGAAGGAGATCATGAAGTTTCAGATTCCTTTTGGGTTCATGGTGACCACACTTTTGCAGCCCAGGATCCACAACTCCACATCCATCATAGTGGGAAGAGGGATAGCGTGAGTTGGATATATTCATCCCTCATTTCTAGTCTTGTAGCCCCTACTCAATACACATCATGGGGATTAATGATTTTTTTTATGAGCTATAAAGGATGGCTCCTTTTATTTGGATGATAGCATGGGTGTGGGAGACACTCATTGGGAAAATTTTTACCCATGCTCATCATCACTTCTACCTAATGAGGCCATTGAGCAACAAGAAGATCACCACTTGTGTTAGAGTCGGTCCTTACAGCCCTCTGTCAGAGATCGTTTCGCTTTTGCATATTCATTCTTAGGTGTCTCGCTTGTTCCACTTCGTTGCATTTTGCTAGGAGCATGCCACTGACTGACGAGGGGGTCTGGTTTTCATGTGTTTCCTCATGTTTATACCTGCAGGGCTATTTAAGAATTCCTCAAAAATCATTTAATTTTATCGTCATTTCATTCATCATCATTAAATGTCAGTTTCATTTTTTTTTAAAAAAGGGTCTTTAGTCCTAGAGTCTAGGGTTTTTCGAGTCTTTTGCATACATGTCATAAAGCCCGCAGGCCATGAGGTTGGTTTCGCAAGTTTTGATTTCATATTTTTATTATCATAAGCATTTGAAAACATTTCTAGTCCAAAACTATGTTTTGGAACTAGAAATTGTTTAATTCCATTTTTGTAATAATTGTATTCATTTCACCATGAGAAACTTCACTGCAAGCCTCTGATCTTTTCCTAAGCTAAAGTGCCACATCCCTGCAAAAGACAACAAAGTTATCAGTTCAAAAATTCAGAAAAGCCAAAGGAGAAAGCATTGTAATAAGAGACCAAATGTCAAAATGCCAAAAACATTATAAAGTGGGTTCTCAAAACACATTTGAAATCAAATCTGATTGCATGAGATATTTCCTTCATATATAAACATGGCAATCATAATCATTTGCAAGAAATTCGCCAAGGCAGAAGTCGAAATCGTGTTTTGGAGGCCGAAATCGTGCTTAGCAGAGTTCTGGACAGAGTTTGGGGTGGGCGCTACCCACTTGAGGTGCGCACTACCCACTTGGGGGGCGCTACCCACTTGAGCGCTACAGCCAGTGAAAAATTACATGGGCGCTGCCCACTTGAGGGGCGCTACCCACTTAAACCAGCGCGCTACCCACTTAAATCAGAACCCAGAAAATTCGTTTTTGCGCCCAGATTCGATTCTAGTCGACTCCAAAAGCTTCCAAACAGGTTTTAATCATTGCTCATTTGATTTTTAATATGGTTGTGATGTCATTTATGTTGGGGAAACAAGCCATCCTTGGAGAAAAATATATGAACCCTTCATTCACATGCAAGTTAATTCCGTAAGGGTTTTGAAATTGTATGGGCAGTTTTGTGAAAAATTTGAAAACCTTCGAATGGTAGATATGTTCACACCCTGGCACGTTGTATAGATGATCCTCACGCCCTCAGTTATCATCTTGTTGCTGCTGTTAATGCTCTTTCATATTTTGCACAGTCTTATATCGACTAATCTACAGCCCTCATTACCATAATATCACCATTGTTGTTGTTATCATTCTATTACCACTGTGATAGTAATTTGTGTCACTATGGTCATGCTCTTCTCCCTGTTCTCCAGTTCATAAACACAGTCCTCTACTTGTTTGCTTCTTTGACAAACTTTGCCCATCATTACCAAAAGCTTGCCCCATACTTTGCAGTTGGCATTCATTCGTGAAACTCACTTATGGTCAAAACAGTGATAGTTTCCATGCCACTAAAACAGAGCCATCTTCATTGTAATTTTGTTTTCCTATGATTCTTTGGCAGTGGGTGATAAACTATCTGGAGCAGCGCAACAAACAGCTTGAGGATGAGCACGAACTTTATGAGCTGCGGCGAATCCGTGAAGATCGAAAATTGGCCCGGAAGAGACCCGGCGACATGACACCAATTGATCAAGATTCTGTGCTCACACGGGTTAAAATTCATTTGGAGAAGTTGATTGAGAAGGCCAAAAGAGACAAAGACCTGCTTCGTCACATGAAAGGCCATTATTGGGCTCGCATGCATGTCTGCAAAGCGAGAATGAAGATTCTGAAGAGGAGGTTGAGCGAAGCATTAAAACGGCGGAAAAGGCCTGATCCACTCCGGATTTTGGCCGAGGCTTCATTGGCTGGGAAAAATACATGATGGAGGGTATTTGCTCCGAATTTGAGCAAATTCGGAAAAAAATTTGTCATTTTGAAATTTTTTGGTCTAAAAACAGGTTTTTCAGTTAAGCGGGTAGCGCGCACATATACTCATTTTTTGTTGGGACACTTGCTGAAGGAACTATTTGCATTTTTGGATTTTTCATGATAAGTTATGCATCCTCAGGCATTGCTGAAGCATTGCATCAGATTCTGGATGGCCAAAAAGCTCAAAAACACCATGAAAACCACCTTGCTGCCACCTTTTGCACCAGCAGGAAGTACTTCTGGGAGAATGAAGTTTTGGAGGGGCAAATGAGCTCCAAATTGAGAAATTCCACTTGGGTTGGATAGCCAACATCCAGGGCTTTCCAACGAGATATCAGGAACTCAATTTGGATGCCAGGAAGTACCTCAAAATCAGGTTGAAAGGCGCGCTACCCACTTGTTTCAGGGGCGCTACCCACTTACATTTTTGGCTGAATTTTCAACTTCCAGCTCAGAATTTCGGCCAGTTGGGACCAGTTTTGCTTATGGATGAAATTTTTGGGTTTTCATGATGTAAATTGATGGTTGACATGTAACTTTGGCTTATTTTTACCTATTCTAGAAGATTCACTCTCAAAAAAGTGAAAATCATGTAAATGAATCAGTTTCCACTCTTTTAGAGGCAAGTTGTTAGCTGCCTAGATTTTAGCTCCTTGATTAAAATTTGTTGGAACTGCTCCTAGAAGGAGGATTTCGACCCCTAGAGGTGTGGGAAGGGGTTAGGATGATCTATATGATGTAATTTCTCAATCATTTTCAGAGGTTGGAGAGGTTGGACTCTTGGGAGACTTTTGGCACCATTGTACATATTTTTTCATATTTTGGCTAAGGAAAGATCAGAGGTTTTGCGGCACTTGTTGGGATCCTTGTGGTGTTTTTTTCTTGATGGTGTTTTCTCTCTGTTTACTGTAAGTTATTCATGTTTAATGTATGCCATTCCTTTCATATGCTTTTGAACTAAATTGAATGAGTAGATGAGGTTGAATCCATTGTTTACCGTGCTCTGCCTTTGAATTCATTTAGTTCTATATGTTTTCGACTGTTTGGAGAGGATCCAAGTTCTTCTTTGCCCTCTTCAGCTCCTCGTCGGTCTAATCTGTCCGTATATCCAATCAATAGCATCAAGACAATCACCTACCTCGCCCCAACTTGAAATCTGCAAAGGTCTGACCTTATCCCCGGACCCAAAATTTGTTTTCCCATTTCTCCAGCGGAAACCCAAAAAATCAAAATCAAACTTACCTATCTCTTTACTAGCCTAAAATCAGCTCCTATCGTAAGTCATCTCGCACCTTGTTTCTCATTTTATCTAGATTGATGGAGAGAGCCCTCTCCTTCCCTCGTAGGGCTAACTACGAGGCTAAGCGTGGTTTGATTTAGCCTTGATTTTTATCTCATTTCAGCCTGAGGTAGATTTGAGCGCTAACAACTTGTACCTCCCATTTCTCATTATGTACACTTGCTATCTTGCACTTGGAGAAGATCATTGGAGGGCAGACTCATTTCTTACCTTTTTCAGCCATGGTGGGATCCATTGTTGAAGCCATAGAAGGGGAAGGAGAAGTCTGGTTCTTCCTTGCACTTGCTCAAGGACAAGCAACATTTGGGAGGGGGAGACTGTAATGTTCCTAAATTAGCTTCAACTAATTGGAACATTAATTTTTCCTTGTTCATTTTTTTATTTCATGATTGATGAATAAAATGAAAAGGAGGACAAGAAAAACTCCTTAAATCAAAGAATAAATACATGCCTAATGTGAAAAGGGACAAATTTGGGCCTTTTGTAACAAAATCCACTTGTGTGTGAACAGAAATTGGACCACCTTGGAGAACCAGCGCAGTGTTAGAACAGAGATCCAATGTGAAAGGGGTTAAATCCATTGAAGTGGTTTAGGGTTTATGCACCCCTTCATGTTATAAAAAGGAGGAGAGGGCTCATGTAGTGGTTGTTGAAGTATTTTCGAAATAGAGGTTGCTTGAGAAACTCTAGATCTCTGGTTGTTTAGCTTAAGGGAAGAGGATTTCCTGTTTAGGAATCCTCCCTCCTTCCTTGAGTAGCTCTTGGAGGAGATTGTACTGAAATGAGCCACTATCCGGCATTTTTTGCAAGCTCCATCTATTAGCAGCGCTGGTCCTGTTGAGGATTTTGCAACTGCTTGAGTTGCACCAAGTGGTAGTCTAGATCTGCAGAGATCTAGTGTTTTGGAGGAGATTTCTCTTAGGGAGGGTGTCTTGTGGCCACCCGGAAGAGGATATCTCTCTTATTTTGAATTCAGATCTGTAATTTATAGCATTTGATTCATTTTTATATAGCTACTGCGCATTCCCTCTCAAGAACTGTGTTTCTGCACTTGAGGGTTTTAATTTTATTTTAGTTTTGTGCAATAGATGATCTTCAGTGATTGAGGTTTGCCTCTCACTTTGTAAATATTTGATGTAGCTACTATTTAATCTATTTTCAGATCTGATATCTGTTATAATAAAGTCATCTTCAGAAATTCTGAGCATTCTGCCTTTCTGTAGCTTATATGTCAGATCTACACTTATTCCGGCATTATTTTGATGAAAATCCAACGGGATCTTGTTAGAGAACGTTGAGTAGTTTCCAGATCTAGTATGGATCTGATGTTTCAGCCATATATATATCATAGATCTGAGTTTTCAATTACAGCATCTGAAACCCTTGAAAAATAACACTGATATAATCTGAAGTCCTTTTCCTATGTGTTACAGCAACTCATTGCATGGTTTTTCTTCATAGAAATGTTTGTTTTTCCCTGCCTAAGTTAAATGAATATTATCCTAAACTTGAACACTGATATTTATGCATAAACTCAATCATTCCCTTCATATATTATGCTTCCCAAGCTTCATCACTTTTCTTCATAATTTAGGTCATGGGAAATCAGGGTTTTTCTTGACTAGTCGGGAAGGAGGAACTGTCTAACATAGAAAAACGCCTTTTTTTCATTTATTTTTTGCCTGTGAGTCCCTAGTAATGTAATATAACATATCCCAGAGCCATTTCCCTTATTCTCACGTATATTTCATTATACGTCTATTTTATTTCATAAATTGCTACTTTTCCCCACCTTTCTGAAGTTAAAAGCTGAGTAAAGAGTTTTTTTGTTATTTATATTGGTTTATGAGCATTCTAAAGTACATTTCATGATATTTAAATCCATCATATCTGAAAAATTTGTTTTTCAGTCATGATTTGCTCAGTAAACCCTTTGGGATCTTACCTTTCGACAAGGGTCTATAGACAGAGTCTGAAAAGGGACAGATAACCTATGGATCTCATAATTTATTGTAAAGGTGACATATCCAGTAAATTCCCCTTCATTCAATCTCTGGTTTACATCATATTGTTGATTGATAGTGTCTTAAAGAGGAATATCTCACTGGTACCAGTTTGTGGGAGATCTGTTTAGCAGATCTAACTTGATTTGTTCTTGAATATATTACATATTTTAGTCCCACACAACATATTCAAGAGGAACCAATATTTTTCCTACGTTTTATTTTCCCATATTTTCTTATGCAGCGTTCTTATTGAGCAGCTTGGAAATATTCCTGAAAAAGGGATATTACACCATAGGACAAATCGTGATGAAATACATGGAAATTCTCTCCAAATTCCCCTTTCTAATGGGAATAATTTGTAACAAACCCATGGGATTACTCAAATCCCCTTTTTTCTTCTGAAAAACATCTCACTCCTTGACATGATAGATTACGTCCTCCTAGAGGCTTCTCCATGAGAACCTTTCCCTGATGGCTTAGTATGTTTTGGTGATCCCTTGATTCCCTAAAAGTGGTGGGTCATGTGCTGCATGCAAGATATTCTACTTGAGTCGAGAGGCCCCTGTCAATAAAATTCATTCCCGGAAATAGATGATCTCATCTATCACCCGATACATGGCATCTGTCACATTTCCATCCAACACCTCAGAAGCAAAGCGGATGTAATATTCCCAATTAGCCATGAGCTAGTTGGAATATTAATTTTTTTATTGTTGTCTTGTTTTATGAATAAGAGGACAATGGAGGTCCATAAGTCTCCTTAATAATGAATAAATCGATGCCAATGTGAAAAGAAGACATCTTGGCAGCTTAATTGAGCACCCTTAGGTGTGAGAAGGGGCTGGAACATCTTGACTGGGTCAACATTGACCAAATCAACAACGCTGTCATGGAGGAGTGGCATTCAATGAGGGACAACTCAGTTTTAGATGGAGACACCTTGCATGGAAGTAGGGTCATAAATGAATGGAGCTTAGGGTTTGGAAGCTCATATATTATAAAAGGAAGAGCATGGTAGCCATATTGATTATGTTGATGTATTTGATATTTCTGAATATATGGTATGTTTAAACATATAGCTTTCTTTGAATGTTTAGCTAAGATTGCAAGTGTTGTTTATCACTGGGTGTTCCTGATCGGGAATCCCGCCTCTTTTATTAAGAAGCTCTTGAAAGAGTAATGTATTTTACTTCCACTTTCAGGCTTAGGTCCAAGCTTCATATTACATCTACAGCGCAGATCCTGTTGAGGGTTGAGTTGTTTTGCAAGTTGTAGCAGTGGAGACCAAATTTGGGTCAATTCAATACTTATTTTCAATGGAGAAGGGTTCCTTTCCATTATAAGGATATTAAGGAAGGCCCTTGAGCATATTTTCAGATTTTGGCATCAAGCCACATATTTATTCTCCCCTACAACATAGTTTCATTCCAGATCTATGTTATTTTGAGGGAGGAGTTGCAAGGTGGTTTCATCACACCATTTGGAGAGAAGGTTTTCTAGTAAAGGGATCAGTCTTTCAGCTAGAAAGTATATTGGAAGAGGCTATCTTTCTTGCTATATCAGATCGGCCACACTTTCCAGATCTGTATGTTGCAGTGAATCTATAGCCTTAAGGCTTTGATTCCCATATTGTATGGTGTGTATTTCTGAAAACCCTTGTGGGGTTCTTCACTATAAGTTTTATAGTGCCTAGATCTGAATCTAGTTTATCTTTGTGGCATATGTCAGCCCTACATATTTTTTATATTCATTTTTTGTAGCAGTGCCTTTTAAACAACTTTGTGGCAGTCTTCCTGCTCTTTGATATATAGTAGCAGCAACACTTTTGAGGGTTTTGTCCATTGGAGGCTTGTTATATATTGTTGTACATATTATGACCCATTTCATATTGGCCTCTTGCTTTTATATGATGATTAACACTGTTGTTCCAACATTTTGCACTATATTCCTTCTTTTCCCATTTGGGAATAGTACAGTGGTATCAGAGCATAATATTGGCATAGCATGTGCATCTTGAAAAGACAATATGTCATCTAAAGAAGGAGATCCTCTTACTAATAGAGAGAAGAGGTATCAAAGAAGAAGATACTTGACTATACAAATGGTAAAGAAGACAAGGGTAAAACCGCATTATCCCGAGGAGAAGATGAAGAGAAGAAATTTCCTAAGATTATTCTCAATGTTATGCAAGACATTGATAGATAAATAAAGGAGATGAGGATGGATATATGCAAGGAATCCCCTAAAGGATTTCAACATGGTGAAGGCTCTAGCATTAATCAACACTAGAGTGATCAACCAGTGCAGCAACAACAAGTTTCCTAACACTCTACAATTCCTACATTCTTAGCAATGGGAAATGAAGGGTTTCAAGAACAAGAAACTCCTGAAGACTGTTGCATGGAGTATGAGTCTCAATCTCAGAGATTCAAGGACCACTTCAGTTTTCAAGAATTTTGTCAAATCAAGGACAATAGGAGACCCAAGCATCATAATAGAGGTGGAGGATTAATTTAGAATCATGATCTACACCACATTATGGGTATATTTTTCTTACCCAAATTTTATGGGTCATCTAAATGCACTGTCAAAAAATGGGTAGGAAAAGTTGACATCTACTTCGAGTTGAAAAAATATCTAGAGATGGAGGCCATTAAGATAGTAGTGCTACACCTTGAGGGTGAAGCTCATGATTGGTGGTTCCATGGCTTATATACATTGGTTCATGCCAGTGTGACTGCATATTCAGAGTTCACAAGGAATTTGGTAGGGAGGTTTTATAGAAGAGATCCTGAGGCATCATTCATGGGGCTTTCAAAACTCAAACAATCAGGTAATCCAGAAACTTACCTTTATCTTTTTTTAAAAATTTCTATTATGGTCCCTGATTTATCTGCAGCAAGAAGGGTCTATATGTTCATTGATGGGTTAGAAGAACCTCTTCATGGGTTGGTTAGGTCTACCAAGCTCACTACCCTTCAAGATGCCATTGAAAGGGCTAGAGATTTACAAGGTGCCTTGCCAAAAGCAAAGGCAACATTTCAACACAAGCCCTCTTTTCCATCAAAGGGAAAAGATTAGAAGGATCCTCTTTCAAAGGGGAGACAAACTAAAAAAGCTCTTGATGATGATGTCTTAAGAGATTTGAGGAGAAGGAATCTTTAATTCACATGCCAAGAATCATGGGCACCCAGACATAGATGTGCAGGGGGAAAGGCGCACTATATAGAGGTCTTCTTAGATGATGAGGAGGAAGAAGAATATGAACTAAGAAGAGGTCATAGAGCTGACACAATAGGAGATGAACCAACACCATCAGGATATGGGAATGGGGCATTTTCTCCAATTGGAGGGGCTCTTGCATCATTGAGAGGAGTACCTAAGTACTTAACCTTCAAGGTTCGAGATTAAATCTTAGATTAGAGGGTTTTTATTTTGATTGATAGTGGTGCTACCCACAATTTTATTGATGCCCAACTAGTGCAGAGGAGGGAAATACCCATTGATGATTTTGAGGGATTTTCTGTTTTGGTCCTAGGAGATAGAACTGTGCAATGCATGCATTATGTTCCATCCTTATATTTCACCATGGGGACATATACATTGACTGATCACTTCTTTGTGGTAGACATACCTGACACCAATGTGATATTGGGTGTGCAGTGGTTGATTACTTTGGGGAAATTCACCACAGATTGGGAGACCTTGCAGATGAAATGGGTGGATATAAAGAGTGGAAAAAAATCATATGATTAAGGGAATGCACACATATCCCTCACATAAAACTTCCACATAGAAATCAGAGATGGATTTGCGCAGTGGAATCAATGACCTAACGGTCCCATCTATTATGCACATGACTTTGGCCCATGGGACATTATTGTTTTGTGGAAAACCACTTGGGAGGCCACCTAATCCAGATTTGGTGAGACAAGTATCTTATCATGATGCACCATTCATAGATTTAGGAGGAATGGGAGCATTAGGAGGCCATGTTACAACGTTGAGAGTCTTGGGTAGACTCAAGGAGGAGGGAGAAATTCTCCCAAAATCATCATTACTCACTCTCATTCCAAATTCTGTGCTATGGGAGGAGAAGCATGGGAAGGATATCAACCTTCCAACATATTCCTTTGGCATGGGAGATGTCAAGGAGAAGGGAAGCCATATGACAGATGTTCTTTGTGATATATCATCAGCACTGTCACTATGGGAGATTGATCCATATTTGAAATCGCAGCTGTTGGTGGAATATTCCAAGGATCTTTTTACACGTATGATACTTGATGACCATATACATGAGGAGCGATATTCCATCCAAGATGAGGTAATTTATTATCATGGTAGGATCTTCTTATCTATAGCCTCCAAGCTCAAGGAGAAGTTGCTACAAAGATATCATGAATATTTTCTCTTCATCCATACTTATTCAAGAGAGCCTACAACACTATCATGGAAAGCTACACTTGGGAAGGCTTTGAAGAGGAGGTATATAAGAATTTTCAAAGATGCATGGACCATGTGGAGATAGGAGAGATACATAACTCAATAAAGGAGTTATCACAACCACCTCTTTTCTCTTTTGGAATGAGAGGGGATCTATCTATGGACCACTCCATTTGTATGAGCATAAATTTTGGTGAGGAAGATGCTTATGTACATAATGTTTCATTTGTTTAATATTTGCATTCCTTTACCATGTATATGTAGGCCATTCCTCCAAGGAGGATCATTTTTCCATATAAAATTCATGGCCAGATTTGGGCCATAAACATTTCTGAACATGGCCACTTCCTTGGAGGATATAGGGAGATGTTGTATCACTATGGGTGCACTCCAAAGGCACCAAACATTTCTTACCTTTTCAGCCATTGTGAGAAAAATTGGACAGAAAATAAGTGGTGGGGAAACCACTTGCCATATCAATATCTAATGCAGTAAGGAGATTTACTACGTTGGTTCCACATGTGGGACTATGACCCACCTCCATTGTTGCATATTTCCGTTTATATGTATTTTGTTTGGATCCCATACATTAATGATGTGCTTATTCTTTTGATGGGAATGATTGGAGGGAGGAAGGGAGGATTGTATGTGCCCTATGGGAGAGAAATTATCCATGTTATTTATGCTACATGCTTCAGGGAGAACATTGGGAAAACCATGTTTGTTTCATTGGATCTATTGCTTTCTTGTGGGATGAATCATTTGCATCTCATGAGAAATTTGGACGATAATTTCATGGAGGGATGGATTGGGAGACACTTAGCTTATGAGGGGAGCTTATCACATGAGGGTGTCACCAATAATGGAGGAGAAGAGTTGCAGCACTCACCTTGTCAGTTTCCTGAAGACAAGCAACATTTGGGAAGGGAGGACTGTAATATTCCCAATTAGCTAGGAGCTAGTTGGAATATTAATTTTTGTTTTGTTGTATTGTTTTATGAATAAGAGGAAAATGGAGGTCCATAAGTCTCCTTAATAATGAATAAATTAATTCCAATGTGAAAATAAGATATCTTGGTAGCTTAATAGCACACCCTTAGGTGTGAAAAGGGGCTAGAACATCTTGACTATGTCAACTTTGACCAAATCAACATCGTTGTCATGGAGGAGTGGCATTTAATGAGGGACAACGTAGTTTTAGATGGAGACACCTTGCATGGAAGTAGGGTCATAAATTAATGGGGCTTAGGGTTTGGAATCTCATATCTTATAAAAGGAAGAGGATGGCAGCCATATTGATTATATTGATGTATTTGATATTTCTGAATATATGGTCCATTTAGACATATAGATTTCTTTGGATATTTAGCTAAGATTGCAAGTGTTGTTTAGCACTGGGTGTTCCTGATCGGGAATCCCACCTCTTTCATTGAGAAGATCTTGAAATAATATTTTACTTCACTTCCACTTTCAGGCTTAGGTCCAAGCTTCATATTACATCTACATCACAGATCCTATTGAGGGTTGAGTTCTTTTACAGGTTGCAGCAGTGGAGACCACATTTAGGTCACTTCAATACTTATTTTTAGGGGAGAAGGGTTTCTTTCCATTGGGAGGACAGTAAGAAATGTCCTTGAGCATATTTTTAGATTTTGGCATCAGGCCACATATTTATTTTCCCCTACAACGTAGTTTCATTCCATGTCTTTGTTATTTTGAGGGAGGAATTGCAGGGTGGTTTTAGCACACCATTTGGAGAGAAGGTTTTCTAGTGAAGGGATCAGCCTTTCATCTAGAAATTCTATTGGAAGAGGCTATCTTTCTTGCTATATCATATCAGCCACACTTTCCATATCTATATGTTGCAGTGAATCTTCATCCCTAGAGCTTTGATTCCCATCTTGTATGGTGTGTATTTATGGAAACCCTTATGGGGTTCTTCATTGGAGGTTGTATAGTGCCTAGATCTGAATCTAGTGTATCTTTGTGGCATATATAATCCCTACAGATTTTGTATATTAATTTTTTGTAGCAGTGCCTTTTAAACAGTGTTGTGGCAGTCTTCCAGCTCTTTGATATATAGTAGCAACACCTCTTTTGAGGATTTTGTCCATTGAAGGCTTGTTATATCTTGTTGTACATATTATGGCCCATTTCTTATGCATATTTTGCTGCTGTTATTATGATTATAAGGTCTCCATATTGGCGTCTTGCTTTTATATGATGCTTAACACCACTATTCCAGCATTTTGCACTATAATCCTACTTTTCCCATTTGGGAATATTGCAGTGGCCCTTGCAATAATCCACCTATATTTGAACCCTCCAATCTACATCAAGCATCATCAAAGACAATGATGTTAGCCTCTGAGACAAAGAATATACCACCACATTTTTCTTCCTTTTGACATACTCGATGTCAAAATCGTAGACCTAGATTTTTCTGACCCACTTCTTATGTCTCTCCTGTACTTGTTTCTGCTTAAGGAACAACCAGAGACTGTTTTGGTTCGTCCTTACTTGAAATGTATTACCCACCAAATACTGTCAAAACTTGGTCAATGCATGTATGATGTCCAACATCTCTTTTTCATATATCGAATACAACCTGTCATGTGTAAATAGATTCCAACTCTTGAAATATATAGGATGCCCCCCCTGCATCACAACTAAGCTGACTCTCTCTACTAAAGAATCACACTCCAACACAAAGGGTTGGTTAGGTAATTCAAACATCGGACAACTTCTCATCACCTCCTTGACCCTATTAAAGTCCCTCTGTGCAGTGTTTGTCCAACAAAAGGCCCCTTTCTTGGTGAGGTTTGTGATGGGTACTTCAAGATGTGAAAACACCTTGACAAATGTCCTATAATATGTGAAAATGCCTACAACCCCTAAATTTCTATCACATTCTTTGGTTTTGGCCAATCTTGATGGCCTGTATATTCTCCTCATGGACCCTCACTCCATCCATTCTAATGATATGCCCTAGGTAGAGCATCTATGTAAGTCCAAACTCACACCTATATAGCTTGGAATAGAAATGTTGCTCCTCCAAAATACACAATACATCCTCAATGTGCTGCAAGTGTTCCTCCCATGTGTGACTATATATGAGAATGTCGTGCAAGAATAACAACACAAGATTCCTCAACTCACCATGGAAGATGTGGTTCATACAAGACTAGGAAGTGGCCAGAGGATTAGTCAGCCCAAAGGGCATCACCAAGAACTCGAAGTGGCCATAGTGACATTTGAATGTAGTCTTACGGACATCCTGGTCCCTGATGGTACCCTGACCTCAGATCGATCTTGGAAAAAAACTTCGATCCCCTCAACTTATCCATTAACTCATCAATCCTAGGAATGGGTATCATTTCTTCATGTTTTTCTTCTTTAGATCATTGTAGTCAATGCACATATGTAAGGTGTCATCCTTCTTCTTCACCAACACTATGGAAGAAGAAAAGGGGCTAGTGTTGGGGGGGATTTTTTCTAATGCCAAGAGCTCATGGATGGCTCTCTCAATCTCATCCCTATAGGTCTTAGGGCGCCTATTGGGAGTGGTGATCACTGTCTGGATGCCCTGCTCTAACTCAATAGTGTGCTCAAAAACTTGTTCTAGTGGTCATCCCAGTGGTATGTCCCCAAATTTTGTGGGGTAGCGTCCAATATAGATTGCACATAAGGGTGTACAGACTACCCTATGACTCCTGTCTCTGAAACACACAGCTCCAATTCCCACTCTATGTTCCCCTTCATGACATATACCTCCATCCGGTGTGTCGAGACTATTGGAATCATGATTTCTGTTATACCAAAACCTGCAGGTGTTTGTCTTCGCTACAATCACCAAGGTTAGGATCCATGAGAGGTGGTTAGTCCATGTCACGAAACACACGGGTAACGTTGAACCCAATATACAACAATCTCCCCCCCAACACAAGCCTAGTGAGTTTCAAACTCGACATATATTTCTCTAATACCACTTGTTGGAATCACGATTTCCATTAGACCAAAACTCACAGGTGTTAGTCTCCACTACGATCGCCATAGTTAGGATCCACGAGAGGTGGTTAGTCCATGTCGCAAAACACACAGGGAGCGTTGAACCCAATTTCCAACAAATAATGTCTGGGGTGGATATGTGTGCACGCCTCTGATCATCTGGCTCTTCCCCCTCTTCTTGTCTATCCACTCCTTCTCTAATATCTCCCAATTATACAGTGACTTTTACCAGCGTAATTAGCCACTGCATACCCAATATCATATTGGTGTCTGGGATGTCAACCACAAAAAAATGATATGTCACCGTATATGTTCCCATGTTTATAGCTAACACTGGAACATATCTCAAGCCTTGCATGGTACTAGAACCTGGAACCAATACAGAGAATCCATCAAAACTCTGGGTTGGTATGCCCCTCTTCTGCACTATTTGAGTATCAATGAAATTATGTGTGGCCCCACTATCCACCAATATCGTAACACATTTTCCTTGGACCGTGCCTCAGAATCTCAGTGTTAAATACTTGGGAACTCCTCCCAAGGATGCAAGGACTCCTCTAGTTGGTGCAAATTCTCCTCCTGCTATTGATGGTGGGGGTGGAAGTGGATCTCCTCCTAGTGCATCAGCATTGGCATCTCCTCCAATCTCCCCATATGCCTCTTCTTCTCCCTTACTATCAGAGAAGACCTTAATGTAGTGTGCCTTCCCTGCAACACAATGATTACCCAGCACCCATGGTTCTTGGAAATTGAATCATAGCTTCCTTCATCTCAAATCCCTCTAGGTATCAACATCCAAAGGCCCTCGACCCTAGTTCCCCTTTGGGAGTAGAACCCTTATGTATTTCCCCTCAGCTGAAATGTTGGTTTTTGGGGAAATGGAGCTCTTGTCCTTGGTAAGGCATAATGTAGATCCCTGGTCCTCCCAATTGGATCCTGAAGCTTAGCTATTCTAGTAGATCTGACTAGTCCATGTAGCAGCTTCTCCAGTCTATCGATAAACATATACACCCTCTTGGCCACAAAAAGATATGAAACCTGTTGTCTTGAGGGGTCCTGACCCAGGTTCGGAGTGCAAGGTTTGCCAAAAAACCCCCATACTACTGGCCCTTTCAGTAGTGACATGCTTTCACAGGTCACAGTCTCACCTGAAGTAGTATGGGTGGGTGCTGGAACCAGGTTTCCGCACCCTGAGAAAGGAAGGGTAAGGCAATAAGGGCTGCATTCTGTTCAGATTACTTCATTTCTTCACAGGGTTAATTATGTATCTATTTGCATCCACGTGCACTAGATCTACAATTATATGATTTTCATAACATCAACACAGTGTTATATAAACAGAGCAGAGTAGATCTAAATCCAAGCATTCAATACACAGAATTTCACAGCAGAAAGACAGAAAACACATAACATAGTAATTATCAACAATTCATATAATAGTACTCATGGATTCAGATCTCTAATAATCCTTCACATTTATTCATTCATCAACCTTTCCTTACAATTCGCTTCCCAACTTCTGCCCACAGCAGCAGGGTCCGCACATAGCTGGACTAGGATCTCTGCGCACACAACCAGCAGGTGTTCAATCCCCAAAACCCAAACAGATAGCTTAAAAAACAGATCACATCAATAGCTCATCAATTCCTCTCTCTTACAATCCAAAATGCATCTCTATTTACAACAATCTAGCCTCAACATTCCTATGGTCCGCAACCCATGGTTTTCGAACCCCTAGTTTACCCTTTGACCCATTACAATGCATTCGGGGCTTTGGCCCACCCCAAAACCCATGGGCTATACTAAATATAATAAAAAATAATCAAAATGGACCAGTTTTACAGCTTGTTAGGAGACCCTGTTCCAACAGTCCCCCAACAAAATCTTATGACTCGTCCTGAGTCACTGCACTAGTGCGACGTCTATTTGCGCACGCAAGGTAGCCAAACTGCAGACAAGTGGAGGGAGTAAATCCTGACTTTGGGCCATAGCATTTTGCACAATGTTGACCAATGCCAAAGAAGTAGACCCATCTACATCCGCAGTAACCCGTTCTAACAGCCGATGGAGACGTGCGATGAAAGACTGAGCAGCGTGTGCAATCTGAAGTGCGGTATCAGACCAGGGCTTCAATCATTCCAAGCAACCTTCTTGGAGTGGAGAAGGCCCTCAATCCTTTCCATGGTGGCTAGGTGCTGCATGGAAACGAGGGAAGGTGTGGAGGCCTGGACTTGCTCCAGAACAGCTTCTTCCTACTGTAATTCCTATTGGACATGCTGAAGCATGGGATGCTGTTGTACTACCATCCATAACTTCATAGCCATTTCGGCCAATTGGATTCCCTGCACCAGCTGTTCCTAAATAATACGCGTAGCATCAGTGACCATGGAAATCCGCTGGGCTCATTCTTCTAGAGGCATGTCATACTACTGTCGCCTGTCTCGGTCACGGGGTGAGCCTCTCACAATACTCTTCAGGATAGTCCTTGTAACTATGTACTAGATAGCTATGCTAAATTTACTTGAACACCCCCAGTAATTGGGTCAGAAGTGTGAAATATGGAAGCGCGAGGGAGTATACATACATTGCTTCTAGTGGGCAGCGTTCGGAAATGACGAAGAAGTCGCAGGAGGTCTCGGTACTGCAATGTTTCTACGAGGTGTGGTTTGAAGATAATCCCTTCTGTCAGAAGCTCGTGCGTACTCCTATTACTGCACTTGGCATCCCCCGGTCCTCTTAGTAGTTCCTTTGGCGGGTTGGGGTCCATCATTTTGATAGAGAGAGAAGCATTACAAAGAGTATGGATGGCCACAAAAAACTAGAACGTAGATAGCCAAAGCCTATGAATGGGTGAATAAATAGCTTGGCATGAAGTTGTCCAACCATCCACGCCTCCTCTAAAATTGTTAATTGGTGAGGGATTTCGTTCATGTCATGTACCCTTAATCCTGTGGACCGTTATTTTCATTAATTTATGTGCTGACAACCTATCGCCTATTTTTTGTACTTGCGGGGGTCTTTTCTTAGGAAATCAAGACATGCCGGTGGTTATCCTTCATGCCCTAGGTCGTGTCCATGAGTTGTCATACTAGAGATGACGCTTGTATGTCATTTTCATACCTGGAGTGAGGGTTGAGGTGAGGTATATCTGAAATTTGGTTAGCAGTCTTGTCGAGGCCTTCATTTCACTCGCAGGCAGGACGTCCCTGTTTGAGATGGCTCCATTATACATCCTGATGTCATTTATTACTTGAGATTTTTGCTGATTTTTAGACAGGTTTGTAATCCTACGCGTGCTAAGGGCTGCGGCACCTCGATAATTCTGTCCATGCAAGGTTCGATCGCACTCTTGAGTATTTCTCTGCAACAGGTATCCACATAGGTCAACTAGACTTAGAGCCCATATGGCCATAGGGGTCCCTATGCGCAATATCACCCTACTCTAGTATGTCCCTTGAGTGAAGAATATCAGTCCTTGCATTGGTGTTTCACATAGCATTAGCGGTAATGTTTTTGGCCTACGGTCCATATGACTCTTCAGGTCATCCAGCTATTGATCTTCACATGCGTCCTCTTGGTAGGGCAAGTTTCTTTCTGTGGTAGATATTTGACGGAAATTCATGATGGTCCAAAGGCTTCGCAGTGCTGAAACCTCATGCAACCGACCTTGCCAATTTTCCAGCTCTTCATCGGATTCGGAAAAAAATTCACTGTCTTTTTTCCAATAGAGCATTCCTTCATCTGTGGGGTTAAATCGATCTTCATCTTGCGTAGTTATCTTATAAATGTGATCCAATTCCTTTCTTCATAGGCTGGTTTTTTGTACCGTGCACCTTCTGCTAGGTCTAGTGGTACTATGACACGTGTACCTTTGTTTTTGAATACCATGCTACATTTCTTGAGATTAATGACACCTCCCATGTCTATTTCCCAGTCCAATCCAAGGAGCGCAGGGTAGGGGTCTGCATCTTCTACTATTTCTATTACTTCAAAATCAATTAGGGCCCATACCCCTGCGATGTTCACCATGACCTTTGGTAACCTACCCAGAGGGATGATATTTTGTTGATTCACCTTTCGCAACTAGATAGTAGACCATTCCAACTTAGGCTCTCCCATTCATTGCCATGTTTTTTTTGGTAAGACGTTGGTATCTGATCCAACATCTAAGATAACTTGATCCATTTCATAGTCTTCGATCTGTGTATTTAACCGGATTTCTCTCCCGGTGCATTTCTTATAACTGTATAATTTGTGTGCATCCTTGGTCTCAGGGATCAAGGTGGGTTGAGATGCGCAGGTATTCAATAATGCTAGGAGATTTCCTATGGCCTACGGATTCCTTAGCAACTTCATACATTCCTTTATAAAGGGCTCAACTCCTTCTTTTATCTGAGGTTACGCGGGGGTTGCCAATGGTATTTGTTCATTGCAATACAAACCTTTCTAAGAGGCAAGCCATTCTTTGTTTCCCTGGGTGTCCAACCCACTACGTGTCATGACTTTTATACTTGGGTTTGTCTCACATATCTCAGTTTTAACCCTTTGTACGTTCTGCGTAGGGTTAGACTTCTTTTCCTGCATCTTGGCTATTAAAATTGGGTAGTCTTATACCTCATGGTCTAGCTACCTATAATATTTACATGATGGCCTGGTGGGATTAGGGCATTCTCTGGAAAAGCTCCCTATTTCGCCACAGTTATAACAGATTAGCTGACCTCGTCCCTGACCTACGCTGCTTCCTCCCCGACCTCCTCTGCCTCGGGCCAGTGACTCTCCAAAGTACATAGCCAGTCTTAGCAATGGAGGGTCTGATTGCACCCAATATAAGTTCCCACGATCCATCATTAAGTCATATGTTTGACAATTTTGCTCATCATGTCCCACTAATCGACAGAATCGGCACTGTTGTTGCTTTAGTTCTGGGACGTACACACCCAATAGAGGGAAATGGTTTGTATCATGTAGGCCTACTACTCAGCAATCATCACACCATAGCACAGATTTGCTTGATCCTGGTTGCAACAGGGCAGGTTCCCTACTTACCCCTAGGCGTATCAGGCTAGGCCCTCTTGCTTGCATATAATCAGTCAACATTGGGCACTGATCCTTCGTATGGCTAGACACCTAGCAACGTATGTACTAAATATCTACACAGATGTCCTTTCCTCGTTCTTTGCATAGGTTATGTATCTCCATATGCATATCCCAAATTTGTTCCTGTATTTTTTGTACCCCTGCCGACGTATCCTCTTGGGGTGCAGCTTCTAATTTCATCGCGACTTCCACAGCTTTCTCCTGTGATTCAAAGGTATGATGACTCATTGGCGTACGCAGGTGAGCTAAAAACATGGAGATGAACCACTTCGTATGTTGTCTATCACCGTACTCGAACCCTCCTTCCCTAATTTCTTTCTTCAATCGTTGATGAGCCTCCCATACTGACTCAGACATACCTTGTTTCAAGTCCTTTACTTCTGCTACCAGCTAGGAATAGGATTTTGGCTTTCGAAATTGCTGCTTTAGAGCATCCTTGATATCTTGAATGGAGGTGGTCCCATTATGGGAAAAGTGTCGCATATACCAGTCCAAAGCTCTATCTTCGAATGCTAAAGAAAATTGCACCCTCTTTATCGTGTCACTTCACAGGTTCTGCGCAGACTAGACGAGTCTGCCACAAACCAAAACCAGTCCATATCCTCGTCTCCTACCTCCTTGAAGGTAGGTAGTTTCAAATGCACAGCCATATCACTGTCTAGGGGGGGTGATGGTATAGGCCAATTCTTACCTTTACACGTCTGAGGTGGCGATACAGCTGAGAGGTTATGTGTAGTAGGTTCCTGAAATGGATTTTAGGCGGATCTCCCTTCGTCAATGTTGGTTTGATAGTATTTACCACTGCAGGTTGCGATCCCGTCTAGATTCGAGGTCATTCATTCTATATGACTATACAGATTTCTCTTTTGACACAGTAATTTCTTGATCAGCAATGCTAATGGACTCAGGAATTTGCCTCGAAATCCTTTGAAAAATCGTCTTTCAGCTTCAGAGTATGATACAAACTGATCAATAGAAAATTCTGTTACAAATCCTCCCAGCACACTATCTACCCAGTGATCCACCATGTGTGTGATAGTATTATCAGTTTTCTCAAGCTGTTCGAGTAACTCCGGGGTCAAAAAAGTGAGTCGCTCGTCCTTCCAGCACTTTTGGAATTCCACCAGTCTGGCCAGCCACTCTTGGAGTTCAATTGCAAAAGTCACAAAGAATATTTTGTAGCTTTCAGTAAGGATGTACCTATCATTCCACCTTTCCATCGTTAACTTCTCACTGTGATTTTATTTTACTGCAAACTCCTGGATCTGCCTTTCGAACCAGTCCTCGATCTCTTTTATTTCAGGCTTCCAGTATTCTCTTATCATTACCTGATTCCTCTCTCAGACCTCTTCCGGTCCCGGAAAAAGAACCATTTGTTGACTTGAGGGGTCCTGACCTAGGTTTAGTGTGCAAGGTTTTCCAACAAACCCCTATACTACTGGCCATTTTGGCAGTGACCTACTTTCGCAGGTCATAGTCTCACCCGAAGTAGTATGGCTCGGTGCTGGAACTAGGTTTCCGCACCCTGAGAAAGGAAGGGTAAGGCAAGCAGGGTTGTGTTCTGTTCAGATTACTATGTTTCTTCGCAGGGTTTATTATGTATCTATTTTCATCCATGTGCACTAGATCTACAATTATATGATTTTCATAACATCAACACAACATTATATAAACCGAGCAGAATAGATCTAGATCCAAGCATTTAGTACACAGACTTTCGCAATAGAAAGATAGAAAACACATAACACAATAATTATCAGCAGTTCATATAACAGTACTCACAGATTCAGATATCTAATAATCCTTCGCATTTACTCATTCATCAACCTTTCCTTACAATTCCCTTCCCAACCTGCGCACACAGTAGCAGGGTCCACACACAGCTAGACTAGGATATCCGCGCACACAGCCAACAAGATTACATTCCCCAAAACCCAATTAGATAGCTTAAACAATAGATCACATCAATAGCTCATCTATTCCTCTCTCTTACAATCCAAAATGCATCTCTATTTATAACAATCTAGCCTCAACATTCCTATGGTCCACAACCCATGGTTTTCGGACCCCTAGTTTACCCTTTGACCCATTACAATGCATTTGGGGCTTTGACCCACCCAAAAAACCCTGCACTATATTAAATATAATAAAAAATAATCAAAATGGACCATTTTCACATCTTTTTAGGAGACCCTGTTCCAACAGAACCATCATTGAGAGCCTCAGGAACTCATTGATATAAGTCTCCGGGTGCCCTATTGTTTTAAGCTTAGCCAGCTTGAAAAAATGTTCTTCTGGGTCCTTCCAGTCAAACCTCTCCACTAATCTCTGGGTGAACTTTTGATACAAATTCACCCCTGTGTGAACCAATGTGGTCATCCCATGGAACCACCGATCATGAGATTCCCCTTCATGGTGCAGCGCTGCCACCTTGATTGCCTCAACCTCCACCATTTGGTTCATCTAAAAATATATGTCTAGCTTCTCCACCCAAGCCTTTATTGTACTCTTTGATGGCCCATCAAAAGAAGGAAAAAAAATTCTACCTACGGTACATTGCAGGTCATTGCCCTAGGTGTACCCACCTCCTCTATTATAGTTGCAGGGTCTATGGTTATCCCTCAGATGAAAAAATTCATTGAAGGTCAAGTGATGTCTGAACTCTTTCCCATGAGATATGTACTCCGCAAAATATTTGTCATAATGATGAACACCCAGCCCCTGAGGTCCTCCTTCTCCTGTCTCTGTGGCTAAGAAAGTAGGCATGGTAGATTGTTGTAAGGTATGTGGAAATACCATTTTCTCAGGTGAATGGTGAGAGGTTCCCATCATTCTCCATTCTGAAACCCCCTCAATATTTCCCTCTATCTTCTTTCTCCAAAAATTCTTTGCCCCATATATTCTATTTTCTTGGTGGGCCCCTGTGAAAATTTGAGGAGGAGGTTTCCAAACTCCTTCCCGTCTTCTACTTATGCCATTGATGCCTTCCATTTATCCTCCTCCACTGCAACACAGACTCCTTTTTTGAGTGTGATATCAAGCCTACATTCTATATCTTTGTACCGCCTTTTATGGCCTGAAATGTATTCTTTATCTTTGGGTGTCATAGACCGGTTGCTCCATAGGCTGAGCTAACTCTATGAGCTCTGATACCACTGTAATATTCCGAATAGGAAAACCATAGCAATAAAAATCATACAAAGACTAAATCTACAACAGTATGGAAAACACATTAAAAACACGATGAAAAGCGCCAGAACTACTGAGCCATTTTATTAAAATACTAGAGATGAAAAATGAGTACAACAATGCTAAAAAATATATCACTCTATCTGTCTAAGCTGGTTGGAATGACGTGTCAGATTCTCCCACCCAAAACGCTACTCTACTACTACACTTCTTAAATCTTCCTGTGCGCTGCCCTGTTGGAAATGTTGTTGCTAGCTGAATAGGGTTGTGTATATGAGCCTGATCTAGTGCTAAGAAAATTCTAGTATTTGGACACCGTACTCTAATCCAAAATTTGAGAATAACCCAAAAATGATTTCTATAAAGGTTGACCCCAGAAAATCACCCTCCTAGGGTTTGAAAACACACTATTGTTAGGTATGTAGAGCTATGGACTAAGATGATAGATAAACTGGTTGTAACTGCTCCCCAAAGATAAAATATTGAAGGGATAATCCCCTCACTAGATTCCAAAAGGAAATTCCTTGGAATTTATCCCTCTTCATAACCCCTCTACTGCCAGAATTTTTAAATCACTAGGTTACTGCACTGCTATAGGATGTAATTCATGTGGCATGATGCCAAGATAATGAACCTTCTCCCGTTGAAAAATAAAATTCCTCTCCTGAGCAGGCACTCAAATTCCTCGAAGGATGAGTTTTGGATATTTTCTCAAAGACACCCATGTTCTAAGAAAAATTTCAGACTCGGCTAAACATCTCAAGCGTGCTCAAGTCGTAAATACCAAAAGATACAATGTGCAAGAATGTAATGTCCGAAAATTGGATTTCTCAGCAAATCATGCCTAAAAAATGATTTTTTTAGGAATTTGTGCTTAATATATCATAAAAAATGTTTAAAAACACTCATAAACCCATTCCAAATACTGCAGAAACCTTTAATAAGCTTTTATGGGCGAAAAGGTGGGGAAAAGTGAGGATTTTGGCCCTAAAATGAGTGTCTAGTAAAATCTGCGTAAAATAAATGGTCAAGGTTCTGGAATATGTTATATTAGGTTAAGAGGGATCTTTATGTATAATTCCAGCAAAAATAAATTCGTTTTCTAAGTTAAACAGTTCCTCCTTCCCGACTAGTCAAGAAAAACCCTGATTTCCCATGACTTTGAGTATGCAGAAATTTAATGAAGAAAGGGTAGTGTATTTTCTAAAGGTATAAGATGTAAAAAAATATTAAAAATCATATAATGAGCTAAGGCACATGGAATAGTCATTAAGAAAGGTTAAACAACATTTTTACATAGAAAATCCCTCAAGATTGAGGTGCTGCAACACAACAGAATGACGCAGAAACCCTTGAGCGTTATTTTCAGGAGGCTGAAGCTTATTTTTATTGTATTACAGATATAAAAATGATAAATACATGAAAACAAAGATCTATAATGAAAAAAAATTCCCAAAGGGATCTTTATTACATTCCCCTTAGGGATTTCAACAATACATGAAAATGTTGGAGCAAATCTGAGTTTTACTGCAGCAGTTCTGCAGAATGATTCAAAATTTTTGAAGAAAAATCTTCATTAAATGTATCATATCCGAAATATACTTGGATTTTTTTGCCACTCCAAGGATCACTCTTGATGCAAGGAGGCTTCCTTCACATCAGAGATCTAGCTCCATAAATATTCCAAAAACCCTGCAATATTGCTCCTTCAGCAATAACGCAAATTTGGGGAAGGAACTACACAGTATACCATGAAGAACACATTGGAATGATGCCAAGATCTAAAATGAATCTCAAATCATTCAATATAGCTCCTCAATGGATTAGAACCCTCCTCCACTGAAAAGGAGTACTGAAATGCTCTAGATCTGAGAAGATCTAGACTCCACTTGTTGTAGCTTACAAAATCAATCAACCCTCAATAGGATTTACATTGCAGTTGAAATTAGAAGCTTGGCCAAATTCCGGATAGTGGATTAATGTAGCACATCCTCCTCCAAATAGCTACTCCATGGAAGGAGAGAGAATTCCTAAACAAGAAATCCTCTTCCCTTTGGCTAACCAGCCAAGAGAACTCGAGTTGCTCAAGAAACTTCTAAAATCATCAACAACCTTTTTCATGAGCCCTCTCCTTCCTTTTTATAAAATGAGGAAGTGCAAAACCCTAAGCCACTTCACTTGAATTAGCCCCTTTCACATTTAGAGGATCCTTCTAGAACTGCGCAGATCACTTAGGAGGTTCAATGCACCTGGACTGTCTTGTGATTTGGTCTTATTGACCCAGTCAAATAACTCAGCCCTGTTCATAAACAAGTGGGTTTTATGCAACCAGCTCATATTTAATCCTGTTCACATTGAGCATGTATTTATTTTTAGATCTAAGGAGTGTTGCATGTCCTCCATTAGTCTATTATTCATAATCATGAAAAATAAAACAAAATTCTAATGTTCCAATTAGCCTAGCTAATTTTGGAACATTACAATCCTCCCTTCCCAAATGGTGTTTGTCCTCAAGCAACTGCAAGGATAGAACTAAAAAATATCTCCTCCTCCTACTGTAGCATCCCCATATGATGACTCCTCCAAATAATGAGATGATGTGTCAACAATAAATCTCCATATTTCCCCTCCCAAGCATGCGAGTTAGCTGAATAGCTATCAACATGAAACAGTAAAATACTCAAGAATGAAATAAGGTGCTACCTAGAGGCTTCCTTGAGGCATGGAATCTAAAGTGTATGGGAAAGTAACATCCCCCATGTGACTTCTCTATCATCAAGAAATCATCCACACCAAATGAGTCACCTCCCAATCATGGCAACTCCTGAAAATGTTCCTCCACCTTGAGCTCCTGCAAAGTAGGTGGGCTTAAATTATGCACATGGTAGACAACATAGCCTACCCCACACTGCTCTCCTCTCCACTTAAGATAAGTGTAGAGTGAAAACTAATCTTGGGCTGCAAGGACATTTCTCTCAAGTGGCATCATGAGGATTAAATCTGCAAAGATCCTCCCTCCAATGTTGTAAAACCAATCAGCCCAAAATATCTCATATGTGATGGATAGAAGAGTATCACCATGAGGTACTCCATCACACACATGGCTCACCTTCAAAATAAACAAGTGTTTGGCAACGATCACCACAATTTCTTCCCATGTTCCCATTAGAACATGTGTTGTAGAGAATGTGGGAATCTCCTTCCCAAAAAGGACACACTCAACCATGTGCCTTACTCAACATCATGTCTCCCATCAAGATAAAAACAACATCAGCAACTAAGAAAATGATCATCACCATAATGGAGGAAATACTGAAGGTTTTATGTAATGCAAAAGAGTACCAACAGTCTTCCAAGTCCTCATAGCGCAGTTTTACAAACTGCTACTTCAAAAAATTGTATTTAAAAATGCTTCCTATGACATGGTTAATCATATAAATAAAGAGACTAATATGTAAGGAAAACATCTTTTCCCAAGGCCACATAATATATGGATGTCTCCATCATGCAAATTGGCCCAATGAAGTTCACAGAGCTCAATAAATAACTTTCCCTCTTGTGGAGCAATGCACTACCAGGAGATGGTAAGAGAATGCAAGCAACAACTCTCACCATATGCTAGAAGCAAGAAGATACATGGATTCATGAGTGAACCCTCAAGTGTAGTTTGGCACACTTCCATGAAGAGAAATGAACCAAGCTCTGCATGCAAATCCTCTTCTCCATGATTGGAAACCCAAGACAAGAGGAATACATCATCTTCCTCACCTCCTCTTTGCTCACCAAGTGCATTGAATGAGAAGTGATCCTGGGAATACTCCATCAATAAATCCCATCTCCAAAGTGACAACGATGTTGGCCTATACAAATAGGCTCCCCTCAACACATAGCTCCAATCTTTGACATGCGGAATGTCAAAGGCATCTTCCATAATGCTGCTACATAAGAGAATTCCTTCCCATGAATAAAGTCCTTCTTGAACATCTATGGTCAAGGAGTAACCCCTTTTCACTATGATAGTGCCATATTCTACTCCTACAACATCATGAAAACTGTGAGAGAAAATCTGCCCCTGCTCTCTCAAGAACATCCCAAGCAACAAAATCCTTTGCTGCTTTCTCATACTTCCATCATCCCATCCATGTAGTGACAACATGGTGCTTGACATGAAAAATGTTATGCCAACACAATGTGCCCATGCTCTTTGCTACTCCATGATGCAAGTATCCTCCCATATATGTGGTTAAGGGATGCATGTATACATGAGATAAATCAAAATAATCAACACCCTTACCACAATTTTTTCTCATGCAATGGGGGCAGCTCATAGATGAGCCTCCTTCCATTCTCAAAGAGAAGAGAGAAGACTGTAATAACTCTTCCCAAGAGTCATGTGCATGCATAGCTACCCTGCCAAATGTAGATGTGGGAAGGCTTCCATCCTTCCCCTTCTTTTCCTACCACAGTGTAGAAACTGAAATGAGAGTGGGTGTGGATGATATTGAGAGACTGCTTCTCTCCTTCTTGAGCCTACCCAAGACTCTCAGCACTGCATCAAGATCTCCCAAGGTCTCCACCTTTCTTGAAATCAATGGGAAATGCCTCACCATGTGAAGCCTTCACCTCCTCTTGCTGATCAAGTGGCCTTCCTGGTGCGATGTCTCCAACAAATGAGACATCATCAAGTGGTGACTGAATACATGAATGGAGAAAACCCTCCATGCTTCCATTGCGCAATCCAATCACCTCTTTAGGTGCATCAACCTTCTACAATGGATAGGAATGAGATTGGCCCTCTTCCCCATCTTCTCTCGGTATCCTCATGCTTTTGCACCTTCTCCATCTCAAGGGATTTTGAAATGTAGCCCCTTTGATATCTCTAAGGGAAGATCTTATTCATCCCTTACTGCTCTTGCACAGTGCAGTGCAATTCTGTTGTTCTATATCAACAACACATAGAAATGTAGATCTCTCCATGCAATAGGCTGAAATGAAAATAGATGAATCTTTGACCATACCTTGGTGAAATGTAGAAGCAAGAAATTCTTCTAAAACTGTGTAGTCTTCCTCCATTGAACATGAAGGCTGCTTCTCCAAGGTTGTGCCAACGCTAGTACAAGTCTCCACCTTCTCAATCTCCTTGAGATCTTCTTCAATGCCCTTCATTCTTTCAAGTGGTGGAGCCATGCTCTGACTTTTCTCTGTATTGCTCTTCTTATTTGTGAGGATAGGAAGTGCGTGGATATTCCTCTCCTTCTTGAAACCTTCTGCAGGTCTCACTACAACTTTCTGCTTCTTGAAACCCTCTACGAGTTTCATTTTCTTCCTCCTTCTTCTTTTGTATAACCTCTTTGAAGAGCCTCTTCCTGGATCTAGAATATGATGAGGTGAAACTCATATCCTTCAGATTTATTATCCCCATATCTTCTCTCCTCTGATACTGCTGCAAATTTCCCTTTTCAGAAGTATCAAGATTCTATTCCAGAGATTGACTGCAGGGGCATTTACTGGGTATGTCACCTTTGAGAAAAGGATGAGATCTAGAGGCTACCTGGCCATATGCAGACTCTATATATAGATATTTCAATATTCCTACTTCAGGGATTCAACACTTTTTCTTGAATCCATAGGCTAAGCCAAAGATCATGCTCTGATACCACTGTAATGTCCCAAAATTGGATTTCTCAGCAAATCATTCATGCTCTGATACCACTGTAATGTCCCAAAATTGGATTTCTCAGAAAATGATATATTTCTTCATATATCATAAAAATTGTTTAAAAACACTCATAAACCGATTCCAAATACATAAGAAACCTTTAATAAGCTTTTATGGGCAAAAAGGTGGGGAAAAGTAAGGATTTTTTCCCTAAAATGAGTGTATAAGAAAATATACTTAACATAAATGGTCAAGGCTCTGGAATATGTTATATTATTTCAATCGGGATCTTCATGTCAAATTTCAGCAAAATAAATTTTTTTTTTCTAATTTAAACAGTTCCTCCTTCCCGACTAGTCAAGAAAAACCCTGATTTCCCATGACTTTGAGTATGCAGAAATTTAAAGAATCAAAGGAAACATATTTTATGAAGGTATAAGATGTAAAATAGTATTAAAAATCATATAATGAGTTTAGGCACATGAAATAGGCATTAAGCAAGGTTCAACAATAGTTATACATAGAAAACCCCTCAAGATTGAGGTGCTGCAAGAAAAGAGAATGACCTAGAAACCCTTCAGCGTTATTTTCAAGAGGCTGAAGCTTTTTTTTACTGTATTACAGATCTAAAACTGATAAATACATGAAAACAAAGATCTATAATGAAACAAAATTCCCAAAGGGCTCTTTATTACATTCCCCTTGGGGATTTCAGCAATACATGAAAATGCCAGAGCAGATCTGAGTTTTACTGCAACAGTTCTATAGAATGATTCATAATTTATCAAGAAAAATCTTCAGTAAATGTATCAGATCAGAAATATACTTGAATTGGTTGGCCAATCCAAGGATCACCCTTGATGCAAGGAGGCTTCGTTCACATCAGAGATCTAACTCCATAAAGATGCCAAAAACCCTGCAATACTGCTCCTTCAGTAATAACGCAGATCTATGGAAGGAACTGCGCAATATACCATGAAGAAAACAATGCCATGATGTCAAGATCTGAAATTAAGCTCAAAACATTCAATATAGCTCCTCAATGAATTAGAACCCTCCTCCACTGAAAAGGAGTACTGAAATGCTCTAGATCTGAAAAGATATAGACTCCACTTGCTGCAGCTTACAAAAGAAATCAAACCCTCAATAGGATCTACATTGCAATTGAAATTAGAAGCTTGGCCAAATGCCAGATATTGGATCAATGTAGCACATCCTCCTCCAAAGAGCTACTCCATGGAAGGAGAGAGGATTCCTAAACATGAGATCCTCTTCCCTTTGGCTAACTAGCCAAGAGAACTCGAGTTGCTCAAGTAACTTCTAAAATCATCAGCAACCTTTTCATGAGCCCTCTCATTCCATTTTATAAAATGAGGAAGTGAAAAATCCTAAACAACTTCACTTAAATTAGCCCCTTTCACATTTAGAAGATCCTTCTAGAACTACGCAGATCACTTAGGAGGTTCAATGCACCTGGACTGTCTTGTGATTTGGTCCTAATGAACCAGTCAAATAACTCAGCCTTGTTCATACACAAGTGGTTTTTATGCAACCAGCTAATATTTAGTCCTGTTCACATTGAGCATGTATTTATTTTTAGATCTAAGGAGTGTTGCATGTCCTCCATTAGTCTATCATTCATAATCATGAAAAATAAAAAATAAATTCTAATGTTCCAATAAGCCTAGCTAATTTTGGAACATTACAAAGAATGATCTTCATGGTTTCCCTCACCCCCTTCTTATTCTTGTGAAACCCTAACAACCTTTGGTCCACTCATTAACTGCGTTGCCACTTGTAACCTTGCCCTCCACACATGTTTCGCTTCCCTCATGGGCCCACAAGAGCTGCATTGTCCACATTAGCTCTAGGAAAGTGGTTTTATTCTAACTACTGGGTTTATGGGTCCCTTCAAAATTTTATTTACCTATTGATCTTAATAACAAAAAAATTGGAAAAAATTAATATTTATAATTAGCTATCAACTAATTTTAAATATTACACAACTCTTTTGAGGAAGGATTGGATTACCACTCAAAATGACAAGGTTCAAATCAGCATCAAAATTCAATCTCGGGATAAATTAGTCAGAGATTTTGAAAAAGTCCTCGCTTCTGGCATACATCTTCTGATTAGTTTAGAGTCTGTGATTTAGGTTCATGGGGTTGCTTCTATGGGATTTGTGGGAGAGATGATGAATGAAGAGTAACTCCTCCATGATTTCCAATTATTCCTTGATCCATTTAGAAAAGCATCCACCTCTGATGATTTAAGGGTCACCATATAGATCATTACTCAATACATGATAGAACCAACAAGGATTTACACCAAGCTGGTAACCTTATCAAATCAAAGCAAGGTCAAGAAGGGCACGCACATACCTAATTCACTTTAATGTCTCCATAGGCATGATGAATAGCAACAGAAGGTGATTGTAGTAGCTGTCGAGTATATATTATGGCGCACCTCCCTCATGACGAAACTACACATATATGTTCAATATTTAGCTTTTACGTAGTTGTTATATTATTGTCCAATTTTTTTGTTCATAATAAGAGAGGCTAGCATAGAGTCTAGTAGGAATATGATGAGTAATAATATATCCCAAGATTCATGGAGAATTCCAAGAGTCAAGGGCAAGATAAGAGTTACCCTGTTTTCTATAAATATACCCTCATGTGTAATATTCCCAATTAGCCATGAGCTAGTTGGAATATCAATTTTTGTTTTGTTGTCTTGTTTTATGAATAAGAGGACAATGGAGGTCCATAAGTCTCCTTAATAATGAATAAAATCAAGGCCAATGTGAAAAGGAAACATCTTCGCAGCTTAATTGAGCACCCTTAGGTGTGAAAAGGGGTTGAAACATCTTGACTAGTTCAACTTTTACCAAATCAACAATGTTGTCATGGAGGAGTGGCATTCAATGACTGATAGTGCAGTTTTAGATGGAGACACCTTGCATGGAAGTAGGGTCATAAATGAATGGGGCTAGGGTTTGGAAGCTCAGATCTTATAAAGGGAAGAGGATGGCAACCATATTCATCATGTTGATGCAGTATATGATATTTCTGAATATATGGTATGTTTAGACATATAGATTTCCTTGGTTGTTTAGCTAATATTGCAAGTTTCGTTTAGCACTGGGTGTTACTAATCAAGAATCCCAACTCTTTCATTGAGTATCTCTTGAAAGAGTATTGTACTTTACTTCCACTTTCAGGCTTAGGGCCAAGCTTCATCTTACAACTACATCGCATATACTGTTGAGGGTTGAGTTGTATTGCAGGTTACAGTAGTGGAGACTACAGTTGGGTTAGTTTAGTGCTTATTTTCAGTGGAGAAGGGTTACATTCCATTGGGTCGACATTAAGGAAGGCCCTTGAGTTTATTTTCATATCTTGACTTTAGGCCATATATTCATTTACCCCTATAATGCAGTTTCATTCCATATATGCATTATTTTCGGGGAGGAGTTGCAAGGTGGTTTCATCACACCATTTGGGGAGGAGGTTTTCTATTGAAGGGATTAGCCTTTCATTTAGGAGATCCATTGGAGGAGGCTTCACTATTTGTTATATCATATCAGCCACACTTTCTAGATCTATATGTTGCAGTGAATCTTCAGCCCTAGGGCTTTGATTCAGATCTTGTATATTGGTGTTTTGCTGAAAACCCTTTGGGGTTTCTTCAGTGAAGGTTGTATAGTGCCTAAATCTTTATTAGATCTATATTTTGAGGAATATATCAGCCGATGCTATTTTGTATATTCATTTTTTGTAGCAGTGCCTTTTAAGCAGCGCTGTAGCACTATTCCAGCTCTTTGATATATAGTAACAGCACCTCTTTTGAGGGTTTTTTCCATTGGAGGCTTGTTCTATCTTATTTTACATTTTATGGCCCATTTATGATGCATTTTTTGTTGCTGTTGTAATGAATGAAAGGTATCCATATTGGCCACTTTCTTTTAGATGATATTTAACACTACTTTTCCAATATTTTGCACTATATTCCTACTTTTCCCATTTGGGAATATTACAGTGGTATCAGAGCATAATCTTGGCACAACCTGTGCATCTTGAAAAGCCAATATTTCATCTTAAGAAGGATATCCTCTTACTGATAGAGGGAAGAGGTATCAAAGAAGAAGACACCAGAATTTTGACTATACAAATGATAAATAAGACAAGGGAAAAACCCCTTTATCAGGAGGAGAAGATGAAGAGAAGGAGTTTCCTAAGATTATTCTCAAAGCTATGTAAGAAATTGCTAGAGAAATAAAGGAGATGAGAATGGATGGATACCAAGAATCCCCTAAAGGATTTAAACATGGTGAAGGCTCTAGCATTTCTCATCACTGGAGTGATCAACCAGTGTAGTAGCAGCAAGTTTCCCAATGCTCTACAATGCCTACATTCTTAGCAATGGGAAATGAAGGGTTTCAATAACATGAAACTCTTGAAGACTATTTCATAAAATATGAGTCTCAATCTCAAATATTCAAGGACCACTTTAGTTTTCAAGAATTTTTTCATATCAAGGACAATAGGAGACCCAGGCATCATAATAGTGGTGGAGGATTCATTCAGAATCATGATCTACACCACACTATGGGCATATTTTTCTTACCCAACTTTGATGGGTCATCTAAATGCACTACCAAATCATGGGTAGAGAAGCTTGACATCTACTTCTAGTTGAACAAAGTTCCAAAGATGGAGGCCATTAAGATAGCAACGCTATACCTTGAGTGTGAAGCACATGATTGGTGGTTCCATGGATTGTCTACATTGGGTCATGCCAATGTGAATGCATATTCAGAGTTCACAAGGAGGTTGGTGGAGAGGTTTGATAGAACAGATCCTAAGGCACCATTCATGGGGCTTACAAAGCTCAAACAATCAGGTAATCCAGAAACTTATATTTATGAGTTTTTAAAACTTTCTGTTATGGTTCCTGATTTATCTACAGCAAGAAGGGTCTATATGTTCATTAATGGGTTAGAAGAACCTATTCATGGGTTGGTTAAGTCAACCAAGCCCACTACCCTTCAAGATTCCATTGAAAGGGATAGATATCTACAAGATTCCTTGCCAATAGAAAATGAAACATTTCAGAAAAATCCCTCGTTTCCATCAAAAGGAAAAGAAGAGAAGGCTCCTCTTTCAAAAGAGAGCCAAAATAAAAAAACTCTTGATGATGATGTCCGAAGAGATTTGAGGAAAAGGAATATTTTCTTCACATTCCAAGTGTTATCAAAAACTTGGACTTGATGGCTACTAATCAAATCAATCTCATGTAGCTATTTCAAACCAATATTCTGATTGAGGCTTAGCCTCCTCAACCTGAGAGGGCTCTCTCAAAGGGTTAATGATTTTTGATAAAAATATAGATGGCTAGCTCTATGTGGGGGTAATAATTAGATAAATGTTAAATGTAGGTTGAAAATCACATCAGAAAGTACACATTGGGCTTATGGAGTAAAAATAGTTTCAGTAAACCAATAAATCTACTTAAGATGGAAGTTGAGGCATATCAGAGATTTAGTCAAGAGATACACATGTGAAACTGTAAAAAACACAGTCAATTTATCTATATAGGAAGTCTGAGAATAAAATATGGACTCTGAGTAACATAGAAAAACACCACTGTAATAGGATAGTAAAATATTCAATTAGAACAATAACACACTAGAACTCCTTCTGAATCTCAAGTTGGCTAAGTAGAAATATATGTACTAGCTGAAAAACTAGTCAATTAAAATAAGCACAGTCTTTTGCTAAAAATGTCAAACCCCTATATATTCGACTTCTTAGTCCTTTATAGAACATTTACCACATGAGATAATCTTATCTTGTGCTAGATACATTGAATTCTTGACTCTTGACACCTTGCATAACCATATGACATGGTATTTATTACAAAAATACAACTAATCTAATAAACCATCCTACTACAAATAGGATTAAAACTCCTTAACTCTATCCATAACAACCTTATCTAAAATAAATTACATTATTTTACAAGTATATTCACACATGGTCAAATCTGGATGATAAGCTTCAAATATTTATGGCCATAATGCTGACCTCCATCAAAGTAGGAAACAATCCCCTGTTTTCTAGGCATAGTGTCCTTTGCACTTTTGAAACATTCTGACCACCATGAACTTCATTATTTCGAGCTCCTTAGCTGTTAGAAATTAAATTAATAGATTCCAAACTTCCTCCTTAAGCTCCATCTGTCCAAAACCATCTCTAAACTGTTCAAATGGGCTATAATAGAATGTGCTATGAAAACAACACAGTTTCGTAGCGCTTTTCGTAGCACTATTATTTTACCCTTTTTTCTTCAAAATCTTGACCTCTTTCCTCCAAAACTAACTTAATTATCTTTAAATACATCCTCCTCAGTATTTTTAGTTCTTAATTCATGTTTTTACCCCTCAAAATTTGATGAAAAAGGGAAATGAAAGTTGCTACAACAGTTTCGTAGCGCTTTTCTCCCTTTTTCTACTGTCAGCGCTACGAAACTGCTGAGTGAGAAGTTTCGTCCAAAATTTTCCCAAATGAAAATTGAAAATGTACCAAAACTCAAAATAAAATGATTCCATCATATCAAAAATCCATATGAACTGAAAACATAGTAATTTCAGCCTTCATGAGGTCCTTTCTTCATTTTCACTTAATTTAGCTTTTGACTCTTTAATGATTGTCATTTTAATACCTTTATTCTTTAACTCATCCTGAGTCAATTTCAGCTGCTGCTCCAAGTCCTCCACTTGATCTTTAAGTTTCCTGTTGTTAGCTCTCAAGTGAGTATTTATTACTTTGAAAAATTTGGCTTCCTTTATTGCTGGGACTGTCCATGTGAAAAATTGCTCTGCACTGCTTGGAGTTTCGGAAATAGAACCAAATTTACCTTCCCACAGTGCCTTCATTCTTTTGAACTCTGCTTTCTCAACACCGTGCTTTCTAGCCCTCTTTCTCATCACAACAATTTCTTGGTTTTCCAACCTCATCTTCTCCTCAAGATGTCGAAACTTTGTCATTTCTTCTTTCCCTTTCTTTGTTCTACTAGCTGCATGCTTTACTGTAGGTGATGAGAGATCAACCACTTCTTCAATGGCTTTATCTGTCTCAATAGTTTCTTGAAATTCCTTGCTGCCTTCCTTGATTTTCTTAGCATGCCTAGTTATATATTTTCTTGCTTGAAAGATGAAGGCTGCATTTTCACCCTCAAACTAAAGCTTCTTTATAGACTTAGCTTTCTTATGTTTATGCTCATCTTCTCCAATGAACTCAGCTTGAAAAATGGGTGTCTCCTCTATGTCAATAGCATGAAGGATGTCATCTATGTTTCCTTTTATCACTGTAATGTTCCAAAATTTTATGGAACATTAAAAAAATTTGTTTTTGCTTTAGGAGGAGAATAAATGGGTAAGAAAACCCATTGATAATAAATATCTGAATAAGGAACCCTTATAATGAGAAAAGGGATTAATAAAGAACTGGATTTCACACCCCATGTGTGAAAATAGACAATTTGCAAGTGGATAATTCTAGAAGAAGCCAAGTTGACTGCGCAACTTGAGAAGATAAGGTTCACTTGATGGGCCAACGCAGTTTGCATGAGGAGGAGATCATTCTAGAGAGGAAACCCTAAGGTGTGGGTCTCATGGAAAAGCACCCTTCACTTTTTTAAAAGGATAATGAAGAAACCATTCTCATTCATGCTTTTGATTATCATTTTTCTTGTCTTCTTGGACAAGAGCATTCTCTGGTTGTTTAGCTGAGATGCAGTGTTGCTAGCACTGGGTGTTCCCAGGTGGGAATCCTTTATCTTCCATAGAGTATCTCTTGGAAGAGATTTTTCTTCATGTTCCCCATATTCTGGCTTGAGGCCAAAGCATTTCATTCAGCTCGAGTGCAGTCTCCATTGGTGGTTGAGTTTTTTTACTGGGTATTGCAGGGGAGGGTTCCTCAACACTACTTCCGACATTGTATTTCAGAGGAGGGAATCTCCAGTTCTTTGGGAGATCAGTGAGGGAGTTTCTTATCTTCATTCCATCATCCTTGGCATCAGGACAATCATTTCCATCAGCACAAGAGCATCCCTCTTCCTTGACTGCGTAGTTCATAGAAAGCATTTGCAGTGAGGGTTGCAGCATTTTGGTGGGTGGTGAGATATTCTATGAAAGGATCAGCCTTTCATATAGAAGATTGAAAAAAGGAGTTATTTCAGCAGAGGCATCATCTTCAACAAGCTCCTTCCATTTCAAGTTCCTATTGAGTTGCAGTATCTTCCCAGCAACTCCGACGTTTTGGTAAATCTGCCATTTTGTCTAGATTTCATCCAATCCCCTTAAGGGATTATTGTATTGTATTTCTAGGGGTTGAAGCCTTGATCCCCCATATTTATTTGAGCTTAAATTTTTTTATATTTTATGTCCATATATTTACTGTTGCAGTACCTCTCATACACTGCGCAGTCTTAGTGGGAATAAAAATATGTGAGCAATGCTTTTACCATTATTATGTACATTGTCTCCTTGAGACTCTTTGGCTTGCTTCAAGTAAGAGATTCCTCAAGAGTTTTTATACATTTTATGCTGCACATATATTTACAGATTTATTTCATCTTCATGTGACATAGCTCCTTATAAATAACGTTGTCATTTCATTATTGAGCAAAGTGTTGTTGCAGCCCTCTTCATTGGGCCCTTTTCTGAAGATAACAGGTGAAGGAGGCTTGTCTCAAGCTCCTAGAAGGATTTGTTTTGAGTCCACTTCAGGATTTCAGCTCCAGACAGATATATTTAAAGGATCCCATACCAGGGGTCAAATCCTGCTGCCTCCATTTCTAGAAAATGTGTTTTCCAGGCTTGGGTTGCTAGTAATTCCTACTAGGAAATTTTGCTTATCTGTAGACAGAGTCTTCAAAGGGCCAGCAAGACTCCGGATCTCACCCTTCTTTAGAAGGTGACATATTCGATAAATGCCCTGACAGTCCATCTCTGGCAGAGACTTCTGATATTTCTGAAAAACGAATATTACAGTGGTATAAGAGCATCTTTCTTGGCTCAGACTGTGGCCTTCAAAGATCAAGAACCTCCCCAAGGAGGAAGAGAAAACTGAAAAGGAAGGCCCCTGCACTTCCTATTCTCATCTAGAAGGAAATAAGCAGTTGAGCAGGAGAGAGACTCTATCTCTTAGAATAAAGGAGAAGAAAATACTCACTAGTCTTCTTCCCAAATCTATGCAATGCACACATGAGGATTTTAGGAAGGTTAGGAGGGAGATTGTTGGAGAATCTCAAAGAGGGTTCAAAACTGAGGGAAGCCCTAGATTTGCACATGGTGAGGGTAAGAATGCAACCACACACCATGATGAACATCACACTCAAAGGCCCGACATTTCTGTGAGGGAGGTGAAAGAAGGAGGAAAGGTGACTAAGGAGGAAAACCTTAGTGATTTCTAGAAGGATTATGAGTCTCACACTCATGGATTCATAAATCAGCCCAATTTTTCTGAGTTTTGCAAGAGAAAGGTGAAACGGAAGGAGCAACAAGATATATTTCATCTATCTACTTTTGGAGGTTCACCTTCATATTCAGCCACAGATTGGGTGGAAGAGCCAAACACCTTCCAATAGAAGCACCACATTTCAAAAGAAGAAATCATCAAAGTTGTAGTGCTGCATTTGAGAGTTAAGGCTCATGCATTGTGGGAACTTGAGTCCATTTCTTTTTAGAATGTTAAAGCTTCATCTTATGTAAATTTCACTAAGTCATTGGTGAAAATACTTGATCAGAACATTCTTGAAACTCATGTGATGGAGTTAAATCAAGTGGCTGAAAAAAAAAACCTTGCATAGAAACACAGAACCACCTTAAGAAACCCTTGGAGCAGCTAAAAACTTGCATCAAGCCTTGTTGGAGGCCAAACATTCATCCCACACCTTTGAGCAACAAAATAGAGAGCTCTCTTTTTCAAAGGTGGATCATATTATTGGGATGTTTCCCAAATTTATTGTAGAGACAAAGGGCAATAGCGCTACCAAATCTAGAGATCATCTAGTACCTCATGCAGAGGAAGAAGGAACTTTTGCTCCAAATAGATGGATTCTTGTGTCTTTGCAAGAAGGTCCCCAAGATCTCATGCATGGAGATCAAGGCACACTTCATGATTCACATGTGCCATGGAAGATCAGGTGTAAAACCATTAAGATTCAGGAAGAAGATAGAGGAAAGAACCAGCACCATGTGATGAGGAGAGCCCATCTCTATCCATTTTTGGATGCCATTACACCAAGGAAGGTGATTGAGCTGCGCAGTGGAAGCATGTACAGGGTTGTTCATCCATGTATACAGTCATATTCAAATGAGAATGTCTCATTGAGTGGAGATATCACACCAAGGAGGCCACTGGTTCAGAAGAGGAGGATAGATGCTTCAGACAGTGCGGCATCAATCACTTATTTCAGCAGTGTGGAGGCCTTGGGAGAACTTTTTGTAGCACTGCAGGTTTTGGGTAAAACCAAAGTGGAGGGTAGCATCCCCTCACTATCTTTCTTACCCACTCTCCTTTCATTACCTATGTTGTGGTAGGAGAAGCAAGGGAGGGACAGTAGCCTTCCCACTTGTACAGATGGCATGGGAGCAGTATATGCACACCACTCCTTGGAGGAATGGGCACAATCACTTCTTTTCCTTGGGAGGAAGAGGAGAGATTCATCTATGAGTTGCTCCCTTTGCATGAGCATAAAACATGGTAAGGATATTGTTCATTTATATGATTTACATATTGATTCCTTAACCATGTATATGAAGGATGTTGCTTCAAGGAGGAGCATTCCTTGTCAAAGGCTCCTTGGTCTACTTATGGCCAAGAGCATAGTTGATGGTCATCCCCTTGATGGAATTGGGGGAGATTTGTATTTTGGAGGACATGCTCACCATGTATCATACATCACTCATTTTCTCCAAATTCATGAGGAGAATGTAGCAGCAAACCAATGGTTGAGGAACCACATCTTTTGTCATTCTCTATTGCAGTTTATGCTCAAGTTGTGTTAGTTGCATATGAGGGATCATTGCCCCACTCACTCACTACATATGGTAGCCAGCATGACTTTCATTATGGCTCCTTATGATGTTATTGGTCACATTACAAGAGCATGATTGGGAGAGAGGCACATGGGTTGAATGTGTCCTTTGGGGTAGAAGATCCCCATACTTTTTGCAAGGCATGCTCTAAGGGGAGCATGAGAGATGATGTGGCCACCATAGTTCAGCATGTATTCCTTATTGAGGTGAGCCATGGGAGTGATGGGGAGTCATATGATGGTGTTGATCTCCTTCCCATCATAGATGAGAGACATTGGGCCAGATTGATTCACAATGGAGGGAAGATCCTTGGAGATCCAAAATTCATCTTGCCACTTGAGCGAAACATTTTTGCAGCCCAAGAGAAACCTTCACTCCACACTCTTCATAAGTGGAGATTTGAATAGCATGGGGTAGGCCATGATGCCTACCACTTTCATATTTTTAGCCCACCTTCTTTGTTGGAGCCCAAGGTGGAAGAAGATGTTCAGCAGTTGCCTTATCTGTAGGTAACTAGATTCATATGGATGGTTGCTTGGGGATGGAGGATTCACATGAGGGGAATGTTTTTCCCAACTCTTTTTAACACCATGCCTCAATGAGACCTCTGGATAGCACATTATTTCCTTCTTGAGTACATTCCATGGTGATAGCCACTTTGGCTAGCTTACATGCTTGGGAGGAGCAGTATGGAGATTCTTTATTGATACAACATCTCATTCTTCATGGGGAGTTCATCATAAGTAGATGCTACAGTTGGAGGAAGAGGACATCCTTCAGTTATATCCTTACAAGTTGCTTGAGGGAAAGCAACATTTGGGAGGGGAGGACTGTAATGTTCCAAAATTTTATGGAACATTAAAAACTTTTGTTTTTGCTTTAGGAGGAGAATAAATGGGTAAGAAAACCCATTGATAATAAATATCTGAATAAGGAACCCTTATAATGTGAAAATGGATTAATAAAGAATTGGATTTCACACCCCATGTGTGAAAAGAGACAATTTTCAGGTGGATAATTCTAGAAGAATCCAAGTTGACTGCACAGCTTGAGAAGATAAGGTTCACTTGGTGGGCCAGCGCAGTTTGCATGAGGAGGAGATCATTCTAGAGAGGAAACCCTAAGGTGTGGGGCCCATGGAAAATCACCCTTCACTTGCTTAAAAGGAGAATGAAGCAGCCATTCTCATTCATGCTTTTGATTATCATTTTGCTTGTCTTCTTGGACAAGAGCATTCTCTAGATGCTTAGCTGAGATGCAATGCTGCTAGCACTGGGTGTTCCCAGGTGGGAATCCCATCTCTTCCATAGATTATCTCTTGGAAGATATTTTTATTCATATTCACCATATTCTGGCTTGAGGCCAAAGCATTTCATTCAGCTCTAGCATAGTCTCCATTGGTGGTTGAGTTGTGTTGCTAGGTGTTGCAGGGGAGGGTTCCTCAACACTATGTCCGACATTATATTTTAGAGGAGGGAATCTCCATTCCTTTGGGAGATCAGTGAGGGATTTTATGATCTTAATTCCATCATCCTTGGCAACAGGCCAATCATTTCCATCAGCAAAAGAGCACCCCTCTTCCTTGACAGCGCAGTTCATAAAAATCATTTGCAGTGAGGGTTGCAGCATTTTGGTGGGTGGTGAGATCTTCTATGAAAGGATCAGCCTTTCATCGAGAATATTGAACAAAGGAGTTATTTCAGCAAAGGAATCATCTTCAGCAAGCACCTTCTATTTCCAGTTCCTATTGAGTTGCAGCAGCTACCCAACAACTCTGGCATTTTGGTAAATCTGCCATTTTGTCTAGATTTCATCCAATCCCCTTAAGGGATTTTTGTATTGTATTTATAGGGGTTGAAGCCTTGCTCCCCCATATTTATTTGAGCTTACATTTTTTTACCTTTCATGTCTGTTAGTCATCAATATTTTATATTTTGTTAGTGATGACTAGTTCGCACAGCCAAGTTTTCTAGCAGCTGATCCAAAAATTTGTCATATTTTCCAGCTGGGAAAACACCCATAATTTTCTTTTCGCTCTCCTACCTTTCAGCCTGCCCATGAAAAGATGAAACCCCATTATCAAATCCTACCTAGCCTCAGCCATACTAGCCTGCCCACTAGCTCCAAAGAGACGATCCAAACCTGTTCAGAAAACCATCCCCTAAGTTAGGAAGTGGCGCTTTAAGGCATTTCACCTTTGGAAACCATCAAAAAGACAAAAAACCTCCATATTCTATAGGCCAGTCATAAAAGACCTCCCACTCTGCTAATGAAGTCAGTCACAGCCCTAAGTCGCGCCACTTATACACCCTTAAGTCTCAGCAATGCATAGACCATAATCTCAAGCTGATGTTAGGTGTTTTACACTGTTTATGGATTTTACAAGCACAGGAAACATGTCAGCACCTCAGAAGACAATTCTTGGCTCCACATAAGAAGAAATATACTTCCCAATGTGATCATAAGCCTGAGATGCATCTGCAGGGCAAAGATTTATTCATCAAACTCTTGCAGCCCCATTCACAGTTTGAAAGGACAGCAGAAGAAAAGAAACATTGTCAAGAAGATGTTGAATAAGTCCTGGCTAAGAACCTCCTTCATCTATAATCAGAGGGTTAAGGCGCCTCCTTCATCTACAAGTAGAGGGCGATGGCCAATGTTTGACTTAAAAAGTTGCAACTAACTGTAATCAAAGTTTGTTAATAAACAGTGAGAAGGTGACACAAATTTTCTGAAGAACAGTGATGATTGGAGACTGAGGTAAAAGCATCAATGTTTTCACTATTGTTTGCCTGTTATCATATGTAAGAAAACCCTTGTCAATATGTTCATTAGGAAGCCTACTTGTGGCTGGGACAGAAGGTTGACAAAGCACAGATATTTTGCTAAGAGAAAAAGGCCTCCTTCATTCATAAGCAGATGGCCAGAGAATTAAATGATTTCAAGGTACTGTTTGATCTGAGAAGCAAGGTAAGAAACCAAATGGAAAGCAGGGGTACCACTGAAATCAAATAGGTCAAACTTATCTCAAAACAGTCCACAGCTCCAAAAAAATAAGTTCTGAACAATGATTGATAAGTTGTGTCATTACATAGGCAAAGAACTAATGATGATTATGTTCTAAAAGATGCTGATCCCCCTACTCCTAAGAAGATGTCCTTCAGGTCGCTTACCACAAGTTGACAAGGAAAATTTGAGTTTTTCTCTTCCCAATAGAGGTATCATAGCTAGACACAGTGGTTCATAACGTACAAAGAGAGGCTGTGGAATTTTTTCAAGATCTGGAACTCATTGAAGCGAAATCTGCATGCCACTGCCACAAAGGAAATCAGGTTCCCTGTAAAAACAGGTCAAGGTACTCTACTGTTACATTTTGAGTAAAGGTAAAGCAGTAGATTCCAAAATGACTGCAGGAGTTTCATTGCCTTTGAGTCACAAGGCAAAACCTGTAAATTGATAGTTTCATCATCATTGGAGAAGGGTTGTGAGAGCAGGTAGTCAATATCCTCAATAACCAAAAGCTGGATCAGTTTGGGAATTTGGAGATAATTTGGCATTGTTTGGGTTGATTGGCCCTTTGTAAAACAAGGTCTCCACTTACAGTGACCAACAGAATTTTTATCCAAGGTCAAAAAGGAGGTCTCTTCACACATTGCTACAACAGATAAAGAGTACAAAGGTAATAGGTGAGTTCGAAAAGCAAGGTTTAAAGTTTTTATTTGAAAACAAATGCATCTTCAAACTTTTCAAATAAACCCTCTCCAAATCAAATGACAAGTGACCGTTGGGGTTTTCGCTATTTCAAAGGAGTAAATCAAAGTGGAAAACTCATTTTCAAGTCCCCAAGCAAGATCAAACATCCCTTTGCAGTTTTCAAGTGGTAAAACGAATTTTTCAAATCACTTTCCAAGGTTTTGAGAGTTTTTGCATCGCGCGACACTCTTGTATAAGCGCGCGGCGCTCCTGGGCATAGTTTTTACACTGTGCTACAAAGGCGTGCGACGCTCCTGTAGCCACGGGTCACAAGGGTCCGACAGGTGACCCGACACAAATTTCTGTGCGGCACTCTGTCTGTCAAGCGCATCGCGCATGTGATTAACCCTCAACACGCTATCAAATCACCTCTGAAGCTAGCTCAAACTCCTCAAGAAGCTTTTCATCGTGTTTTAGAGGTATTTCCATGTGCCCTCTTGGTTTTTCAAAAAACTGATAAGTGGTGTAAAGGGTTAGAAGGTCATGGTTTCAAGCTTGGTGTGAAAACGTAATGTTGTGTTTACATTGGTTAGAGATAAAGCATTAAAAGGATTATAGGTTTTATTGCATTGAAAAGCTACTATAACTGTCATAGAAATTCCAATTGAAGGAAGGAGCACAAGGTTTTGGAAAGAAAAAATGGAATTGAAACAGTAAGTCAGCCTTCAAACACAGTGGTTAGTCCATGAGTTTCTTTGACCTTTCAGCATTTTCTTCGGGGTGTTGAAAAGACAAAACAATTTTTTGACTATCCATTCATAAAACATACGCAGTAATTCAAGTTACCATTCGCATCTCAAGGTGTTTTCAAACTGATATAAAGAGCAGTAGGGTGTAAAGACAACAGTGTTTTGTTTAAAAAGAAGTTTATTTGCATTTGACTGCTACAAAACATTTGATAACACCTCAAAAGCATTTCAAAACTCTGCCACTTTATCTCATATACACAGTAACTTTGATTGTGTAAGATAAATTTTATGGTTGACTGTCTTCATGTTGTTGGATCTGCTGATGAAGTGTCTACAAGGAAAAAGAAGGTTTTGAAGCTAAGAAGATTGTGTTTGGCCTTCTTCTGAAAAAGGACAAGGGTGTTCTATGTCCTCAAAACATCACAGAGCAGAGTACTCTCAAACACAATACACAAGAAAATCTTTTTGACTGTGTTCATATTGTTGATTTTATTGGTATTTAGACTGCTACAAGGCCTTTGTAATCACATCAAAAGCATTACAACTTTGTCACCTTACCCTATAAACAGAAGCCTTTGACTGTATAGGTACACTTTGTGATTACTGTTTTCATATGGTTGAATCCACTGGTGGAGTGGATTACTCCAGAGGGGAGCAGTGTATTGAAATGAGAAGGTTATGGTTTTTCTTTTGGCTGAAGTAGAAGGTTCTGCTGTGTCCTCAAAACATCAAAAGCAAGGCACCCCTACCACAAAACACAGAAAAGGTCACTTGGTCTATGTTTCTTTAACTAACTGTGTTTTTCGTTAAGTTTACTTGTTGAGTAACATAACAAGTGAAAGGTAGTGTTTTGGGAGGAGCAGGGACCTAATATCACAGAAAACATTTCACACAGCATAGAGGCAAATAAATCAAAGATCAAACAGTGATATCAACAGGAGTAGCATGACAGTGATGAACAAGGAGGCTAAAGGGAAGCGCTGTGCACGGAAAGTGAAGAAGGACACATCAGGAATTGAAATTTTGGCTTCAGTTTTAGAGCATGTTGCTAAGGACCCTTGAGGGTCATACACACCAATTTTGGGCACATTTTGACATGTTTTGGTTTTTTGGCATTTTTGAGTTTTTGGTCAAAACTCATAAATTCGCCATTTCATTTTGAGGATTCGTCAAGGGAGGAGAATGGTATCTTTGGATGCCATAATTTCATGAGCATGCCCTCAATGATTTTCATAACATTTGGAGATCATTTCCCCCTCAAAATGGCGAAAAATGCTCGCTTTTTGCACACTCTGCCCGGTCTATCAGCAGACTGTATTTTTTGGTTTTTTACACATAGTTGCATATTTGGAGGACTTCCATGCATCACACTGGGAAAATTTCAGTTGCGCCAGAAAATAGACACTTAAATATTTCCAACGAGCTATCATGAGCCTCGTTTCGACACCAGGAAGGCTGCCAAATGTTTCCGGCAAGTCGGGGGACCTTTTGCTGATATAAATTTTGGATATTTTTGTAATTTTTGAACCTCTAAAATCTGTTTTTTACAAATGTGCGTTTAGCTATTTTTGCACATGGAAAATGATGCAAAGTCAATTATTTTTCCTTTTTTATCATTTTCTAGATATTTTATGAGATATTTTTGTGCCTTGGGCTTTGTAAAGCCTCAAGGACAAGTTTAGATATTTTGATTAGGCCAATAGGAGAGGAAGTTGAACCATGAGGTTTTCCTCACTTGAGCCTATATATTCCAAAGGCTTTCATTGTAAAACGAGGGTGAAATTGAGAAGAGAAGCAATATATGGTCATATGAGCTTTGGAAGGAAATACTTGTGTTATGCTTTTGGATTGCCTCTTGGATTTTCTTGGATGAATGATGAAGGATTGTTGATGGATTCCATGACTTGGTAGAATGGTATAGTGTCTCTTGCTTTGTTGTTTTCTTCTAGTTTTCATTCATGAATACATGTTTCTTGCTTGCTATAGATCAGTAGAGAACAAATTTGAGACATGCCCATGGAGGCACCTCAAATTTCCTGTTTCTTCATAGCCTCTTTGTTTTCTTCTTCCTAAGTAACCTTAAAGAATTCTCGACTGCTCTTTAAGTATTTAGGATATTGTTTCTTGTTTCATTCATGGTTTTATACATGCTAAGAAGGACTTACGGTACGCCCTTCTTTCCTATGGCTAGCTATAGTTCCATCCATGAAATTTCTCTTTGAATAATTAGATTATCATTTTGTTTGAACCAAGGAGGCCTAGTTTCGATCTAGCCCTTTGCCTAAAACTATGAAAATATTGTTATTAAAAGTGCCCAATAACTTGAAGTACTATGTATAGGCATTCCGGCATAGTGTTTTGAGTTTTTTGTCTTCCTTAAGTGTTTTCCCCAAAGTCTAAAAGCCATTTCCCAAAGTTAGAGGGTCTTATACTTCTATGCATGGCTTGAATGTTTATTTCTATGTATTGATTAGCTTATAGTTACATTTTGCATGATTAATGGTTTTCCCTACCATGTATGTCTGCTATTAAACTAGTTATGCTTGAAATCCTTTGTCGTTCACAAACTTGATGTCCATTTACTCCATTTTTCCCAAAGATCCTTTCTACCTTGAATCAAATCGGCCCTTCAACAGCCTTGTATCGTCATCTAATAGCTTTCTTGACCTTTTGACCCCATAGCCCAATTAATCTAACATCTTGTTACTTGTTCCATATCTTTGATCAATTTCATCCCTCACAACTTAAAAAACCAAAACAAAAAAAATACTCCATAACTAGCCTAAAATCATAACACAACAAGCAAACACAGAGATATCCCTTACACATATAGAGAGAGCCCTATCTGAGTCCAGGAAGGCTAGGTCCTTGGGCTCCAAAGCTTGGTTTGATGTTACACTGTCATTTGGCTTGCCAATCAGCCAAATCACAGGACCCTAACAATGTCCATATATTTACTGTTGCAATACCTCTCATAGACTGCGTAGTCTTAGTGGGAATAAAAATATGTGAGCAGTGCTTTTACCATTCTTATGTACATTGTTTACTTGAGACTCTTTGGCTTGCTTTAAGTAAGAGATTCCTCAAGAGTTTGTCTACATTTTCTACTGCACATATATTTACATATTGATTTCATCTTCATGTGACATAGCTCCTTAGAAATAGCATTTTCATTTCCTTATTGAGCAAAGTGTTGTTGCAACCCTCTTCATTGGGCCCTTTTCTGAAGATAACAGGTGAAGGAGGCTTGTCTCAAGCTCCTAGAAGGATTTGTTTTGAGTCCACTTCAGGATTTGAGCTCCAGACAGATATATTTAAAGGATCCCAGACCAAGGGTCAAATCCTGCTACCTCCATTTTTGGAAAATGCATTTTCCAAGCTTGGGTTGCTAGCCATTCCTACTAGGAAATTTTGCATATCTATAGACAGAGTCTGAAAAGGACTAGCAAGCCTCCGGATCTCACCCTTCTTTAGAAGGTGACATATCCGGTATATGCCCCTGCAGTCTATCTCTGGAAGACACTTGTGATATTTCTGAAAAAGGAATATTACAGTCACTTGGGTGTCCTCTGTAGCTATAGCAACTGTTTTTCCTTTTAATGCCACTGCCTGGCTTCTTGTTACTCTTTTGATTTCCTGCTTGTTGACATATTTTTCTATTTTTCCTTCTTGACAATCTTTGACTTCTGTTTTGTAGGTGATGGAGTTGGTGTATCAAGCACTTGTGCCTGCTCTGTCCTTTTCTCAACTTGTTTCCTTGGCTTCTGTTTTACAAATTCCTTTGGTTTTGCAACCATAGGTTGACTAGACTCTGCTACTGGTGGTGATGGAGTTCCTTTAGTTTTAGGGTTTCTAGCAGGAGTTAAGGTTTCCAACTCAAAAAAATTTATAAACAAAAAGGATAACCAATCCTTTCCTATCTTCTGAAGCTCTTTCAAAATCAATAACTTCATGAAACCATGATGAAACAAAGATGTTTCACAACCTTCAGATTTGGCTTGTACTTTATCATCCATATTTGCAAGACTCCTATGCAAATAAAAGGGCAAATCGAGTGAAAAATTACCAGTGAAATGTAGAAGCATCTTGAAATGATATGTGTAAACCTTATGATATCTTCCTTCACATGTAAAATACATTTGAATGTTGAACAATAACTTTTCATAAGTGTCTTTCATGCTATTATTCATCCATAATTTTCACTATCTAAAGATGACTAAGTATCGGTTCTAGATTTATAGACACAAAGTTCATGAACATAGTGAGTTCTAGAAATCTCACGACCTTCATTATCCTTAGGAATTTTTTTTTCACTATTTCATCATTCTGTCATGCCAAGCTAGCCCACCACTCTTGAACGACCCATCCTGGGTTCAAGCCATATTGTTCTGCCCCAACTGTTGCTCATTTTTCACCATGTATTGCCTTTTGGGCCAAATCCTCTATTTTTCTTATCTACAAGACTCCCTACTACTGATCAAACCTGTTAGTCATCAATATTTTTGCATGTTTTGATGACTAGAATCCTTGGCTGAGTTTTCTAGAAGCTAATATCAATCTGTCAATTTTTCATCTAGAAAACACCTCAAACAAATTTTTGTCTTCCTACCCCTCCCCTTTAGCCTATGATGAGAAAACCCTTCAGTTTTCTAAACCTATCTCATTACAGAAAAGTCTCCCTGTCTATAGCTGTCATAGCTTTGTTTCTCTGCTATCATTTTCCCTTGTTTTCATGCATCTCATTGCCCATCATTTTACAAAGTGTCTGCCCCTCTCTCACTGATCATTCAATCATTATGATAACCTGATCATGACTAACGAAATATTCAGATTCTGTGATAAAGTCTATAGGTCTAGGTGGTGGTGTTTAGGGAAAAGTTCCTTGACAAAACTGTCTTAAGCCAAAAACGCTGTGTCTAACACCATTCAGCCATAATTTGTTTCTCTTCTTGCAAAAAAACACCCTGGTTTATCCTTAGGTCATACACCACTAAATTATTACTTGGTTTCATTTCAGCAAAGCTTAGAAATACTCATTCCAAGAAAAGATCATAATTCTAAAAGTTTTATGAATGAAGGAAAGATGTCGGTTCAAGCTTAATTTTATGACACACTACTAAGCTCTCAAGAAATAAAAGATCATCTACCAAATACATTTGTGCAAGGGTGTATTCAATGATGACAGAGTGCAAATGGGAGAAAAATAACAAATTCAAACAGGTCTCTCATGCTGAAGTATTTTTCCATCATGAATCAGATGAAGTGTAGTAAGTGAAAGAAAGCAAACATATAGGTTTCAAATCCAAAGGGTGCCGAAAGACAAAGGTCATTCATCAAATACAAATGAACACAAAGGATTAGGTGATTTCTCTCTTTAGCGCCCCATCCTAACTCTAAAGGTATTGCTGAATAAGTTCTCAAAAAGGTAACCAAAGCCCTGCAAATCACTCTTTTCATGCAAGAAAAACAATCTTTGACAGAAAGAGGTCTAAAGAAATTAGGCATCATAATGAAGGTATAAAGAGGAAGATTTGCTTCTTATATCTTACCATGAGCGTAGACTCTGAGAAACAGTCAAAGAAAAATTCATTGTACCTTATGAAAGCACAGTAGGGAAAAGGGAGTTACTTCAGGAATACACATAGTGAGCATTTACCATTTACAAATCACATTGTTTTCTCCCAGGTTTCATAATGATGTTATGAAAAAGAGATATACATTACAGACAAATCCTCATAAAGCAAGAAGATAGTATGTTCAAATGATTTCATCAATGATAAGTGGAAAATATTCACATTTATTTTCTATTTTGTATTTTTCAAAAAAACAGACCAAGGGCATAGTGTTGAGATGGATGAAGTTTTTGTGTTTGATAGGACCTCCTTCATGATAAGCAGAGGGTCAAAAAAACATTTTTATTGCCTCCTTCACAAACAAGAAGAGGGAAAATCACCAGGTGTTAACTCTGTATTTGAGAAAAAATTTCATTAATAGACAGAGTTGAGAGACCTTATTTTAAAAAGTTCATTAAATGATAAACAAAGATAACAAGAAATTTGTACTTGATGCCTCCATCAGAAGACAATTACAAGGTTAAAGTTTTGAGGAGATCCAAAAAAGGGTAAAGCAATTAAATCCTCAACAAAAAGGCAAAGTCACTTTTCAAACACAAATAAAATGTTTTAAAGGGGAATTTTTCAAATTGATGAAAGGAGAAAAAGTATTTTTCAAACCCTCCCTAAGATACAAAAGGCCTCACTTGAGCTCTTATACTCTTCATTATGTTTAGTGCAAACATTTAGCAAAGGAGAAGAGACACTTTTTAAACACCTCTACAGCGTTATCAACACGCAACGCACCTAAAAACTATTGTGACACGCCTGTAGGTTTTTGCGGAAGCATTTTTCATAGGACGCGACCTACCTATCGGGCGACACGACTTGCCTATGAAATCGCCCGATGCCCAGTCATCCTACATGCGACGCGTTTCTCCGGGCCACCTTTGAATGGCCCACCGCCTGGGCCACCTCTAAATAGCCCACCACCTAGGCCACCTCTGAACGACCCACCGCTCGGGCCACCTCTGAACGGCCCACCGCTTGGGCCACCTCTGAACGGCCCACCACCTGGGCCACTTCTGAACAAAGGTTTGACTGCTCGGGCCAATGCTAAAAGGAGTTTGCAACAGCCTGCAAAGAGCCCTCAAAGTTGCTTAAAAACCAGTTTTTGCACAAGGAATTTTCTTCAACATTAGCTAAGACATTGTTTAAAAGGTATTTTGGTTTCTCTTTACCTAAGTTTTTTATTTGAAAGAGAATTTAAAATCAAATTGTGAGGAAGAAGACACAATGTTTTAAAGGGCCAAGAAAATCTATTTGCTAAAAAGGCATAAGTCATTTTGAAGGCCTCTTTACTCAGTGACAAGGAAAAATACTATTTTAGAGAAACAAGCTGATCTTCATCAAAAGGAACGTTTTTGCTAGCCAGGGAGGGAAAACAATGATTTTAGGGAGAATGGTAGACTTTGTTTTATAAATGTCCAGTTTACTAAATGAAAGAGAGAAGCACTGTTTGAAGAAGAATACATAGTGACAGTTTAAAGCTTGTTTTAAATCAAGTGCATGAAAGGTAACACATTCTATAAACAGAAAATAGAGGTTACTTTGAAGGCCCCTTTGCTCAGTCACAAGGAAAAACACAGTTCTTAGGAAGGAGACTTGTTTTCATTGATCAAGAATTGGTTTTCCAACTAAGGAAGAGAAATAGTGTTTTGAAGAAGGGATCTACTTTCAGTTCATTCAAAACTATCTTCTGATAAGCCACTGAAGGAAACCTAAAAGAAAACATGCCTCCAATGAAAGCCAACAAATGTGGATATCACAATAGGTTTAAGCCTACTACAAATCAGGAGATAAATGAATTATCTTCAGTTCTTTTCAATTTTCATGAGGTAGGGTGCCTTGATTTTTTCCAAATAATCCAAGAGGTCACCAATTACCCTCCCTTGACATACTTGTTTGCCCTGAGGCTGCAAGGAGAACATGTTCACATAGCAGGCCTTGATTTTGTGCTCACCCCTAGATCAGTGTCAAAGGCAACCAAGATTCCCTATCTTGGTGAGAAATGGTTCAAACAAGCCTATTTGTACCTAGACCACTACAAGCCCTTCTTGAAACCAACTTACCAAAATGAATGCAAATCTATCTTCCCCTTTTCTCATCTATTGAACAGCTATGTGCCTCTAATGAAGGTCATCATGAAATACTTTACATGTGAAGGGAGATATTCTCGAGTCTATTCATATCATGTCCGACTATTGATGCACTTCACTCGGACTCAGCTATTGAACCTCCCTTTCTTCCTCTGTAGGAGCATTGAAAAAATGGCCTCATTTGTCCAAAAGAAACCCCTTGATCAACAAAAGTCTAGCTTATTTCATCATTCTCTCATAAAAATTCTCATCCTCCATCAACTTCAGCAAAAAGGAGTTCCTTGGGAATCCTTCATCTCCCATCCCGATTTCACCCCTGCCTCTTCAGGTCATGGTCCATCTCATGCACCTTCCTCACCATCCACTCACTATGTCTCCCCTTATTCTAGTCAATCTACCCCTCAAAAGAAAAAATCCTCTATGGTTGATAGTGAAAAAGAAGATTCTAATAAAAAAAATGATGATGAGGAACAAAACAGTCCTCAACAAAGCAGAGATGATGAGGAACAAAATGACACTTAGTAGAGCTGTGATGATGATCATAATGGGAACTAGCATAACAGTCATGAAGAAAGAAATGATAGGGAAGAACAAGACAGTCCTCAACAAAGAAATCATAGTGGTAATCAGCTAAACAGTGAGGAAGAAGGAAGTGATGGTGAACATTAAGAAAATGATACTTAGCAAAGCAGTAAGCATGATGAAAGCTCCCAAACATCTAGTGAAGATCATATTAAAAAATACAACAAGCTGGATCAGAAAGACAGCCATCACTCAATTGAAGAAAGAGACAGTGGTAACTTGCAGCAAGATAAAGAAAACACTCAAGAAGAAAGAATTCATGATGAAGACACCCACAGTGATGGAAAGCAAACACAAAATAGGGAACATTCCAAGGGTAACAACATGAAACAAAAAGAGAAAAATAGTCCTAAGGGTAGCCAAGACCAAATCAAGGACAATGAAACAAGTAATGATGGGTCAAAATAAGACAGTAAAAACATAGAGCATGAAGAGAGTTCTCAAAATCATGTGCTAGATGCCTCTCCTAGGCAATGGGCCATGACTTTTTCTCCAAAAGTGGTGAAGCCTAAAACCACTAAATCTACAAAGAAGAAGACTTTTCAAGTTGTAAGTCCAAATGTTATTAGAGCACTCCAGAGTAGAGGAAAGTTGCGCAAGCAGCCTATCATTGAAGTGACAAATAAGACAAGGGAAAAGAAGCCCATTCAAAGAAAAGGTAAGGAAAAATTAGAGCAGCATGAGAGCAGCCATGAACAAGAGAAAGAGTTTGACATAATCCAAGTGGATAGTGATGCCAAAGATGACCAGATCAGAATTCTAAACTCTCTTCTACAAAACAGATAATCTCAAATTGAATATTTTGAAGCTGACTTAGAGAGGTCTAAAGACCTCATTCACTTCCTATAGCGGCAAAATAGACAAATGAGCGGGCAAATGGACATCTATGAGGCCTGGGAACTCAAATACCAAAGGGAAGCATACAAATCACAATTCAAACTTGAGGAGTATATGGGCGAATTTGATGATGATGAAGAGGAGGAGAAACCAGTAAGGAAAAGGCCTAGGACTATAGGTCTTAGGAAATCTTTGGAGAAACAAAGACAAGAAGAAACAACCCTTGCTCAACAATATCCTCTCACACAGCTGCTTGCCCAAGAGATAGAAAGTGACAAAGAATCATGGCTTGAAAGAGAAAAGAAACACTTGGAGGAAAATTTTTACAAAGAAAACAAATATTTGGGTTTGCAAAGGAAGATGACCAGGTATTAGAAGAAGTTGAATCAAATTTCCCTAAGGAAACTCAAGATTGCCCAAGAAAAGCTCAAAACTACCCAAAGGAGGCGCACGGTGAAAAATAGAGGAAAAGACATATCTAGGCTTGGAATCTTGACTCAAGCTTCCTTGCATGCTTCTAGAAATCCATAAGGGGTTTTCTCACCAAAATTGAGCAATTTTTGACATGATCTTGTTTTTTGTGATTTTTAGGCCTAATTGCACATTTTTCTAAGCGCTGCCATTTTTTCTTGGAGCATCCTCAGCTCATGAAAGTTATATTTTTGGATGTATTAAATTTTATGGAATTTATTTAGAAAATTTCATATCAAAATAAGGTGTTTTGATCCCCCAAAGAGGCAAACAATAGTCAATTTTTACCTTTCTGCCTCAAATATCAGCAGGTGCTACGCTCCTGGGTGTTTTCACTCAGCCCACTTTTGGACATATTTTCATCGATCAGTTTGAGATAAATCAAGTAGTTCCAGAAATTATATATCCAGAGCTTTCCAACGAGCCATCACGAGGTCGAATCCGATGCCGGGAAGGGGTCTAAAACTCAGTTGCAACAGACCCCAATTTTTGCTGATTTGGAGCTACGCACAGAGATAGTTTTTTTTCCCAAAAAGTCAACAAAAGACACTAATTAATGGAAAATTGATTTTTTAATATTTTCTTGGAAAAAAAACTCCTGATTTGATTGGGGAGTTATGTTTTGGTGTGTTTCATTTATTTTCTTATCTCCTATGTGTCTTGGGCCTTGCATGGTCATTAAGCACATTTATGACATTTATGGTTGAATTAGGGTTTCTCGAAGCCTCTTAGGGTTTCCACCTAGTCATTTGATCCATAAATAGAGCATGAGGGTCTTGTATATTTTGTTGGATGTTGATGACTTATGCTGAAGTAATACATAGTCCCTTGAAGCCTTTTATGAGAAATTGATGTCTTGGAGCTCATGCATGATATGATTCACTTGTTGATGGAGAAGCATTGTTTGCAGGATCCATAGGCCTAGTTGATGGTGAAGTTTTCTCTTGTTAATGTTTTATAATTTTCTCATATGTAATCCATCCATCTATGCTGCAGTAGGAAAAAAAATTTAGACTAAGATATGCTTGTTGATGGCACCTTAGATTTGTTTGTTTCCTTCATTGCCTAAATGTTTTCCTCTGCTTAAGATATGTTAGAGAATTCATCTTTTTCTCTCTAATATTTTTTTGGCTTGTCTGTTTTATTGAACGATTTAGATTAGTTAGTATCAATTATGATTTATGGCTAGCCCTGCATATTGTTACCTCTGAAATACTCTATTCTTGGAATCCTCTTTTGAAGCAGCTTTGCCTATAGTTTGTCCAAGAAGTCTGTCTTAATCATGCTCTTTGCCTTACTTAGCTAAAATTTTCTCAAGGAACTCTCATAGCTGTCACTGTGGATGTTAGGGTTTGTCTCTTATTCTATGGTTATAGTTACTTGTGAAACTTAAATGTTTTTCCTGCTCTTGATGATAAAACCCATGAAAGATTCAATAAGTTTTGCCTTTCTATATTTGATCTGAATGTTGTCTTGGTTGATTATCTGCTTTCAATCTGAAATAAAATGGATCAATTTTTCTTAAGCCTTTGATTCTCTTGCTATGCTTATAAATATTCTAACTCCCTCAGTTTACAAGTATGTAAAGGATTCTATTTCTTCCCTTTATTATCTTATTGTTCTCAAGTTTAATGTCCATCTCATGATCCTTCACAACCTTAAAGATCCACCAACCAAGTTAAATTTCCCTGCAAATGCTTTTGACACCATTGATGAACTCATTCATGACCTTGTTTGACTCCATTTCCCAATGAATTAACAATATTCCTTGTTTTCTATGTAAATCTATCTGAGCGTCATACCCAACCAAAAACAATCAAAATACCCTGCACCTAACATCTAGCCTAAAATCAACCCTAATCAGCAAACAAGTTCACATATTTACACCTACTAGAGAGATCCCTGTCTGAATCCAGGAACGCTAGGTCCTAGGATTCCAAAGCTTGTTTTGATGTTACCATGCACCTTTGTATGTCAATCAATCTGGAAAATTACGGGGAGCTAACATAATGGCGATCATGGTGGGACCTTCTGAGTTAGTGAAAAACTAAGTAGTCCTTAGATCTTAAGAAAATCACAAACATCCTTATATTGGTATTTAGTTGTTGATGGTGGACAACAAGAACATCCTTAATACAATAAAAATTATCCACCTGGAAACTCCACTGGTCTTCAGTAGCCCTGTTAACCCCACTAGCTCTCATAGACTCCCCTGGGAATGCATAAAGCAATCCCAATCATGCTGATGGTGGACAACAAAGTTGAAACCCTCCACCTGGCAACTCCAAAACTCTCAAAAGACCTAAAGGCTCCACTGGTAGAGAACTCTAGATTGGTTGAAAAGATTTAGTGACCATTTCTGATTTACAAACATGGATCCAAGAATAAAACGAAGATATGCCCCAATGAGTAGGGATCATATCCCTGGATTCCCACACAAAATGCCTGAAATAAATTGGTTAAAAAACCTACCTATATTTCAAGATGAAAAAGTTGATGAACCCTTGTTACATCTCATCAATTTACATATACATGTATGGAGGTTAAAGGTTGAATGGCATGAGGACTGCTTCATGAAAATTTTATGGCAACATTAGAAGGTAAGGCAAGAAATTGGTATGAATGGCTAGAGCCTGGCATATTGCTTTCTTTGAAGGATTTCCACAAGGTATTCTATAAACACTATATAGCATATTGCCCATCTCTATCATTAGCTAAAAATTTTTGTGATCAATCTCAGAATATCATATAGTACCTTATAGATAGCGATGAAGATTTGGAAATTTTGTATTCTAAAGACCTCTTAACATCCATTCATGAATTTCATTCTCAAGATAACTATCATGACAACCTAGTTGAGTTAGTTGAGGAACAAATCAATCAAGGTATAGATGAAAACCCAGAAGATCTCTCTAAAGGCACAAGTGATGATTCATCACCCCTACTAGATGAGGCTCAAGAAGATATCCAACCTCGGAATCAGTCTTCTCTAGAGAAGGAAAACAATTGTTGCCAAATCCAAAGAAAACAGAAAATGCCTCCTCCTTTAACTGAAGAAGAGATAGATCAGATGTTGAGAGTACAACCACCCTCTAAGCCTTTATGTAAACAAAACATTCCTGTTCTTTCTCCTACTAAATCCATCTACCATAAATCAGAAAGTGAACTTGTAGATGAAATAAAGAACAAAATGATAATCCAATATGTTTGATTGGTGATGTTACTTTGTTGATAATTTTCCAAAGTTTGATCAGTCTAATGATGATGTCCTCCAAACAAAAACTAACTCTGCATAGCAATCAGTAGTTGGTTTGTGGGAAGAAGATCAGTATCATCAGCTTGAAAAAAGTAATCAGCCAATACAAGTCAACTATGAAACTAATGAGGAAAGCCTTGAAATTTTAGAAGTAGGCGAGGAGTCTCTCACTCTTTGCTCTAATTCACTTCAGTCCTTCAGAAATTATTTTCATATGATTGGAAACCAGCAGTCTTTCAGTTTTGATATTGAAATTGGAAAAGAAAAAGAACTTCTTGAGCAAGTTGTAAGTGAAATTTTTTTTCCGGAAATGGTTGATGAAATCATTTGGAACATGGAATCTTCTTTAGCTTCAGATATGCAGCCACCAAGTCCCATTGAAATTCAAATTGTAGATGAAGGCTTGGAAATTTACAATCACATAAGATTTGCTGCACCTCTTTCTCAAGAAGATTTATCAACTAAGAATGCTCCTACTCATCAACATGATGGTATTCACACAGAATTCAATCCACTAAATCAGAGCATACCACAACTACTTGAAGACAACATTTCAATCTGTGTTGAGTCTACCAGTTCAGATGATCATGAGGAAGAGGATGAGTTCATTTCTCAAAGGATTCCTAAGCTCAGCCAAGTGAAGGAAGAAGCAGTCCTGTATCAAGCTTATCTCCCAAATCCTCTAAGCCAAGTATTGTTTCAAGATCCCTTTGCTCATTTGTTAGAGGAACTTGAAGAAGTATTAAAACATGTCAAGAGAATTTTGATGTAGAATTTTAGGAACATTTTAGGCACTACTATTCGAAAACAAGTAAGGTGGAAGTGACATTTTTATTTTTTCAGCACTCTTAAAGAGTTGAAACAAAATCCCTCATGGATTCATCTGCTTGATTGGTTGTGTTGGAAAAGATATTTTACCAAATGAATGTATATTATGTGTAGGTTATATTAGGATAGATAGATAGATATGAAAAATAAGCTCAGCCTGGTGAGCATATTTTTAGTTCTAGATTTTTTGGAAAAAATAAAAAAAAAACACAAAAACAAAGAAAGGTAGAAAAAGAGGGTAGATTTGAAAAGTGGTATAGTCCCATACCCAAAAAATAATGATGTTGAAAGTGTGCAAGCCTAAATTCCACTACGTGTGCCAAAAGTTATTGTTCATCCATCTAGCCTAATCATGGCAAAAAATGTTTTCAATTTATTGCTAATAAGTTAGTGAAAAATATGCTTGTCAAATCATGTGAAGTTGACTTGTCAAAAGAAATAGATTAGGAATAAAGAATGTTGTTTCCACATGCTTAAAAATGAACCAAAGAGAAGGATAGGGATGCCTAACAAATGATGGGTTACTTCCCTTATACTTTATAGTTTTATTGGTATAAAAATAATGGTTGCGTGCAGGTTGTTTCAATGCCACAGCTCATGATAAATCAGATAGCTTAATCCTGGTTTTATCATGTTTCAATTTTATGTTAGTAGGATAGAGAATAAAGTTTTTCAAACAACTTAATCTTGAAAAATGAGTAGACTAGGTAGAGAATAAAAGAGTTCATTAGCCTAATCTAAACTCTTGGAAGAGATAAGGGTACAATTAGGTAGTTTCATTTTTTTTTTCAAAAAAGAAAAATGTTAAGGGTTTGCCAGTTCAAATGCACCCAATGAAGAAAAAATGTTAGGCAAGTAGGTTGAGTAGGTATAGATGATGTTGATGTTAATCATGTTTTTTCGGATTACTAATATCACAACTTCAAGCAAGCATCAACAAGTGAAAGAGGTAAAAATCTGCCAAATGGATGAGGCACTAGTCTTTCTAAACCAAGAGATCTGAAAGTTCTGGACACCTCCTGAAAAGGAGCCACCCTCCCCAATTAGAGCCACTGTTAGTCATCCATAATTTTCACTATCTAAATATGACTCAGTATCGGTTCTAGATTTCTAGAAACAAATTTCATGAACATTGTGAGTTCTAGAAATCTCACGGCCTTCATTATCCTTAGGATATTTTTTTTCACTATTTCATCATTCCGTCATGCCAAGCTAGCCCACCACTCCTGAATGGCCCATCCTGGGTTCAAGCCATATTGTTCTTCCCCAACTGTCACTCATTTTCACCATGTCTTTCCTTTTGGCCCAAATCCTCTATTTTGCTTATCTACAAAACTCCCTACTACTGATCAAACCTGTTAGTCATCAATATTTTTTCATGTTTTGATGACTAGATTCCTTCGTTGAGTTTTCTAGAAGCTAATCTATATATGTCAATTTTTCATCTAGAAAACACCTCAAACAAATTTTTGTCTTCCTACCCCTCCCCTTCAGCCTATGATGAGAAAACCCTTCAGTTTTCTAAACCTATCTCACTACAGCAAAGTCTCCCTGTCTATAGCTATCATAGCTTTGTTTCTCTGCTACCATTTTCCCTTGTTTTCATGCATCTCATTGCCCATCATTTGAAAAAGTGTCTTCCCCTCTCTCACTGATCATTCAATCATTATGATAACCTGATCATGACTAAGGAAATATTCATATTCTGTGATAAATTCTGTAGGTCTAGCTGGTGGTGTTTAGGGAAAAATTCCTTGACAAAACTGTCTTAAGCCAAAAACCCTGTGTCTAACACCAGTCAGCCATAATTTGTTTCTCATCTTGCAAAACAACACCCTGGTTTATCCTTAGGTCATACACCACTAAAATATTACATTGTTTCATTTCATCAAAGCTCAGAAATACTCATGCCAGGAAAAGAGCATAATTCTAAGAGTTTCATGAATGAAGGAAAGTTTTTGGTTCAAGCTTAATTTTATGACACACTACTAAGCTCTCAGCAGATCAAAGATCATCTACCAAATACATCTCTACAAGGGTGTATTCAATGATGACAGAGTGAAAATGGGAGCAAAAGAACAAATTCAAATAGGTCTCTCATGCTGAACTATTTTTCCATCATGAATCAGATGAAGTGTAGTAAGTGAAAGAAAGAAAGCATACATGTTTCAAATCCAAAGGGTGCCTAAAGACAAAGTTCATTCATCAAAGAAAAATGAACAAAAAGGATTAGGTGATGTCTCTCTTCAGCCCTCCATCCTAACTCCAAAGGTATTGCTGCATAAGTTCTCAAAAAGGTAACCAAAGCCCTGCAAATCACTCTTTTCAGGCAAGAAAACAATCTTTGATAGAAAGAGGTCTAAAGAAATTAGGCATGATAATGAAGGTACAAAAAGGAACAGCTGCTTCTTATATCTTACCATGAGCCTAGAATCTAAGAAACAGTCAAAGACAAATTCACTGTACCTTATGAGAGCACAGTCGGGAAAAAGGAGTTACTTTAGGAATACACATAGTGAGCATTTACCACTTACAAATCACATTGTTTTCTTCCAAGTTTCATAGTGATGTTATGCAAAAGAGATATACATTACAAACAGGTCCTCATAAAGCAAGAATATAGTATGTTCAAATGATTTCATCAATGATAAGTGGAAAAGATTCACATTTGTTTTCTATTTTGTATTTTTCAAACAAGCAGAGCAAGGGCACAATGTTGAGATGGATAAAGTTTATGTGTTTGATAGGACCTCCTTCATGATAAGCAGAGGGTCAAAAACACATTTTTATGGCCTCCTTCACAAACAAGCAAAGGGAAAATCACTAGGTGTTAACTCTGTATTTGAGAAAAATTGTCATTAATAGACAGAGTTGAGAGACCTTATTTGAAAATTTTAATTAAATGATAAACAAAGATAACAAGAAGTTTTTATTTGATGCCTTCATGAGATGACAATTACAAGGTTAAAGTTTTGAGGAGATCCGAAAAAGGGTAAAGAAGTTAAATCCTGAACAAAAGGGCAAAGTCACTTTTCTAACGCAAATAAAATGTTTTAAAAAGGAATTTTTCAAATTGATGAAAGGAGAAAAAGGATTTTTCAAACCCTTCCTAAGATATAAAAGGCCTCACTCGAGCTCTTCTACTCTTCATTACGTTTTGTGCAAACATTTAGCAAAGGAGAAGAGACATTTTTTTAAACACCTCTGCAACGTTTGCAACACACGATGCACTTGAAAAGTACTACGACGTGCCTGTAGGTTTTTACAGAAGCATTTTTCACAGAACGTGACATGCTTGTCGGGCAATGCGACATGCCTATGCAAGCGCCCGATGCCCAATCATCTTGCACGCAACGCGTTTCTCTGGGCCACCTCTAAACGACACACCACTCGGGCCACCTCTGAATGGCCCACCACCCGAGCCACCTTTGAACGGCCCACCGCCCGGGCCAATTCTAAAAGGAGTTTGAAACAGCCTGCAAAGAGCCCTCAAAGTTTCTTTAAAACTAGTTTCTTCACAAGGTATTGTCTTCAACAACAGCTAAGACATTGTTTAAAAGCTATTTGGGTTTCTCTTTACCTAAATTTTTTATTTGAAAGAGATTTTAAAATAAAACTATGAGAAAGAAGACAAAATTTTTAAAGGGCCAAGAAAATCTATTTGCTAAAAAGGCATAAGTCATTTTGAAGGCCTCTTTACTCAGTGACAAGGAAAAATATTGTTTTAGAGAAACAAACTGATCTTCATCAAAAGGAACTTGTTTGCTAGCCAAGGAGGGAAAACAATGATTTTAGGGAGAATGGTAGACTTTTTTTTTTTAAATGTCTAGTTTACTAAATGAAAGAGAGAAGCACTGTTTGAAGAATAATACCTAGTGATAGTTTAAAGTTTGTTTTAAATAAAGTGCATGAAAGGTAACATATTTTATAAAGAGAAAATAGAGGTTTCTTTGAAGGCCCCTTTGCTCAATCACAAGGAAAAACATAGTTCTTAGGAAGGAGACTTGTTTTCATTGATCAAGAACTAGTTTGCCAACTAAGGAAGAGAAACTGTGTTTTGAAGAAGGGATCTAATTTCAGTTCATTCAAAAGTATCTTCTGGTAAGCCAGTGAAGGAAACCTAAAAGCAAACATTCCTCCAAGGAAAGCTAACAAAGGTGGATATCACAATAGGTTTGAGCCTACTACAACTCAGAAGATAAATGAATCCTCTTCAGTTCTTTTCAATTTTCATGAGGTAGGGTGCCTTGATTTTTTCCAAAGAATCCAAGAGGTCACCAATCACCCTCCCTTGAAATATTTTTTTGCCCTGAGGCTGCAAGGAGAACATGTTCACATAACAGGCCTTGATTTTGTGTTCACCCCTAGATCAGTGTCAAAGGCAACCAAGATTCCCTATCTTGGTGAGAAATGGTTCAAACAAGCCTATTTGGACCTATACCACTACAAGCCCTTCTTGAAACCAGCTTACCAAAATGAATGCAAGGCTATCTTCCCCTTTTCTCATCTATTGAACAGTTATGCGCCTCTAATGAAGGTCATCATGAAATACTTTACATGTGAAGGGAGATATTCTTGAGTCCATTCATATCATGTCCCACTGCAGATGCACTTCACTCGAACTTAGCTATTGAACCTCCCTTTCTTCCTCTATAGGAGCATTGAAAAAATGGCCTCATTTGTCCAAAATAAACCCCTTGCTCAACAAAAAGCTATCTTATTTCATATATCTCTCATAAAAATTCTCATCCTCCATCAACTTCAGAAAAAAGGAGTTCCTTGGGAATCCTTCATCTCCCATCCTGATTTCACCACTGCCTCTTCATCCCATGGTCCATCTCATGCACCTTCCTCACCATCCACTCACTATGTCTCCCCTTCTTCTGGTCAATATACCCCTCAAAAGAAAAAATTCTCTATGATTGATAGTGAAAAAGAAGAGTCTAATCAAAACAGTGATGATGAGGAACAAAACAGTCCTCAACAAAGAAGAGATGATGAGGAACAAAATTACACTCAGCAAAGCAGTGATGATGATCATAGGGGCAATCAGCATAACAGTCATGAAGAAAGCAGTGATAGGGAAGAACAAGACAGTCCTCAACAAAGAAATCATAGTGGTAATCAGCTAAACAGTGAGGAAGAATTAAGTGATGATGAACATGAACAAAATGATACTCAGCAGAGCAGTAAGCATGATGAAAGCTCCCAAACAACTAGTGAAGATAATCTTAAAAAAGATAACAAGTAGGATCATAAAGACAACCATCACTCAATTGAAGAAAGAGACAGTGGCAACTTGCAGCAACATAAAGAAAACACTCAAGAAGAAATCATTCATGATGAAGAAACCCACAGTGATGGCAAGCAAACACAAAACAGGGAACATTCCAAGGGTGACAGCATGAAACAAAAAGAGAAAAACAGTCCTAAGGGCAGCCAAGACCAAATCAAGGACAATGAAACAAGTAATGATGGATCAAAAAAATACAGTAAAAACATAGAGCATGAAGAGAGTTCTCAAAATCATGTGCTAGATGCCTCTCCTAGGCAAGGGGCCATAACGTTTTCTCCAGAAGTGGTGAAGCATAAAACCACTAAATCTACAAAGAAGAAGACTTTTCAAGCTGTAACTATGAATGTTACTAGAGCACTCCCGAGTAGAGGAAATTTTCCCAAGCAGCCTATCATTGAAGTGCAAAGAATACAAGGGCAAAGAAGCCCATTCAAAGAAAAGGTAAGGAAAAAGTAGAGCAGCATGAGAGCAGCCATGAACAAGAGAAAGAGTTTGACATAGTCCAAGTGGATAGTGATGCCAAAGATGACCAGATCAGAATTCTAAACTCTCTTCTACAAAACAGAGAATCTCAAATTGATGATTTAGAAGCTGACTTAGAGAGGCCTAAAGACATAATTCACTTCCTACAGCTGCAAAATAGACAAATGAGCGGGGAAATGGCCATCTATGAGGCCCAAGCACTCAAATACCAAATGGAGGCATACAAAGCACAAGTCAAACTTGAGGAGTATATGGGTGAATTTGATGATGATGAAGAGGAGGAGAAACCAGTAAGGAAAAGGCCTAGGACTATAGGTCTTAGGAAAGATTTGGAGAAATAAAGACAAGAAGAAACAACCCTTGCTCAATAATATCCTGTCACATAGCTGCTTGCCCAAGAGATAAAAAATGACAAAGAATCATGGCTTCAAAGAGAAAAAAAGCACTTGGAGGAAAAATTGGACAAAGAAAACAAATATTTGGGTTTGCAAAGGAAGATGACTGGGCATTATAAGAAGTTGAATCAAATTTCTTGAAGGAACCTCAAGATTGCCCAAGAAAAGCTCAAAACTGCCCAAAGGAGGCACCCAGTGAAAAAGGGAGGAAAATACATATCTAGGCTTGGAATCTTGGCTCAAGCTTCCTTTCATGCTTCTAGAAACCCATAAGAGGTTTACTCACCAAAATTGAGCAATTTTTGACATGATCTTGTTTTTCGTGATTTTTAGGCCTAATTGCACATTTTTCTAGGCGCTGCCATTTTTGCTTGGAGCATTCTCAGATCATGAAATTTATATTTATGGATGTATTAAAGTTGAGGGAATCTATTAAAAAAAATTCAGATCAAAATAAGGTGTTTTGATCCCCCAAAGAGGTAAAAAACAGTCAATTTTTACCTTTCCGCCTGAAATATCAGCAAGTGCTACGCTCTTGGGTTTTTTCACTCAGTCCACTTTTTGACATACTTCAATGGATAATTTTGAGATAAATTAAGTATTTATATAAAGTATACATCCAGAGCTTTCCGACGAGCCATCACAGGTCCAAATCCGATGCTAGGAAGGGGTCCAAAACTCAGCTACAAAAGACCCCAATTTTTGTTGATTTGGAGCTATGCACAGAGACAATTTTTTTTTCCAAAAAGTCAACAAAAGACACTAATTAATGGCAAATTGATTTTTTTATATTTTCTTGGAAAAAAAACTTTTGATTTTATTTGGGAGTTATTTTTTGGTGTGTTTCATTTATTTTCTTATCTCTTATGTGTCTTGGGCCTTGCATGGTCATTAAGCACATTTATGACATTTATTGTTGAATTAGGGTTTCTCGAAGCCTCTTAGGGTTTCCACCTCCTCATTTGGTCCATAAATAGAGCATGAGGCTCTTGTATATTTTTTTAGATGTTGATGACTTATGCTGAAGTAATACATAGTCCCTTGAAGCCTTTGATGAGAAATTGAGGTCTTGGAGCTCATGCATGACCTGATTCACTTGTTGATGGAGAAGCATTGTTTGCAGGATCCATAGGCCTGGTTGATGGTGAATTTTTCTCTTTTTAATGTTTTCTAAGTTCCCATATGTTTTCCATCCATCTATGTTGTAGTAGAAAAAAAAAATTTAGACTAAGATATGCTTGTTGATGGCACCTTAGATCTGTTTGTTTCCTTCACTTCCTAAATGTTTTCCTCTGCTTAAGATATGTTAGAGAATTCATATTTTTCTCTCTAATAAGTTTTTGGCTTGTCTATTTTCTTGAATGATTTATATCAGTTAGCATCAATTATGATTTATGGTTAGCCCTGCATATTGTTACCTCTGAAATACTCTATTCTTGGAATCCTCTTTTGAAGCAGCTTTGCCTATAGTTTGTCAAAGAAGTTTGTCTTAATCACACTCTTTGCCTTACTTAGCTAAAATTTTCTCAAGGAACTCTCATAGTTGTCACTGTGGATGCTAGGGTTTGTCTCTTATTCTATGGTTATAGTTACTTGTGAAACTTAAATGTTTTTCCTGATCTTGATGATAAAACCCATGAAAGATTCAATAAGTTTTTCCTTTCTATATTTTATCTCAATGTTGTCTTGGTTGATTATTTTCTTTTAGTCTGAAATCAAATGGATCAGTTTTTCTTAAGCCTTTGATTCTCTTGCTATGCTTATAAATCTTCTAACTCCCTTAGTTTACAAATATATAAAGGATTATGTTTCTGCCCTTTATTAGCTGGTTGTTCTCAAGTTTAATGTCCATCTCATGATCCTTCACAACCTTAAAGATCCATCAACCAAGTTAAATTGCCCTACAAATTCTTTTGACACCATTCATGAACTTATTCATGACCTTGTTTGAATCCATCGCCCAATGACTTAACAATCTTCATTTTTTTCTATCTAAATCTATCTGAGCATCATACCCAACCAAAAACAATCAAAATACCCTGCACCTAACATCTAGCCTAAAATCAACCCTAATCAGCAAACAAGTTCACATATTTACACGTACTAGAGAGATCCCTCTCCGAATCCAAGAAGGCTAGGTCATAGGATTCCAAAGCTTGGTTTGATGTTACCTAGTACCTTTTTATCTCAATCAATATAGCAAATTACAGGGATATCATTATTGCAGTCCATATCTACATACTTAGGTTTCATGAATTCTTTGCATGGCTCCATATCAAATTGGAAACTTTTAAACAAATTTTCTTGACCCCTTGGTATCTTTGTCACAGTAGCAATAATCTCTGGTGTAATTGACACATTTAGCATCCCAACCTTGGTAGTTGTTCCATTGAATTTCAAGGCAAATTATTTGGACACATGTGTGTGGCAACCTTACAACTTTTCACAAAACCGAAGACAATCTACTCTTATAAATGCCTACATCATTGTTGGGTCTTCAATTATGGCCTTCATATCTTTAGACTCATATCTCAAGTAGTGTCCCCCTCTGTGGAGTTTCTTTTCTTCTGCCATGCTTCACAGAAAACCTATCAGCCTCGCTTGATAAACTGAAACAACCTCTCTTGAAAATGAGAAACAACAACCTCACTTGATTAGGATGAAGAGAACCCTTGTATGGAATAGCCACAGGTTTGGCTTGACACTTCAGGGCTTAGACACTCGAATGGAGGCAAAGGAAATGAGAATGACCAAGTAAGCAAGATTTTTAATTTAAAATGTCATCTCATAACTGAATGATGCCTCATTCATACCCTACCATGACCATGATGACTGCAACGTATGTAAGTACACTACATCTCATCATTAACTGACTCATCATATCACTAACCTACCATTTCCCAAAATATTCTAACATATTTCAGCTCAAATGACAACACAATTTAGAAGCCGAGCTTTCATAGCGCTGGCAGTGTATTTTTCCCTATTTGCGCTATGAAACTATTAGCACTTTCATGCACAAATCAACTTTTTTGAACTAGTGGCACTACAAAAACGAGGTTTCTTGGCTAATTGACCAGTTTTGACATTAAACCTTAGGAAATTACTTAAAAATGGAAATTATGGGTATCTGATAATGAATGAACCTTAAAAAATAATTTATTTGAACTTAAGGATGGGCTTTAAACTTATGAAAATCTAACCTACCCTTGATAAAATCCTAAATTGACTTCTAAACCCAATTCTGAACCATGACTAAAAAAAAACTTGACACAATGATGTTTTGAAATTTTTTTGGGTGATAACACCAAGAATCATGGGCACCTATACATAGATGTGAAATAGGAAAGGCACACTATATAGAGGTCTTATCAGATTATGAGGAGGAAGAAGAAGATAAACCAAGAAGCGGTCACAGCGCTGACACATCAAGGCATGAGCCAACACCATTAGGAGATGGGAATGGGGCATTTTCTCCAATTGGAAGGGCTCTTGCATCATTGAGAGGAGTAACAAAGTACTTGACCTTGATGGTTCGAGGTTCCATATTAGATAAAAGGGTTTCTGTTATGATTTACAGTGGGGCTACCCACAATTTTATTGATGCCCAACTAGTGTAGAGGAGAGAAATAACCACTGATGATTTTGAGGGATTTTATTTTTTGGTCCCAAGAGATAGAACTATGCAATGCATGCATTATGTTCCATCCTTATATGTCAGCATGGGGACATATACATTGACTAATCACTTCTTTTTGGTTGACATACCTGACACCAATGTGATATTGGGTGTGCAGTGGTTGATTACTTTTGGGAAGGTCATCACATATTGGGAGACTTTGCAGATGGAATGGGTGGATAGAAAGAGTGGTAAAACTCAGATGATTAAGGGCATGCACACATATCCCTCACATATTACTTCCACACAGAAATCAGAGATGAACTTTCACAGTGGAAGCAAGGACCTAACAGTCCCATCTATTATGCACATGACTTTGGCCCATGGGACATTATTTTTTTGTGGCAAACCACTTGGGAGGCCACCTGATCGATATTTGGTGAGACATGTCTCACATATTGATGCACCATTCATAGATCCAGGAGGAATGGGAGGATTAGGAAGCCATGATAAAATGCTGAGAGTTTTGGGTAGACTCAAGGATGAGGGAGACATTCTCTCAACATCATCATTACCCACTTTCATTTCAGATGCTGCGCTGTGGAAGGAAAAACATGGGAAGGATAACAACCTTCCAACACATACCTTTGGCATGGGAAATTTCAAGGAGAAAGGAAACCATATGACAAATTTTCTTTGTGATAGATCATGTTGGAACAGGGTCCCCTAAAAGCGACGAATTTTGTACAACTATGTATATTTTTGGTCTTAATTAGTCTAACGCAGAGGTTTTGGGGTGGGTAAAAGCCTCGAATGCATTGTAATGGGTCAATGGTATACCAAGAGTTCACAAACCATGGTTTGCATAGCATTGGAAGCGTAGGCTAAGTCGATATAATTAGATGAACATTTTGAGTCTTAAGGTAGAGAAGAATCAAGTCTAATGCGAAGTGCGAATTGTTAGATCTATTGTTGGGTCGTTAGGGTAAGGACTCCTGCTGGCTATGTGCGTGGAGATTCCAACAGTCCCCTAACACAATCTTGTGACTCTTCCTGAGTCACTGCGATGGTGGGGCCTCCACCTGCACCTGCAGTAGTTTGATCGCCTCAACCAGTGCGGGTAGCACTCCTTCACTCTGAGCAGCGAAATTCTGAGAAATATCCACTAAATTTTGTGAAGTTAGTCCTTCTGTTGTAGTGGTGATGCTCTCTAGTGTTTGGTTCAATTTTTTAACAGTGAAATCAATATCCTGGGAGATCTTGAGGGCTTCATCAGTCCATGGTTTAAGAGGGTCACTAAGAGTCTTCTTATTCTAATGGGTTCTCGAGATACCATCATATCAGAATCGCACCTGAAGATCGCAGGAAGACTACGTTTGCTACCAAATGGGGATCCTTTCAGTATATGGTCATGCCGTTTGGACTCAAGAATTTCCCTACTATATTTTCACGAGCAATAGTTGTAGTGTTTAAAGAGTTCATCCACAAATTTCTGGAAGTTTACTTTGATGATTGGTGAGTATTCGTCTTAGTAAAGAAGCATGTTTTGAACCTACGCATGATGTTTGATGCCTATAGAAAGAACAATATTTCCCTGAATATCAAGAAGTGTATCTTCTCCATACCCTTCGGAATCTTTCTCGGACATATAGTGTGCCGACAAGGGTTGATGGTTGACCTTGCGAAAGTTGTAGTGATCATAAATCTGGCAGTACCTACAACTGATAAGTAGCTACATTCGATCCTCAGACATACAGGCTACTATAGAAAGTTCATTCAGGAGTACGTGCTGATCACAAGGCCTATAGAAAAGCTGCTTAAGAAGGATGTTTCATTTTTTTGGGATGACGAGTGTCAGAAGAGCTTCGAGCTATTAGTGGAAAATATGATCTTTGTGCCTATCCTCATTTTTCCTGATTGGGTGAAGGTGTTCCATGTTCACGTCGATGGATCGAGAATCACCCTGGGAGCGGTCCTTATGCAACCTGGAGATGGAGACGTTAATCATCCGATTGCATTTGCTAGTAGGAAACTCTCTGTTACAGAGCGCAACTACTCTACCATGGAATGGGAGGGCTTGGCTATGGTCTATGCCTTACAGAAGTATCGACACTATCTATTAGGAGAACACTTCAAAATGTTTACAGATCATTAAAATTTGAAGTACCTGGTGAATAAGCCTGTGTTGGGGGGGTGGGGGGGAATCTTCCGAGTGCTACTGTTGTTCCAGGAATACAACTTTGAGATTATTGTCAAGCCGAGGAAGTTGAATGCTGGGCCAGATCACTTGTCTCTAATCAAGAGTGGCAAGGAGCTGACCAACTTGGAAAAAGGATTTCCTGATGCACAGTTGTTCTCTATTAAGGTAGTGGATACGCACTTCACTAACATCATTCATTTCCTGACTACAGGCATGGAACCTGCAGAGTATTCGATGCAACAAAAGAAAGAGTTGGTAACCTGCACTGCAGATTTTACAATCATCGCAGGTCATCTATATAAGATGGGAGCAGATGATGTACTACGCAGGTACGTCTTGGAGCATGAATGGCATGATATCTTGGAAGAAGCCCACGATGGAGTAGCAGCAAGTCACTATGCAGGGAAAGCAACGACGTGAAAGATATTGTGAGCTGAATTATGGTGGCCTACCCTACATAATTACTCTCACGACTATTTTAAGGCTTGTGATACATGAAAATGAACCAGAAGGTCATCCCACAGGGATGAAATTCCCCTTAAAACACAAATGGCCCTGCAAGAATTTGAAAAATGGGCCATCGATTTTGTAGGACCTATCAACCCACCCGAAAAGAAGATACGTGCGCATTACACTATAACTGCTAATGATTATGTAACTAGGTGGGCTAAAGCACAAGGAGTAAAGGATTTCACTGCAGATACCACTGTGAAATTCATCTTTGAGAAGATTCTGACCAGATTTGGATGTCCAAAAATCCTGATGAGTGATACAGGTACACACTTTGTCAATGAAACAATACAAGCCTTGACGAAAGAATTTCAGATCCATCATGCGAAAATTACTTCGTATCATCCCCAGGAAAACAAAGTGGTCAAAGATTTTAAAAACATCTTGGAGCACATACTAACCAAGTTCTGTAACGCCAATCATAGTGACTAGGACATGCGAATCCCATTTGTTCTTTGGGCCTACCGAACCACCTGTAAGAATTTAACAGGGAAAACATTGTTTCAGATGGTTTATGGCAAGGAGGCCATTATTCCCATGGAATAATTTTTTCCCAGCTTGCGCATCATAGCCTTTATCAATATGGTGGAGCCTGATATCATGGAGGAGAAGTTAGCATAGTTGGTGGCTTTGGAGGAAGACCATTTCATTGCTAATTATCATCAACTGGTTTAGAAGGCTCAGGATAAGGCATGGCATGATCGACATAATCTAAAAAGTCCTTTGCGAAGGGTGACTTAGTGCTAGTGTATGATAACAAGTTTTAAAAACACTTGGGGAAGTTCCAACAGCACTGGCTAGGGCCCTATGCGATTAAAGAAATCACGTATGGTGGAGTTGTTCAATTAGCCACCCTGCGCAACAATATGCTACCTAGCTATGTCAATGGTAGCTGGCCCAAACCGTATCAAATCAAATGACTATACAACTAGAGTAGCTGTATAAAGTAGGCTCTATCCACCAAGGAAGGTAAGCGTGGGAAGTACCATGGTACGCACAGGACGCGGTTGCAGGAGTGGATGCTTGGAGGGGTGCGCAGAAGGCACAGACGTATGTTTAGAATGCAGTAGGTGAGATGGACACGCGGAAGTATGACAGGCACACAAGAGGTCCGCAGGGAGCACAGAGGTGTGCTGGGCACACAAGAGGTGCAGAAACTAGCTGCTAGAATAGTAAAATTAGGTAAAAATAAAAAGTTACCATTAATAGGAGCCGGCGGCCGAAATTTAATGAGGCAATTTCTAGAGATTTTTTACCGTTTACTTGATTGTAAGTTCCAAGTGAAGTTTACCCAACCGTTGGTCGACCACAAAGGCTATAAAAGGAGAAGGATAGATCAAATAAGGTTTTTGTATCTCTTAAATACTTTTTACTTGGCGTGTTTGTCCTTGATGAATTTGTGATGTAAGAGTTTCTCTGCCTATTGCGTTCCTTTCATGTTTGTTCAGCCTACTCCCTTTGACAATAGCAACCCAGAATTCATCTTCTGCACCAGGATGATGACCACTAATCTCGCGGAAGCATCAGAATCAGTGACCTTGGTGGAGCAAGAAATTGAGGAAGTAGTGGAAATCGAGTCCGAGGTTGAAGAGGTTATCTCCACGCCGAGCCCAACCAAGAGGAAAGGAAAGAAAAAATCTCAAGGCTCAGGCAAACCCGCAAAATGGGTTGGGGTAAAGCCCCGTACTTCCCCGAAAAATGTAAGATACCTTTGAGCAATGCCCCAGGCACATTTTTCTTGAGAGGAGGCCCAGGATGCCAAACCAATCAATTTGTTACCTCCCTTTGTTCGGTGGCATAGGTCCTCAACATGCATGCTCAAGAACCTCGACAGCTTGATCACCTAGCCGCAGATTTCACTAACCCAGGGCTAGGTCCCCGTCATTAGTGAACCTTTTCGAAGGCTCGATGAGATAAAAATTGATGATCATGACTTGGAAAATTTGGAAGCCTTCCCTGAGTTGGCACCCGAATTATACCTTTACAGAGTTCAGAGAGACGATGGGATAAATATTGTCCCCATGAGCTGGGTGCATGGATTGGCTAGGTCTGGGCTCTTAAACCTGCGAAGGATGCCACACTTCGGCCACTACAATATTATGGACCATCTCACACATCAGTTTCTCACCCTGGTTCAGGATGGTTACCTGTCGATCCAAGATCTAATCTCCATCGGTGTTTCACTCATTCATCGAATTACTAGTCTTCCTATGAAAGGACGAAACCCTCTTGAGCACATTGGCAAGAATTATGAGGGGGAGAATGCTAAATACGTGCACAAAACCTACCATGTGGAGCAAAATACTCAAGGCTTCATAATCAAATCCATGAGTGACCCTGGTATACAGTTGGGTACCATGTTGTGGGCATGCGAGATGATGCGAATGCTAAGTCACCACCATCCCTGCTTATGTAATTCATATAGCAGGTCAATGCAGGAAAGGGGTCTGCTTTAATTGGGCCTAATACTTGTGTGACAATTTTTTGGCTAATGTCCTAGAATCCGAGGAGCAGGGACGAGCCTTTTGTTATGCTTGGTTGTTGCTTCTCATTGCATTGGTCGCTTGGGAAGCCCCTGACGAATCAGTCCTCCCTGAGCTCACCCAAGACATGTGCGAAGGGGATCATTACACAAAATTGTAAGACTCTAAGAATTCACAATGCATCGAGGACAACCAATTATTTTGGATCCTCTTCCAGTGCAGCTTGGAAATAGCCATCAATTCCCAACCGTGCTTTTCCCTAGCAGTGTATGATAAGTACAAGAACATCACGACATTTCAGATCACCATGCACAACCTCCAAATTAGAGCACACAAGGGTAAAGCCCATGTCTCACTCCCATATATGGCTGCGGACGAGGATATTGATCACATAGTTGCTACATGGCCTCTGCAGTGGAAGATTGGGCACAAAAATGGTATGATGGGCACTGTAGGCGCAAGTGCTACAAAATTCACCTCTACCACGACCAGAGAAACTGGTGGATCAAGAAAAGGCACTGAAAGAGAAGGGAACGTCAGCTCACAAAAGGATTCATAGCAGAAACAACCCACCAAAAGGGACACAGAAGCAGAAACCTAGGCATATTAATAGCCAGACATGGGAACATAAGGATTGGATATGGGAGGTGTTGATTCCCCTCGAGGCAAGAAGCAGACAACTAAGCCTGTCAAGAGGTCACACAAGAAACAATGAGCCATCTGACCAGAACAAGGTACAGGAGTTACATTGACCAAAGATGATCTAGAGAAGATTATAGATGCGGTCACCTTGGCGTCGTAAGACAAATGGCTGGCTCTCGAGGAGCAGCAGAAGGCCACAGTTGATACACTTCAGGCAGGGATCCGGGCTCTGCAGCTCTAGGCAGATACGTTGCAGACCAGCATGACCTAGCCAAGGTCGACCCTTGCAACCAGTAGTGTAGTCATGGTTACAGCCAAAATTCGTCCCTGTTTACTGCCTGGCGTAGCCCTCATAATGGTTCCCCCTAACTTAGGTGCGCAAGTCCATGCTTGTGCAGGAGTGTAGTTAGATCTATCCCGGCTACCTCATGAGTCATTGTAGCTACTCCACACTCTACTCTTTGAAGAAATCCAACATCAAGATTGCTAAGTGCACCATCAGCTCAATGCAGCCAAGCAAATGATTCAAGAAAAAGTTGCTAAAGTATCTCAGGCCTAGGCTGCATGCACCCTTGTAATCACGCAGTAGACGGAGCTAGAACATTTAATTAGTAGACTCTGCGTGGATGTTACAGAATAAATACTAGCCATGGCTACCCGCCAGGTCAATATTGAGGGGTTGGTCGTAGCATTAAAAGCCTCAAGGATGGGGATCCAGTTAGTCAAAACGTAGATGGAACAACAAATCATAGACTTATAGGCAAAGTTGCAGCTAGAGACACCATCAGAGGTACAGGCCCAGCAAGCTGCACTGGTTACCGCAACTACAAATGTGATTACAGGACAGATTTCTCAGGGTGCCCAATTACTGGATATAGTCATGCAGTTATGGACCAAGGTACAGTGTGACCCGATCCTGCATGAAATCAACCAGGACCTACAACAAAAGGAAGAAGTTTTTGAGCAGATAGAAGCCACGATGCCTACTCTGGTTCCTGCTCAGCGATTAGCATGACTGAGAACTAGCCATGCCCTTCGGGATGATATTGACGAACTCTGCCAGAAGAAGAAGACTCTCAGTGACCGTCTTAATCCATGGGCTGATGAAGCCCTCAAGCTCTCCCAAGATATTAATGTCGTTGTTAAACAATTGAACCAAACTTTGGAGAGTGTCACTGCTGCAACAGGAGGACCGACTTCGCAGAAGCTAGTGGATATTTCTCAGAACACTGCTGCTCAGAGTGAAGGAGTGCTTCCCCCACTAGTTGAGGAGATCAAAATACTGCAAGCGTAGGTGGAGGCCCCACCATCGCAGTGACTCGGGACGAGTCACAAGATTGTGTTGGGGTACTGTTGGAACAGGGTCCCCTAAAAGCTGCGAATTTTGTACAATTTTGTATATTTTTTGTCTTAATTAGTCTAACGCGGGGGTTTTAGGGTGGGTCAAAAGCCCTGAATGCATTGTAATGGGTCAAGGGTAGACCAAGAGTCTGAAAACCATGGTTTGTATACCATTAAAAGCAAAGACTTAGTCAATATAAATAGATGAACATTTTGAGTCTTAAGGTAAAGAAGAATTAAGTCCGGTGCGAAGTGTAAATTGTTAGATATGTTGTTGGGTCGTTAGGGTAAGGACTCCTATTGGCTGTGTGTGTGGAGATCCTCAGTCCTGATGTGTGTGGACCCTACTGGCTATGTGCGATGGCTGTCTCGAATTGTATTGGGCTTTGGATGCTAATATATGCGGATATGGTTGAATTATTTATGTGTTATCTTATTTAATGTATTTCTATTGATGCAAACTATTGGATCTATTACGAATACTGTTGGTTATCTGTTTATGCTGAGAATCTGTCTATGTTATGGTATAACTGTAATCTGTTGATGATGTTTTATGACAATATGTGATGATAACTGTTGATACGCACGTGGATGCGGAGTTATCAAATATATATGTGAATGATAATAGCTCTATATATTTCGATTATATTGTTAACTACCCTACGAATAGATTTGTCTGGTTTGAACTTGATAGGTTGTGAACGTGGATCTGCTTGACTTACCTACTCTCTCTCAGGGTGCAGAAACCTAGTTCCAGCACCCTCCCATACTGCTTCGGGTGAGACTTTGGCCTGCACAAGCAGGTCACTGCTGAAAGGGCCAGTAGTATAGGGGTTTTTTGGCAACCTTAACCTCATAACCTGGGTTAGGACCGCTCGAGCCAACAGATCATCAATGCTGTCACAATGGAGGATAGATCCATATTGAAAATCCCAACTGTTGGTGGATTATTCCAAGTATATTTTTACATGCATGATACTTGATGATCAACTACATGAAGAGGGCTATTTAGTCCAAGATGAAGTCATCTATTATCATGGTAGGATCTTCTTATCTAGAGCATCCAAGCTCAAGGAGAAGTTTCTACAAAGAACACATGAAGAATTTCTCTTCAGCCATACTTATTCCATGAGAGCCTAAAACACTATCATGGAGAGATACACTTGGGAATGCTTTGAAGAGGAACTATATCAGCATTTTAAAAGATGCATGGACCATGTGGAGGTGGGATAGATACATAACTCAATGAAGGATTTATCACAGCCACCTCTTTCCTCTTTTGGAATGAAAGGGGATCTATCTATGGACCACTCCATTTGTATGAGCAAAAATTTTGGTAAGGAACATGCTTATGTACATGATATTTCATTTGATGATTATTTTCATTCATTTACTATGTATATGCAGGAAATTTCTCCAAGGAGGTGCATTCTTCCATATAAAATTCGTGGCCAACTTTGGGCCATAAACATTTCTGAACATGACCACTCAAGAGGATATAGGGAGATGTTGTATCATTTTGGGTGCACTCCAAAGGCACCAAACATTTCTCACATGTTCAGCCATTGTGAGAAAACTTGGACAGGTGCAATTAAGTGGTGGGGAAACCACTTACCACATCATTATCTGATGCATTTAGGAGATATATTGTGATGTTTCTATTAGTGTCAGTATTTTCATACTTCTATCAGGGATCAAAACACATTTTGCATGTGCATCTTAGGTGTCCCACTCTAAAGAAATTTTCAATCATTCCATTAGGTCATGATATAAAATTGTTCTGTTGGTGGTTGTCCTTGTCAATAAAATTCATTCTCCCTCAGAAGATCATATTGGCTGACTCTTTCTCATGTCTCCTTCAACATAAAAACACCTATGGAAATGATCTTTTCACTTGGAATTATTTTAAGTCAAAATCTCATTCATGAAAGTCAAGTCTAGCGCAGTCCCATTAGGTCATTAGGTTTTTATTTCTCAAGGCAACTCTTTCATTTCAGATGAGGTCAGCACATATATGAGAGGGACTAAATAAGTTCATCATGATGTAATTATCATACTATGAAAGTTGTATTTTTGAGTTTAATTATTTTTATATCAAAATGTAATTTATTTATATTTTTTCAAATGTAATTTTATGTTCTCATATGTAATAAATTCATCCCAAGCTATCAATGCAATCATTCGGCCTAAGTGGAGAAAAGAAAGCCAAAATCCATGACTTGATCAACCTGTAATGCCAAAAAGTCAGAAAGATAAAGAGTATCAATGCCAAAGTCCAAAGGGAAAAGTGAGCATTAGAAAAGTGGGTGATTCAAATTAAATTTCAAATCCACTATGCTATAAAGCCTTTCAAAATACCTCAAAGAAAGTCATTGTTTCCATTTTACCATCAGGAGTTTCTGACAAAGGAGAAATTTTCATTTTCCTGAGCATTTTGGGTCAAAATTTCAAGGCACTGCATGTTTGACTTGGCACTGTGCGTTTTCCCGAAAACACCAGACCAAAATACATTGGCACTGCGCGTCTGCAGAGAGGTGCTACACATTTGTCTTGGTGTTGCCCGTTCCCCTAGAATGTTGCGTGTTCCTCCAAAATGTTGCGCATTTGCACAGGGAGGGTTTTGAAGAGTTTCACCACCTCCAACAAGCTCAAATCTCCTCACCAATTTCTTCAAGTGGCTTTAAAATAGTAAGTTCACACTAAATCACCTCCCTTCTCATATATTTTGTGTGCCATTAAATATTTGAAGCGTTTGTTTCTTATGAAACCCTAGTTTCCATTTCATTCTAATTTTCATGCAACATATCCATATTCCTATCCCTAAAACATATATCAGTCATACATTCCATTCCCTCCATTTTCATAAGCTAGCCATCTCATTTCTCACTCCCTTCATTTCATTTCATTTACCCTAGGGTTTCCAAAAGCTACAAATTAAAATTTTTGAAGAGGAGGAAAGAGGTGATAGCGAGGAAAAAACACCAAAGAGAAGTGACCATAAAGGAGGGAAAATAAACAGATATGAACCAATAACCACAAAAGAGCTATTAGAGTCAAAATGCTTCACAAACCCTAATTTCCTCTCCTACTAAGCTAGGGCTTTCTATGGAAACGAGAAATTTGAGCAGAGAAGCCATAAAGTAGGTCATATCGGTAAGTATCAGGCCATTTCAACTCATAAAAATCATGTCTCCATCACTTTTTGAGAAGTCTTTCCAAGAGTCAAGCCATTTTCCACTCATAGGGCCAGTTTCACTTTAAACTATGTTTCCAAACAAAGAGAGATGAGTTTGAAAAAAGTGAGAGATGCTTTTTTCCCCTCATAGATAAATAAAGAAATAAATCCTTCATTTTTTACACAAGTATCATGGTTTGGGAGAAATGTAAAAAATATAGGTGCTACAAGAGGTTTTCTGCATTTCTAGAGTGACCTTGGGAAAATCAAATTTTATCATAGCTGGAGTGTCCAAATGACTTAGTTCATGAGTCAAGTGATTAGTATACAGAGAGAAATTTACAATGTGCTATAATGAGCTCAATTTGGAGTTGAGGAAGGTAGCCAAATGTTGCTTGCACCAACACTCTGCATTGATGCACCCTCTTTAGAAATTTTGAACAATATTGGGAAAAGAACTTTTGACAAGTTAAATAAACTCCAATAAGAACAAAAGAGGTAGATTTGGAAATCATACTTGAATATATTTCCAACGAGCTATCCTAGGCCCAATATGGACACCAGGAAGGCCTCCAAATGTGGTCTTCAAAAATGTGAAAATTCTATGTTTTTTATTATTTTTGCACTCAAAAAATTTGCCAAATGCGCAACGCCCTCGGCGCTGTGCTCTTTTTTTGGCATCAAAATGAAAAATTGCACCAAAATCATGTTCAAAATTAGGAATACATCAACCCTAGAAATTTTTAAAAAAATTGGAGAACTGGTCCCTCAAAAGTGTAAAACACTACCAAATTTCCATGTTTCTACCTCCTTTTTGACATAGGCACTGCGTGTTTACTAGTCTTGGGAGATTGACTTGATGAAAGGTTAAAGTAGCATAATTTTGGAAAATGAAAGCATATTTTGAAACTAGACTCGGAGATATTTCCAATGAGCTATCCTGGAGCTAATTTGGAAACCTAGAAGGTCTATTTTTCCTATTATGGCGCCGTGCGTTTGCCAGGAAAATTGCATTTTCACCATCTTTTGAAGTTTCACTCCAGTTTGAATTTTTGCCTGGAAAAATAAATAAATTACTGATTTAAAAGGTCAAGATAAATTTAAATGTCATTTTTTTATTTTTATATAGGGTATATACATTAGATAAGTCCTCTAGAGGTCAAATGAATCAGTTTCCTCTCTTTTAGAGGAAAATTGTTGTCTTCCTAGTCTTCAGTTTCTTGTTTGGCAGTAGGTGAAACTGATCCTAATCTCATGGATTCGACTCCCCAAGGCTAGGGAGAATGGTTTTGAGGTCTATATAATTTATTTTCTCCATAATTTGTATAGGTTGGATTCACTTGGAGCTTTGGCATCTCAAGAGACATATTTTTGTATCAGTTTTGGCCTGGACATTAATCAAATTTGCAGCTATTTTTATGGGATCCATGTGGTATTGTGTTTAGTCTTAGTTTATTGTTTTTTTCTCACATGTTAGAATTTTTTTTGACTTAATCCATCATTTAATTGCTATTAAATGAATTTTTTCAAGTTATATGAACAGAATCCATAATTTATATGCTCTGTTTTGGGTCAACATTGATAATTTGTAATTTCTTCAGTTTAGAAAGAAATCATGAGTTCACCATGCTCTTTCTAGCTTCTCACCTATCTTAAATCATCTCATAATCAAAACCCTAAAGTTATAAACATTTTACCTACCTTGCCCCATAGAACGCCCTACAAATTTTGACCTAATTTCCTTTCCCTACCTGTTTGACTCCTCCTAATCCAGCAAAACCCTATACAATCAAAATCAAAACCCTGAGCTACTATACCTAGCCTAATATCTTCTTTCCTCAGTCATTTTGGATGTGATCTATACGGAGAGAGCCATCTCATGGCCTAGTAGGGATAGCTACTTTTCTAAGCGTGGTTTGAGGTTACTTCATAATTTCCTTTCTCAGCCTGAGGTTCAATCCGAGTGATAACGGGTTCCACATGTGGGACTATGACCCACCTCCATTTTTTCATATTTTTGTTTGCATGTACTTGGTTTTGATCCCATACATTGATTATGTACTTATTCTTTTTATGGGAATTATTGGAGGGAGGATGGGAGGATTGTATGTGCCCTATGGGAGAGAGATTCTCCATGTTCATTATGCTACATGTTTTAGGGAGAAAATTGAGCAAACCATGTTTGTTTCATTATATCTATTGCTTCCTTTTGGGATGAATCATTTGCATCTCTTGAGAACTTTGGAGGATAATATCATGAAGGGATAGATTGGGAGACACTTAGCTTATGAGGGAATATTATCACATGATGGTGTCACTAATGGTAGAGGAGATGAGTTACAACACTCACCTTTTCAGTTGCTTGAGGATAAACAACATTTGGGAAGGGAGGATTGTAATATTCCCAATTAGCCATGAGATAGTTGGAATATCAAATCTTTTTTTTTGTCTTGTTTTATGAATAAGAGGAAAATGGAGGTCCATAAGTCTTCTTAATAATGAATAAAATCAAGGCCAATGTGAAAACGAAACATCTTGAAAGCTTAATTGAGCACCCTTAGGTGTGAAAAGGGGTTGGAACATCTTATCTGGGTCAAATTTGACCAAATCAAATGAATGCTTTCATGGAGGAGTGGCATTCAATGAGGGACAATGTAGTTTTATATGGAGACAACTTACATGGAAGTAGCGTCATAAATGAATGGGGCTTAGGGTTTAGAAGCTCATATATCATAAAAGGAAGAGGATGGAAGCCATATTCATCATGTTGATGTATATGATATTTTTGAGTATATGGTCTATTTAGACATATAGCTTTCTTTGGCTGTTTAGCTAAGATTGCAAGTGTTGTTTAGCATTGGGTGTTCCTGATTGGGAATCCCACCTCTTTCATTGAGTAGCTCTTGAAAGAGTATTGTACTTCACTTCCACTTTCAAACTTACAGCCAAGCTTCATCTTACATCTACAGCGTAGATCTTGTTGAGGGTTGAGTTGTTTTGCAGGTTGCAACAGTGGAGACCACATTTGGGTCACTTGAGTGCTTATTTTAAGTGGAGAAGGGTCCCTTTCCATTGGGAGGACAATAAGGAAGGCCCTTGAGATTATTTTTAGATCTTGGCATCAATCCATATATCTATTTACCCCTACAGTTTAGTTTCATTCCATATTTGCGTTATTTTGAGGGAGGAGTTGCAAGGTGGTTTCAACACACCATTTGGGGAGGAGGTTTTCTAGTGAAGGGATCAGCCTTTCACTTAGGAGATCCATTGAAGGAGGTTGCACTATTTTTTGTATCATATCAGCCACACTTTCTAGATCTATAAGTTGCAGTGAATCTTTAGTCCTAGGGCTTTGATTTAGATCTTGTATATTGGTGTTTTACTGAAAACCCTTTGGGGTTTCTTCACTGGAGGTTGTATGGTGCCTAGATTTATATTAGATCTATCTTTTCAGGCATATATCAACCCATGCTATTTTTTATATTCATTTTTTTGTAGTAGTGCCTTTTAAACAGTTCTGTAGCATTCTTCCATATCTTTGATATATAATAGCAGCACCTCTTTTGAGGGTTTTGTCCATTGGAGGCTTGTTTAATCTTATTCTACATTTTATGGCCCATTTATTATGCATATTTTTCTATTGTTATAATAAATGAAAGGTCTCCATATTGGCCACTTGATTTAAGATGATGTTTAACACTACTATTCCAAAATTTTGTGCTATATTCCTCCTTTTCCCATTTGGGAATATTACATCATGACACAATGTAATGGAGTTTTTTCTTTGGACATATTCTCATGTATAGTGTTTTGATAATTGAGGATCCTTTAGTGAATTCATAGAACAATTGTCTCTTTCCACTCTTGGAATTGATGGAGCTCATGTATTATGGTGCCATGAATATTATTGGCTTAATGAATGAGAGGTTCATGTGATCTTTGGCATGTCATCTCTTCATGTATATTCATGTGTTGTGATATTTCTCTTGCGACAAATGGATGGTATATGTTACGTGTTTACTATTCTTGTGTGAGTAGACTATTTTATTGATGTTAGAATTATATTGTTATGGATTGTGTGTTTACATATGATTTATGTGGTTATTAATCATGAACTTCTTCATGATTGGTAATTTATCTTTGTATGCCTATGGAACTCACTTAAGGTTTTTATAACATTACCTTTATTGAGGTTTATACTATGTGATTCTGTTGTTTCTATAAATGGTATCTACTATATTTGAATTTCATCAGTTATTGACTTGCATTTGTTGATGCCTCTTTAGTTCTCCTTCCACTAACACTCTTCCTTTTGTCTGAGGCAAACCTTAACCAATAAAATGGTACTTGTGCCTACATACTAGATGGGACTCCTACACCAAATTGTGTAGAGTCTGACTGCACCAGGGAGATCCCCTATATATCGGTGGTATATTCCTTCCCTTCAACAGGTCCCTAGAAGGAATGAAGGAGAACCCTCACACACAAGTGAAGGCTCTATTTCTAGGTCTGGAGGCAATGAGGAAGACAATACCAATCAAGTGGTCTACTGTCCGCAAGACCTAACCAACAAAAAAACTTGGCCTCAATGGCTTAGTCTCATTTGGACATCCAGGGTAAAATTCATGATAGGCCTCGGCACCCCAAGAAACATCTCCCAAAATATGACCCCAAGAAAGGGACCACAAATAAGGATCATATAAGTAATTTTTACTTGGCTTTGCAAATGATGGGGGTAAAACATGATGATGTTTCTTGCAAGATGTTTCCTCACACCCTAGAGAATAAATAAGCCACGTGGTATCACCCTTTTCCTATAGATTATGTATGGAATTGGGATAAGCTCTGGAATATTTTCCTCGAGATAAGACATCATCTATGCTTCTAACTAAGATAAGCTCTTTGAAGATGCATAAGAATGAGAAAGTTAAAAAATTTAATCAACAATTCACTACCATCCACATTTTAAACTAATGTGACTCTTGATGATTCCATTATTTTTTATTATTATACTAAAGCCTTGCCACATGATATTTCCATATTCATGAAGAGAGAAGAAAGGGTAACTCCAATCAATAATTTTGTAGAGGTGCTTGCAGTTAAAATATATTGCATTCCATAGGATCGCTTGAGCATGACACACACGAAGATTCGAAGAATGATGGTATGAAAAATCAAGCCTCACCAAGAAATCTTATGATAAATATTCTTTTCATTTTGATTCTTTAGCCAAATATTTGAAGAAGTTAACTAACGAAATTTCTGAGCTGGAGAGGAAAATCATGGATAGTTCATCTAGAGACCAATATTACAAGATTTTCTTTAATAAGAATAATAATTTGTGTTCCAAGTCAGCTTAAAGTTCTAATGGAAATTTGAATGTCCAAGAGCTTAGCATGGACAATTATTGTACTTTTCACTAGGCACCGCATTGTGAGAAAACATGACCCCAATGGATACACAACATGACTATTGTCGTTACTAAGGTGCTTGAAGATTAGAAAATTGGTGATGAAGATGAGGAAACTAAGGATGTCGAAGAGGAAACCACTCCTCCCAATGATAATGTCAGTTATTTTGTTTTAGCATTCAAATTTATTCAAGGGGGTGACGTCCAGTCCATAAAAGAATCCCCTATGGGGGATACTCCTCTCCCTAAGAGATAGAACATATATAACTTAAGGAGTAAAGGTATAGTAGAAGAGCCCACATTGGAAGAAAATAAGAAGACATTGTTAATAAGGATTTTTCCTCCAAAAAATCATACTTGGCCTTCAACTTCAGTTCCTAAAACTCCATCTATCCAAGCACTTCAACAAGAAGTAAAGGTAAATCCAATACTCTCGAAACCCCTGTTAAGTCTTCACAACCTACTTCTAATATACAGTCCTGTAAAGACAAAATCGTGTCTTAAGATATGGGATATAACATTATTGAAGACATGAAGAAGACATGAGATAATATTTCTCTTTATGAAATTTATAAGATAGCCCACCAATGGGAGTTAATCATCAAAAAATTTGCTACCATGTCTCCTACTAATAAGTCTTCTTCCTAAAAACACACATATTCTGCTCAGTCCAAGACTTCAATTAATCTCTAATCCATCACCAATGTTGCTAATGGAAATTCTATTGGTTCAACTCCCTAATTTAACTTAACTTTCTAGATATTTAACTACAATGTAAAAAATTGTTTGGTTGATTCTAGCACATATACCAATGTCATGCCCTTTTTAGTTAGTTAGAAATTGAACATTCAATCATAAAAGACAGATGCTAAGATCATTAAATTAGATAGGTCTCAAGTACATTTTGGGGGAGTTGAAAAATGTAATAATCATATTATATTTTCAATCTAGAATGCATCAATGCTTAGATATAGTGGTTGTTGACATACCCAAATCCTATGGGTTGTTTCTAAGTATGGACTAGTCAAGAAAACTACAGGGATAATTTTCAACCGATTGGTCACATATATGGCTCCTTTATAATGAAAAGAATAATAATATTTGAGTCAACATCTAGCCCTATATGAATCATACAGTGATTGAGTTGAAAGCACCCAATTAAACGATCAGGTTCGCTCAACAAGAGTTGGGAATGTATTTCCTAGAGATGGACATTAGGTGTTATGAAGCCTTGCAATCACCCATACCATCATACATGCAACTAGAAATCCATCCTTTTTATCCAGTTGATGGAAAGGAATAGTGTACTTTAAATGTAAACACATTTAGCATAGATTATAATTGCAATCAAATATGTAATTTATATTATGATGGGTCTAAGACTTGGGATCACTCCAGTGTCATCTGCATTCTGATGGACCCCCAAAAAAATATGTAGATTAGGATTTCAATTTTATAACAACACTATAGAGGATGAGGCACTAATCCTTGGACTAAATAATGATATCGATCTAAAATTTGAGTGTTTAAAGGGGATTGTTGATTTTTAAATCATCACAATGCATGTACAAAATTTTATTCATTGTCGAACACCGCATATGAAAAAATATTATCAAGAGGTATAACACATGAATTATTCTTTTAAGTATTTTGGTATTAAATCTATTCCTAGGATTAATAGCTTTTCCATTGATACTTTAGCTAATTCCGCAGCTAAGTTCACACTTTTGCATGATGTTTTTCTATTTATATTACCTATAAACATGTCGTCCGGAATAATGTGAATAATTTTTTTGTTTTTAATGATGATCAAAAGATAGTAGACTTCATTGCAAACATGGATGTATTCAAATACATGGTAGCAAATTAAGAGGATAAAGAGATACCCTTGCAATAAGAGGTTGATATATGTAAGGGAAAACCCATGCCTAAAGGTGTTGTTACCTTCGAGAAATTATTCGATTTGTAGAACCGATTTTGGGGACCCCAAAATAGTCAAAATAAAAGTTTCACATGGTCACACGAGAAAATTAATTATGGGGCAGAAGCTGATCTGAAGTTCATCAATCTTAGTACGAGTTTTTTTCCTCCAAAACAAAGATATTTTTTGAGTTATTCAAGAGTTACCAAGATGTTTTTTCTTGGAAATATGAGGATCTCTAAACCTATGACACTTGCATCATTCATACGTGATACCTATAAAAGGTGAGGTCAATCCTTTTTAGAAAAAATTAAGGAAATTCCACCCAAATTTAGAACCTATCATCCAAAAGGAGTTGAAAAATTTGTTAGATGCACGAATCATTTTTGAAGTCAAACACTCCATCTGGGTCTCTAACATGGTTCTTGTAAGGAAAAAGTCTGATTATATTTGGCTATGCATCATACTTGAAATCTCAACCAAGATTTAGAAAAAGATAACTGCCTTTTACCCTCTATAGAGAAAATTCTAAAAATACTTTCTAGTTCTCAAAATTTTTCTTTGGTCAATGGATTTTCTGGATATAATCAAGTTTTAGTGTTTGAAAAATATTGACTAAAGACAACTTTCAGAATGAAGTGGGGAACATTTTCCTTTCAACGCATGCCCTTTGGCCTAATTAATTCTAGAGCCACCTTCCAAAGGGAAATGGAAATTGATTTCAGAGGGATTATGGGTCAGAGCTTGGTAGTATATTTGGGTGATGTGACAGTGTTTTTGAAGAGGTGGTCATATCACCTCCACCATCTAAAGAAAATTTTTGAACGCTTCAGAAAATACATGATATCACTTAATCCTAAGAAGAGAATATGCACTGTCTCTGAAGGTAACCTTCTTGGGCATATAATAACTAAGATTGGTATCACCGTTGATCCCAAACATGTGAATGTTATCTCTTAATTCCCACCTACTATCAACACGAAGGTTATACATTCCTTCTTAGATAAGATCAATTTTCTTTGTAAGTTTATTTTTTATTTTTCCCAGATATTGAAACCATTATAGAACATGATATAAAAGGGTGCGAGATTGTAGTGGAACTAAGAATATAAGTAGATTTTTTTATCGTATCAAGAACACCATCATTGAAATCGCTTCTCTTTACAATCCTAATTTCAGTAAGGATTTTATTTTTCGTACCTTGGCTTCATATTCATCATTGGAAGTCTTATTGACATAGAGGGATAGTAAAAGTGACGATTTATCCATATATTTCATGAGTACTGCTCTACAAGGTTCAAAACTAAACTATACTCGCATGGAAAAACAAGCATACACAGTTTACAAAGTCGTAAAACATTTATGACTTGTAATATTCCTAAATTAGCATGCATCTAATTGGAATATTAAAATCTAATTTTGCTTTCTTGTCTAATGAATAAGTGGGTAGGGAGACCCATAAACCTCTTTATTAGGAATAAAATCACTTCTCATGTGAAAGTGGATCATCTTTTCAGCTTCATAAATCACCTTCAGGTGTGAACAGGGGCTAGAGCATGTGGACTGGGTCAACTTTGAGAAAATCAACAATGTTGTCATGGAGGAGTGGACATTTATGGAAGACAACGTAGTTTTAAATGGAGACACATTGCATGGAAGTAGTTTCATTAATAGATGGGGCTTAGGGTTCGGAAGCTCATTTCTTATATAAGGAAGAGGATGGAAACCATATTATTCATGTTATGATATGTTATGTTTTAGATTATGTTAGCTATCTATAAAACTTGTTAGATAAAATCATGGCTAAAGAGTTCCTTAGATTTCCAAAAATAATCTTTTTATGAAAAATTTGTGAGTTTTGGAAATCTCACTGCCTTCATCATCCTAAGTCCATTAGGTCACTAATTATTCATCTATGTCTCCTAAAAATTTATCCTGTTGTTTCAAAGAGAAACTAATTTCATGTTATTTTCCCCATTTCCACTTCCATTTTCTCTCCCCCATTTTTCCATATTTTACCTCTGCTTTATATCAGTCCCTTTTTCCCTTGAAAAACCCATTTTCCCTTCTTATACCCTCCATTCCCTTAAAAAACATTTTTAAAACCATGAAAACCCCTTGGATTGGTTTTAAAAACCCTTCTCTAACCCTATCAGAATCCTCCAAAAGGCTTAAAAACTCCTTTTTTAGGCCTAATCTGCTCCATTTGAAAATTAGGCTTTAAGCCCCTTCGGTCTTAAGTCCTCTACCCTTTTTTCCATGTAACCCAAGGGCCCTAAATCGTCTGCTAAAGCCTAAGGCCCTTCTCATCTTAATCCCTGGTCCCATTTACTCTTCATAGGACCATAACCTCGTGCCTTCACTTAAGCCCCCTTCACTTATCATTTTATGCCACTATTGCTTTCCCCGAAATGATCTCAACCATTGATAATTAAAAACTAACGGCGATCAGGCTCCCTCTCATTCTCAAATATCCTGACCATCCTTTTCCCACTCATTTCTTGAAACAATCCTGACCATAGATCTTCCAGATCTGACGGCCCTCGCGATCCCCGAAGTTCCACACATCACTTTTAACCACTCCCGCTACCCGATACATTTTCTGAAGACACCATTGGTCCCACCGCCCATTGCTCCATTGCTGGCCAATCTCCCTTTGACACCTTTCCTCCACCATTCCCCTCTACTGCGCATCTTCCCCGATCATGCCTAACTTCCATCGTCGATCTGGCTCCCTCAAATCCAAAGGTCCGTAATCGATATCGCGTGGATTTTTATGTCAGTGTTTAACACTTGATTTCTGCGCAAAATAAGTGGTTTTCCCAGGGAAACGCGTCATCCTTTCAGTGTAATCACATATGATTCACTCAAAACTACTTACCATCTATCCTCAGCATGAAAACCATCGGTTTTCCCACAAAACCGCCTATCCCCATTTCATGCCAAAATTTAAAACTTTCGTCCTTATTCCTTGGTTCCATCCATGGAACCTCTTCTCTGCACATTCTTCCTCCTCTGTACATCACTCCAAACGCCACCCGAGCCTCTGAAAGCAGTTAAATCCAAAAATGTAGGTTTTATTTAATATGTTTGTTTGCGTTGCAGGTTTTAATGGCGACCTAGAATGTACAGGCCCTCCCACTACCATCCAAGTGGCTTGGTCTTAGGATGACGATACTTAAAGATCAAAAAAGACAAACTAAGGGATTCAGAAGTTTAACTCAGGGTTTTTATCAATGCCTCATGATCATTGATCAAATCATGAAACCCTCCAGCGCGCAAAGAAAACCCCTGCACAAGAAGACAAAGAAGATTAATGAAAGAATGAAGGTAGAAGATTAAAGGTTTGATCAGAAGATAAAGGATAAATACAAGATTAAGGACAAATATTAAAGATTAAAGCAGTCAACAAATCAAAAGGACAACAAGCATGATTAAGAACGCCTAAAATTAAGATCAAGGCCAAAACAGACTTTAAAGAATAGATGAAGAAAAATTATCCCAAAGCAGCCTCAAATTCCAAAATCAAGGAAGAAATTACTTCATCAAAGGGCTAAATGGCACCAGACGTTATTACAAACTAGAGATATTTCAAATAAGTAGCTCAGAATTTATTTCCAGCCTACCAATTAAGCCTAAAAGTCAAACATTGCAACTAAGTGGTTCAAAAAAGTTAATGTAACATTCATTATGCAGATTTAAACTCTTTAATACATTTTTCCTTGGGGCTTGCATGGCCTCAAAGGTCAAAAAACATTTACTCTGTCATAAAGGAACATCTATAATCCTCCTTCCACCCCACCTTCTCATTTATCTATAAATACTACATGAGGAATTCATTGTAGGGGTTGGGTCATTGTTATTTTCTCTAATTTGATCAAGAAAACAAGTGGATTGAAGATTTGTTGAGTAGTTGAAAAATACTAGGCTAATAAGAGAAAGTTTTGAGCTATAAAGACTCACTGTGATGGAGTATGTAACTAGTTTGAACATCAATGAAAGAAGTTGATTCACAAGATCCTGATCTATGTTAATGGTGATATTTTTCCTCACTATTTTTGTTTTCCCCTTATGTTTTCGTTCTGTCCATTTTCTATGATAAAGAAAAGGAAATTTAGATTAGTATTTACTGTCAAAAGTACCCTATTTCTCTCTGAAAAGCTTTATCTTTATGTTTTCTTCTGCTAAGGTTTTTTTGGAGAATTCTTAATTTCCCTCTAGTTTTCTCCAGCTTGTTGTTTTAAGAATGATTCAATAGATTATAACCAGGGAATAGCCCATGTCCTTCTGACTAGAACTTGAGATATTGTTCTTAAAATATCTTCTTCAAGTATTCTATGTAGAGTTTGAACCAGGGAAGTCTATGGTTTGCCCTGTCCTCTGGTCAGTCTTTAAAGGTTGCTTGGAAAGATCCCTTGAGAGTGTGTCAAAAGAATATTAGATTATTTCTGTTTGATCTTAGACTGCCCTCATTGTTATCTGGTATGTTTTCTTTATCCAAAGGTAGTCTTAGGATTACTAAATTGTTGTCTTAAAAGTTTTCTTTATTAAAATTCTGCCCAAAGAAGTATATGGTATGCCCTGTCCTTGGGCTTTCTTCAAATAGTTACTTTGAAAGCCTTTTCTTGTTTAAGTAGAGCTAGAAGATTCTTGACTGACTATATCTTTACTGCCTTCACAACATCTTAATGTTTCACACTACAAATCAATATAAAATATCCTTTGATATAGATGACTTGCCCTATGGAAGCCCTTGAAAAGTCATTGTACAATTAAATCCTTTTATGAATCCATAGCCCAATGGATTAATATTGTCTCATGACCTATCTTTTCAGCTGAAAAATTATCTCAATCTACTCACACCTTCACACTTCAAAATGAACTTCTCAATTAATAACTGCCCAACCAAAACAAAACAAAGTTCTCAGAGCTTCATAACTAGCCTAATATCTTAACAAAAGCATAAAGATATATCATTTAAAGCACTTATATAGAGAGATCCCTCTCTAAATCCGGGAAAGCTAGGTCCTAGGGTTCCAAAGTGGTTCTGATGTGGCCCCTACAATATTTATTCTTGCCATTCTTGTAAATCACATAGACCACAACATAGTGGCGACCATACTGGGGAATACTTAGTAATAGATAACTCAAAACTCTATAAAACCTCATTCTAAAATGAACCAAGTGTCTGCCAAGATTGGTTCCTAATTTTTGATGGTGGAAAACAACCAGTCCTAGAAAACAAGTAAAAATCCTCCACCCGGCGACTCCACAACCCTTAACAAACCAAAAGACTCCACTGGTAGAAAACTATAGACTGGTTGAAAAGATTCAGTACTCTTTCTGATTTATAAATGATCCAGGTGGATATTGGTGGTCACCCGCCTATTCCACTTGGGGCTCCACCATTGTCTCCTTCATTATTTCAGTTTCGGCACAGTTTACTATTTTTAGCAGTTTTTCAGGTCCTGAACTTCCGGAACCGTTTTGAGGCCCTAAATGACATTTTTGGGAAAACGGAGAGAAAAATGGGTCCATGGACCGATGTTTCTGATTCCAAATTTGTAATCCTCGGATAGATATTTATAACGAGGTATGGTACGTGTCAAACGGAGATCTTATGCCAAATTTACGCCCCTGGGAAATTGAAACACCAATTTATCCAAATGGGGCCCATAGTTTTGGCGCTTCATCTCCTAGGGTTAGGGTTTTGGCTATTTAGGATTTCCCATTGTTTCTAAATAATAAATAGGCCCTCGAGCCTCATTGTAACTCATTTCAGAGGCCTATAGCCACCACATCTCTTCGCAGAGATAGCTACCAGTGCCCTAGCTAGTTTCATTTCCATTCTGTCTGTAAGAAAATTTCAGTTCTTTGATATTAATGAAATGAAGTGTTATTTCCGCTGCATCTCTATATTTATGGTTATATGTTTATTTTATTGCATTCCTACATAAACCCGGATTAGTGGTATCAGAGCGGTCTACTTTTTCTCGATCCTTATTTGCATGTCCCCAACGAGGTCGGGGTATAAGGAGCTAGGGCTCGATCTGGTGGAACCTTTGCAAGATCAGCCTCGCAAACCTCCGCGGACACCCATGGGGGACGAAAAGAAAGATGAGGGAGCAGGAGATCCTATCAAAATATTGCTCAAGCAGGCCCTCGAAAAAAAAAGGAATGTGATGATGGATAACTTTTCTCAGATCCTTCAACGGCTACCCACCGGCGGCACATCTGCATCCAGCAGCCACTCTGGAGGCGCGACTCCTTTTAAGGTACAAGTAAATTTTGACATTCCCATATTTGAGGGTCAAATAGAAACAGATGCCGTAGATAGATGGTTGAATCTATTAGAAGGATATTTCTCGGTTCATGACTTTTCCGATAGGGAGAAGATTATTTTTGCACTCCTCAAAGCTGCCCCCCATGTCAAGGACTGGTGGGAAAGCCACTGTGAGAAAAAGGATGAGACAAAACCCTCTCTGTTCTTGGTCGTACCCACTTGGAATTATTTCCGAGACGCCGTCAAGGAACACTACTATCCTATGGGGAGCTATGAGGACAAGTACATAAAATGGACCACGCTGCGGCAACAAAGGGATCAAGATGTGCATGAGCCGACGAATCTGTTCCATACCCTGCGCACCAAGTTGGGTATCAAAGATTCAGAGAAACATCTGGTGCTAAAGTATCGCAGTTGTCTGCACAAATACATTCAGGAGGTAATGGAGTTCCTCGACATCTCCTCGCTTGGTACCTCCCTGTGAGTCCTAAAGATGGCCGCCAAGATCGCCCAAATTCGGCGAAGAAGTACCTTGGATCCTGCGAATCGTTATATATGTTTTCCAAACCATGAAAGGGACCGAGCCAAGGCATGGTGGCTAAAGACAACTCATCGAAGCCACAAGAAAATAACAGCACCACAAAGCCAAAGAAGGACACGGGAAAGTGGTGTGAGTTCCATAAGAGCTCCACTCACAACACAAGTGAGTGTCGGGCCAAGAAGTCGCTAATGGCCGAGATGAGAGCTTCTGAGTCAGATGCATGCTTTGAATCTGAATCAGAACCTGAAAGGGGAATGAAAAAGGGAAACATATTATTGATGTAGAGCCCAACGCCACTGTTGCCACTACAAAGATCCAGAAGGAGGAACCGGAAGATCTAGAGGAGGAGGAACATCTCTTCCACTCCCAGATGTGGGTAAAGGGCTCCCCGGTACAGTTCACTGTCGACAATGGGAGCCAAAATAACCTCATTTCAGTAGACACTGTGAAGCGGTTGGGCTTTCCGACCACAGCTCACCCACATCCATACACCATCGGGTGGCTTCACCAAGGACGAGATCTCCGCGTCAGCCAGCAGTGTCACCTTCCGTATAGCATCAAGCCCTTCACGGATGAGATTATGTGACGTTGCTCCTATTGATGTATTATTAGGAAAACCATACTTGTGGAAGCGTCATGCTGTGTATGAGTCTCGACCTCGTGCTGTTATTGTTACTTTGGGAAATAAGCTGTACAGGATACCAGAGTTTCCACCTCCTGCCACTATCTCTTTGGTTACTACAAAACAATGCAGTAAGCTCATTTCCCAAACCAGGAAATTTGTTTTCCTGATGATCCACCCCTAGGGAAAGAAGAAGACTGTGGCCACGACCTTCAGACAGGGCTCCTGTGCACAACAACAACAAATGGATAAGGTTATGGAGGAGTACGGGGACATATTCACCTTACCCACAGGGGTTCCTCTGCACTGTCAAGTCAAGCACCCGATTGATTTGACCCCAGGTGCACTGCTACCTAATGGACCAATATATCTGCGCTCTGTTCTGGAGAATGATGAAATCAAGAGGCAGATTCAGGAGCTATTGCAGAAAGGTCACATCAGACCAAGTTCATCGTCGTGTGGGAATCCGATCGTGTTGGTACAGAAGAAGGATGGGACGCGGAGACTTTGTATTGACTATCAGGCGCTGAACAAGATCACTGTTTGGAATAGGTACCCAAACCCATAGATTGATGACCTTCTGGACCAACTCAAAGGTGAAAAATATTTCAGCAAGATCGACCTAAATTCTGGGTATCACCAGGTACCAATTGAACCCTTCGATGTGTGGAAGACTGCCTTCAAAGACAAGGAAGGCATTTTCGAATGGCTGGTCATGCCTTTCGGGTTGAAAAATGCTCCCGCAACCTTCATGAGGATGATGGATGACATCTTGCAACCATTCACCAACTCATTTGTAGTGGTGTACTTGGATGACATTCTGATCTTCAACCAGACTTGGGAAGAGCACCTTCACCACATACGACAAGTCCTCCAAACACTGCAGCAACACAAGTTGTGTGCCAATTTGGAGAAGTGCACTTTTGGCATGACCCAGGTTCAATATCTGGGATACATTATTGATGAAAGGGGGGTGCATGTGGATCCAGCCAAGATCCAAGTCATTCGGGATTGGCCAGCCCCAACCACTATAATAGAGCTTTGCAGCATTCCGGGTCTTGCAAATTTCTACCGGAGGTTCATGTTGGGATTCTCTCATATCACTTGGCCCTTGCGTCAAGTCACCAAGGGAGGAGCGAGAGAAAAATTATTTTGGTCGAAACCTCAACAGAAGGCGTTCACAGAATTGAAAAATCGCCTTTGTTCTACCCCAGTGCTCACTTTACCAGACTTGCAACAGCCATTTGAGATCGAGAGAGATGCCTCTAACTATGCTATTGGGGCAGTTCTTACTCAACAGGGACATCCAGTGGCATTTCACAGTGAGACATTCTCTGACACGGTTCACAAGTATCCCACTTATGGCAAAGAAATTTATTCCGTTGTGCAAGCTTGCCGACAATGGAAGCATTACATTTTGGGGAAGGAAACAATCATGCACACAGACCACTAGCCCCTGCAGTTCATACAGACACAAGGGAAGTTGTAGAATGATCGCCATCAGAAGTGGTCCACATATCTGCAATAGTTTCATTTGAACAACAAGTACAAGAAGGGTAGCACCAATCATGTTGCAGACTGCCTCAGCCGACCACCGATCGTGGCGCTCACCACTGTGCTCAACTCTTGTGGGCATAAGACTTCTAATTGGCCACTTCTCTATGAGAGTGACCCAGAATTCGGCCACACTTACAAGGCACTCTTGGGGGGTACGCAAGTTCCAAATTTTCACCTCCAAGATGAAATTTTATGTCACATGGGACACCTTTGTGTTCCTTCAAGCGAGCGTGCCAAGATGATATGGGAAGAACACTACAGTCGAGTCACTGGGCATTTCAGGGTCGAGAAAACAGTATCAATCCTGCAGAAGTATTTCTATTGGTCGAACCTTCGAAAGGATGTTGAGAAGCACATCAGATCCTGCACTGCTTGTGCCATTTCCAAACCGACCATCAAGAAGCAAGGCCTATATACTCCTCTACCTACCCCTATTCAACCTTGGAAATCCATCTCCATGGATTACATGTCGGGCCTGCCTTCTACTAAGCAGGGAAATCACTGTGTTTTTGTGGTCGTCGAGAGATTCTCGAAGATGGCCATTATGGCGGCCTGCAAGAATAATATCACAGTAGAAGCCACTGCTAAACTCTTCTTTGAACGAGTGTGGGTGCACTTTGGGATCCCACAGTCTATCATATTAGATCACTATAGTAGGTTCCTCAACACATTTTGGTCCAGCCTCTGGTCAATGTTGGATACCAAGCTCACCAAGTCCACAGCTTTCCATCCCCAAATAGATGGCCAAATAGAGGTCGTCAACAGAATGATTGTACACATTCTGTGCATGTACAATTCAAAGCATCCACGCACATGGGACGAGAGCCTCCCCTATGTACAACATAGTTATAATCGGGCTCTCCACAGTTCAATCGGCCATAGCACTTTTCAGGTGGCCTTGGGATTCCAGCCACTATGTCCCATTGACGTAGCCATGCCATTTGCAGTTGCTCAGGCCGATTCGGCTCATGTCCAGTTTGAAGTTGACAAAGCAAGTAGCTTCATCGAGCACGTTCAACACATCTGCCAACAGGTTCATGATATATTGGACAGATCCAATGCCAAGTACAAGCACCGCCATGATCAACACCGGGTGCCACACAACTTCCAGGTGGGCGACAAAGTATGGCTACATTTGCAGAAGGAGCGCCTCACTGGACCCCACCGCAAGCTTTTCCCACACTGATACAGGTCATACACCATCACCAAGGCTTTAGGGAACAATGCCTTCGAGCTCATTATTCCACCATTCCTTGGTCTGCACCCAGTCTTCAATGTGGATCGCCTTCGTCCTTACTTCCCACCTCTACTGGACACCTTGGACATTGCAGAACAACTCACACCAATAGATTTAAATCCAGATTGCATGGAACAGGCCACCAAAGATTGTATCATGGACATGCAAATCAAGAACACTCGCCAACAGAAGATCCAACTATATCGGGTTGTCAAAGCTGGCCAACTCCTGCACCAAGGAAAGTGGTTCACCAGGGACCAAGTTCAACATAAATTTTCTCATCTCATGGAGGAAATTAGCACAATGGGGAACATTGCCTCCTAAGGGGGGAGGAAAGATCCAGGTGGATATTGGTGGTCACCCACCTATTCCACTTGGGGCTCCACCATTGTCTCTTTCATTTTTTTAGTTTCAGCACAGTTTACTATTTTTAGCAGATTTTCGGGTCCTGAACTTCCGGAGCCGTTTTGAGGCCCCAAACGACTTTTTTTGGGAAAATGAAGAGCAACATGGGTCCATGGACTGATGTTTCTCATTCCAAATCTGTAGTCCTCAGATATATCTTTCTAACGAGGTATGGTACGCGTCAGACGGCGATCGTATGCCAAAGTTACGCCCCTGGGAAGTTGAAACACCAATTTACCCAAACGGGGCCCATAGTTTTGGTGCTTCATCTCCTAGGGTTAGGGTTTTGGATGTTTAGGATTTCCCATTGTTTCTAAATAATAAATAGGCCCTCAAGCCTCATTTTAACTCAGTTCAGAGGCCTGTAGCCGCCACATCTCTTCTCAGAGATAGCTACCAGCGCCCTAGCTAGTTTCATTTCCATTCTATCTGTAAGCAAATTTAAGTTCTTTGATATTAATGAAATGAAGTGTTATTTCCGCTGCATCTCTGTATTTATGGCTATATGTTTATTTTTTTGCGTTCCTGCATAAACCTTGATCAATAAACATGGATCCAAGGATACAAATAAGATATGCTCTAATGAACAGAGAACACATCCATGGATTCCCACACAAAATTCCTCAGATTAATTGGGAAAATAACCTTCCTCTCTTCCAAGATGAAAATTTTGATGACCCTTGGTTACATCTCATCAAATTTCATATACATGTATGGAGGTTAAAATTTGAATGGCATGAGGATTACCTTATGAAAATTTTCATGTTGACATTAGAAGGAAAAGCAAGGGAATGGTATGAATGGCTGAGACCTGGTAGTTTATTTTCTTTAAGGGACCTTCACCAGGTATTTTATGATCATTATAAAGAAAACTCTCCATACTTACCATTAGCTGAAAATTGTTGTGATCAATCTCAGAATATCATACAACACCTTGTAGATAGTGATGAAGATTTGGAAAATTTGCAGCGTGAAGACCTCTTAGCAGCCATGTACCAATTTCATGATCAATACAACCACCATGACAACCAAGATGAGAATGAAGAATATTGTCAAGAAGGTACTAGATACCTACCTACACCTTGTGTTTCACTCTTAAGAGAGAATTACAGTCAAGCACCAAATAAAAACCAAGAACAGGGCTCTAAGGAAACAATCAGCCATCTTGAACTCACAAAATATGAAATAGGAGGAGAGTCAGCACATCTGGAGTCCCTCCCTTTAGGTTATAACTCATTTCAGTTTTTAAGAGGAGAATGGAATCCTGATAATCTATTAGAGGAAACTCATGAATCTCATACTGACAATGACTATCATAAAAATCAAGAAGAGATGTTTGAGAGTGAAATAAATCAGGAAAAAGAGGAAAGTCCTCAAGGTATCCCTGCAAGCACAAGTAATGATTCACCGTCTCTACTAGGTGAGGCTCAAGAAAACATCCAGCCTCAACATCAGCCTTCACAAGAGAAAGAGGATTGATGTACTTCTGTCCAAAGAAAGAGGAAAATACCTCATCTTTTGACTGAAGAGGAAATCAATCAAATATTAAACAAACAACCAACATATAGAAATTCATATGAGCCAAACCCTTCTATTCATTCCCTTGCCAACCTTAGTTACCATAAATCAGAAAGTAAACCTGTAGATCCATCCAAAGAAAAACAAGCTGATAATCCAATATTTTTTATTGGTGAGATTATTTATGTTGACAATTCTCCAAATTTTGATCAATCTGATGATGATGATGTTCTCCCAATAGAAACTAATCATGCAGAGAAATTAGTAGTTGATTGGTGTGATAAATTTCACTATTATTAGCCTGAAAGAAGCAATCAGCCAATGTAGTCCATTAGAAATAATCTTTATATAGTTGGAAATCAGAAATCTATCAGTTGTAGTGTTGAGGTTGAGCAGAACAAGGAACTTCTTGAGCAAGTTGAAAATAATAAGTTTTCTCCTAAAAAGGTTGAAGTAATAAAAAATACTCCTACTCAACAACATGGTGGCCTTTCAGAGAATTAAGTCCACTGAGTTAGAACATGCCAGGACTACAAGAGGCCAACACTGTAATATATGATGAGTCTACCAGTTCAGATAATAATGAAGATGAGGAAGATTTTCTTTCTAAAATTAATCTTAAGCTTGACCAAATGGAGGAAAGAGTAATCCTGGTTGAAAACTATCTTTCAAATACTCATAACCAGGTATTATTTCAGGATCCCTATGCTGATTTCTTGAAGACATATAAAGAGGGAGTAAATTTTTTTAGGAGCAGTCTATTGCAAACAACAATAAATATTTTGAAAATTGTTGTTAAAAAACAAGTGGATGGGAGTGGCCCTTTTCTTTGTCCAGCATGTTCAAGGAGCCAAGGAAAGAACAATCATGGAATCATCTAATTGATTGGATGTATTGGAAAAGAGAGTTCACCAACTAAGATGTATGCCTCCAAGTTAGATTAGGATAGATAGGAATGCTAATAAGCTCAGCCTTTGAGCATCTTTTTAGTCTTAGATTGTTTTGAAAAAAAAAACAATAAAAGGAAAGAAAAATGGAAAAGAGGGCAGATTCAAAAGAGGTACAAACCCATACCCAAAAAAGAGAATTTTCTGAAAGTGTGCAACCCCTAGTGCCACTACTTTGAAAAAATAAAATATTATTCAGTCATACAACCTAATCATGATTGAATAAATTTGAATTCATGCTAATAATGCTTGTGTTCATCTTGTTCAGATGCCACAACCATGGTTAAGCGACAGTCTAATCCTGATTAAAACCATGCTTTAAATTTATGCTGATAGGTTAATGAATGAAGATTTTCCAAACAATGTAAACTTGGCTTATAAGTAGACTAAATTAGTAAGAGAGAGAAATGGTTCTAAAAAGATCAAAATATGAACCATAGAAAGAAAGAAGGATGCCCAACAATTTCAAATATTAAGCCTTCATAGTTTTGTTTTAAATTTCTGCAAATAAAACCTATGTGTAGCTTGTACAAAATGCCAAAGCCTCATAGAAAATCAGACAGTTTAATTCTGATTTGATTATGTTTTCAATTTCTTGTTTTAGACTAGAAAATAAAAATCTGTCAAACATTTTAATCTTCACAGATAGCTAGAATAGGTAGAGAAATAATGATTTCATCTATTTAATCTAAACTCATGGATGATATAAGGGTAGAAGTAGATAGTTTTCTGCTTTCAAATAAAAGAAAAATTGATGTTACAAGGGTTTGAAAATCTAAGTGCACCCACTGAAGAAAAAATGTTAGGAAAGTATGTTGTGTAGGTAGAAGTTTGTGTTCAAGACTAATCATGTCATGATTCAAATGTTGAAAGACCTTCAAAGTAGAAAAACCATCAATTCAAAGGAGGACTGTCAAAAATGCAAAGACAAGGCACTGGTCTACTTTCCAAAGATTTATTCTCTACGGTTCTCGACACCTCCAAGGAGCTGCCCTACCCAAGTGGAGCCACTGTTAGCCATCTATAAAATTTGTTAGATCAAATGATGACTAAATAGTTCCTTAGATTTACAAAAAAAATCTTTTTATGAAAAAATTTTGAGTTTTGGAAATCTCGCTGCCTTCATCATCCTAAGTCCAAAAGTTCACTAAAATATTCATCTATGTCTCCTAAAAATTTATCCTGTTGTTTCAAACATAAACTAATTTCATGCTATTTTCCCCATTTCCACTTCCATTTTCTCTCCCCCATTTTTCCATGTTTTACCTCTACTTTATATCAGTCCCTTTTTCCCTTGAAAAACCCATTTTCCCTTCTTATACCCTCCATTCCCTTAAAAACCCTTTTTAAAACCATGAAAACCCCCTGGATTGGTTTTAAAAACCCTTCTCTAACCCTATCGGAATCCTCCAAAAGGCTTAAAAACCCTTTTTTTATGCCTAATCCGCTCCATTTGAAAATTATGCTTTAAGCCCCTTCGGTCCTAAGACCTTTGCCCCTTTTTCCATGTAACCGAAGCACCCTAAACCATCCACTAAATCCTAAAGCACTTCTCATCTTAATCCCGGGTCCCATTTACTCTTCATAAGACCATACCCCCGTGCCTTCACTTAAGCCCCCTTCACTTATCATTTTACCCCAATATTGCTTTCCCTGAAATGATCTCAACCATTGATCATTCCAAAATAACAACGAAAGAGCTCCCTCTCATTCTCAAATCTCTCGACCATCCTTTGCCCGCTCATTTCTTGAAACAATCTTGACCATAGATATTCCAGAGCTGACAGCCCTCGCGATCCCCGAAGTTCCACACCTCACTTCTAACCACTCCCGCTACCCGACACATTTGCTGATGACACCTTTGGTCTCATAGTCCACTGCTCCACTGCTAGCTAATCTCCCTTCAACACCTGTCCTCCAACATTCCCCTCTACCGCGCATCTTCCTTGATCACGCCTAATGTTCGTCGTCGATCTGGCTCCCCCAAATCCAATGGTCCGCAATCGATATTGCACGAATTTTTATGTCAGGGTTTAACACTTGATTTCTACGTGAAATAAGTGGTTTTCCTAGGGACACGCGTCATCCTCTGAGTGGAATTGCGTCTAATTCACTCAAAACCACTTACCGTCTATCCTCAACGCAAAAACTGTTGGTTTTCCCACAAAACCGCCTATCCCCATTTCGCGCCAAAATTTAAAACTTTCATCCTTATTCCCTGGTTCCGTCCATGGAACCTCTTTTCTACACATTCCTCCTCCTTTGTACATCACTCAAAATGCCACCCAAGCCTCTGAAAGCAATTAAATCCAAAAATGCAGGTTTTATTTAATATGTTTGTTTGCGTTGCAGGTTTTAATGGTGGCCTAGAATGTATAGGCGCTCCCACATCCATCCAAGTGGCTTGGTCTCAAGATGATGATCCTTAAAGATCAAAAAAGATAGAGTAAGGGATTCAGAAGGTTAATTCAGGGTTTTTATCAATGCCTCATGATCATTGATCGAATCATGAAACCCTCCAGCACGCAAAGAAAACCCCTGCACAAGAAGACAAAGAAGATTAATGAAATAATGAAGGTAAAATATTAAAGGTTTGATCAGAAGATAAAGGATAAATACAATATTAAGGAAAAATATTGAACATTAAAGTAGTAAATAAATCAAAAGGACAGTTAGGATGATTAAGAAGGCCTAAAAGCAAGATCAAGGCCAAAACAGAGTTTAAGAACAAATCAAGACAAATTATCCCAAAGAAGCTTCGAATGCCAAAATCAAGGAAGAAATTACTTCATAAAAGAATTAAATGCCACCTACAAAGCCTATTTTCCCTAAAAAGCACACAGAAGTTATTAAAAATGATAGATATTTCAAATAAGTAGCTCAGAAGTTATTTCCAGCCTACCAAATAGGCCTAAAAGTCAAACATTGCAACTAAGTTGTTCAAAAAGTTAATGTAACATTCATTATGCAGAGTTAAACTATTTAATACATTTTTCCTTGGGGCTTGCATGGCCTCAAAGATCAAAAAACATTTACTCTATCATAAATGAACATTTAGAATCCTCCTTCCACCCCACCTCCTCATTTATCTATAAATACTACATGAGGACTTCATTGTAAGGGGTTGGGTAATTGTTAGTTGCTGTAAGTTGATCGAGAAAACAAGTGGATTGAAGAGTTGCTAAGTAGTTGAAAAATAATAGGCTGATAAGAGAAATTTTTGAGCTGTAAAGACTCACTATGTTGGAGTATGTAAGTAGTTTGAACATCAATGAAACAAGATTATTCACAGGTTCCTGGTCTATGTTAATGGTGATGTTTTTCCTCATTGTTTTTGTTTTCCCCTTATGTTTTCATTCTATCCATTTTCTCTGATAAAGAACAAGAAATTTAGATTAGGATTTACAGTCAAAAGTACCATATTTCTCTCTGAAAAGCTTTATATTTATGTTTTCCTCTGCTAAGGTTTGATTGGAGAATTCTTAATTTCCCTCTAGTTTTCTCCAACTTGTTGTTTTAAGAATGATTCAATAGAGTATAACTAGGGAATGTTGGTTAGCCCATGTCCTTTTGAGTAGAACTTGAAATATTGTTCTTAAAATATCTTCTTCAAGTATGCTAAGTAGAGTTTAAACCAGGGAAGTATATGGTTTGCCCTATCCTCTGGTAAGTCTTTAAAGGATGCTTGGAAAGATCCCTTGAGAGTATGTCAAAAGAAGATTAGATTATTTCTGTTTGAACTTAGACTACCCTCATTTTTATATTTTATGTTTTATTTATTTGAAAGTAGTCTTAGGATTGCTAGATTTTTATCTTAAAAGTTTTCTTTATTAAAAGTCTGCCCAAAGAAGTCTATGGTATGCCCTGTCCTTCGGCTTTCTTCAAACAGTTACTTTGAAAGGCTTTTCTTTTTTAAGTAGAGCTAGAAGATTCTTGAATAACTATAGCTCTACTGCCTTCACAAAATCTTAATTTTTCACACCACAAATCAATCTAGAATATCCTTTGATATATATGACTTGCCCTATGGAAACCCTTGAAGATTCATTGTACAATTAAATCCTTTTATGACTCCATAGCCTAATGGATTAATACTGTCTCATGGCCTATATTTTCAGCTGAAACATTCTCTCAATCTACTCACACATTCACCCTTCAAAATGAACACCTTCACCCTTCAAAATGACCTTCTCAATTAATAACTTCCCAACTAAAACAAAACAAAGTTCTCATATCTTCATAACTAGCCTAATATCTTAACACAAGCATGAACATATATCCTTTAAAGCACCTATATAGAGAGATCCGTCTATGAATCCAGGAAGGCTAGGTCCTAGGGTTCCAAAGTGGTTTTGATGTGGCCCCTGTAGTATTTATTCTTGCCATTCTTGTAAATTATAGGGAGTAAATAGATTATATGGTCTATTTAGACATATATCTTTCTTTAGCTATTTAGCTGAGATTGAGTGTTGTTTAGCACCAAGTGTTCCTAATCGAGAGTCCCACCTCTTCCATTGAGAAGATCTCGAAGGATTTTTCACTAAATTTCCACATTCAGGTTTCATACCGAGCTTCAGTCTTGTTGTACAACGTATTTTCTATTGAGACATGTGCTAAGTTGCACTATGGAGCAGCGGAAGATTGTATTGGGTGTTTTCTGAGCTATTTTTGCAGTGGAGGAAGGTTTCCTTCCATTGGGAGGCTAGTAAAGGAGCCCCTTGGGATTATTTGATATATTTGGCATTATTCCAAGGTGATTTTATCCCCTACCGCACAGTTCCAGTCCAGATCTGCGTTATTTTGGTGAGTTGTTGTAGTGGGCAACCCAAAAATGGCCAAAAATCCAAAGTTAAAATATGGCCAAACCATTTCTGGGTTCTTGAGTAGAATCTGTGGTTAAAATACTAGATCATTTTGAGCACTCGAACAAAATTCCACACATCATTCTTCTCCTTAGAAGTAGTAGTTTCCACTAGGAGCAGTTTGCTCAACAACAATAGTTTTCTTTCCATTGAAGGGATCAACCCTTCATTGAGAGAGTCCTTTTGGAGGATTTATTTCAGATCTACATCAGATTCAGCCGCCTCCTCCTATGTGCTTCAGTTGCAGTTCATCTTTAGCCCTAGGCTTTAGATCCGCCATTCATATTTTACGTATTTCCGGAAACCCTTCCCGGGTTGTCTTGGAAAAGTGTTAAGGAGCATAGATCTCCAGTTTTGGGCCTGTATGAGCATGATCTTATCAGATCCATTTATATATATGTTCCAACTACAATATTAGTTACTAAAACTATGTTTTTCTTGCTTCAGTACTTTGTGTAGCAGTGTAATGCATGTGTTTGGGTGAATTTTGGCATTCGAAGCTTCTTTTGCCTATCTTGAGGGGCTTGATCCAAAGATATTGTACTTATTTATTATTTTTATACATAATACCATGGATCTGTAATTTGGCTCACATGTAATGTGTTAATACTTGTTGTTATTTCCATTATTATGAGCTATATTCCTTCTTTTCCCATTTAGGAATATTACAGTGGTATCAGAGAATAATCTTGGCTTAGCCTGTGAACACATTGTATCTATGTTATCAAAAGAAGAAGAAGCTTCTCACATAAAAGAGAAATCTTGCAAAAGAGATAAAGGAAAGTCTCCATTATTTGGAGAAATGGAGGGAAATAATTTTTCAAAAATTCTTCTCCAAACTATGCATGAGTTTAACAGTGAAATCAAGGTAATGATGAGGGAAAGACATGAAGATACCTCAAGAATATTTACACATGAAGAAAGCTCTAGTTCTTCATATTATGGGTGTGAGAATTCAGCCACACAATCATATCTACAATGGTATACCATGCCTATGTTCATAGAAAGAGAGATGGAGGAAGGAGATGTACCAAAGGAGGAGACTCTTGGTGACTATCCTCAAGAGCATGAATCTGAATCTCAGAGGTTCAAATACCATCTTAACTTCCAAGGGTTTTGCAAGATCAAGGAGAATAGAGGACCTAGCAATCACAATAGAAGCAAGTGGTGCAAGCAACATGATTTGGGTATATTTTTTGTATCTATTTTTGATGGGTCACCTAAATGTACAACTAGGGCTTGGGTGAAGGAGCTAGACACCTATTTGCAGCAATACCAAGTTTCAGAAGATGAAGGCATTAGAGTAGTAGCACTGCATCTTGAAGGTAAGTCTTATGCCTAGTGGTTTTATGAAACTTCTTCCTTGAATCATATAAATGTATCTACTTATGAAAATTTCACTAGGAGTTTAGTGAAAATATTTGATGTAAAACATCCTGAAACATCCTTGGTTGAGCTAGCCAAGCCCAAAAAAACAAAACCTATGCATGAGTTGGAAGGTGCCATAAACCCAACTCCATTTCAGAATTCTATTGAGGGGGTTAAAAATGTGCAGAATACCTTGCTAGAGGCAAGATCCCCACTTCAAGAAGAGCTCTCTTCTCAAGAGGAAGACATAGAGATCTCTTTTTCAAAAGAGGAGAAAAACAAAGAGCCTCTTAATGTTGATTAGGTATCCTCCATTCACAATGAAGGAGAAGAGAAGGCAAGAGGTAACATCGCTAACACACCAGGAGTAGATCTAGTACCTCATGGAGAGGAAGAATGAGCAATTACTCCAAATAGAGTTCTTGTATTATTGCAAGAAGTTCCAAAGGATCTCATATGTGGAGATCAAGCCACAATCCATGAACAACATCTGCCATTATTTATAGATTATGAGACCTTGCAGATGAAAGGAGAAGGTAGGGAGGATGGCCAACATCATATGATTAGGATAACACACCCCTATCTATTTCAGAAGGTTGATGCACAAAAGAGGCAAACTGATTTGCACAATGAGAGCAAGGACAAAGTAGTCCAATCATATATGCAGTCTACTCTTGATATTGATGTCTATTTGCATGAAGGCATTCCACCTGGGAGGCCACCAGATCAGGAGATGATGATGAATGTTTCAAATCATGATGCACAATTCATAGATCAAGGAAGACTGGGAGCATTGGGAGGTCATTGTACAACACTGAGAGTCTTGGGTAGACTCAAGGAGGAGGGAGGCATTCTCCCAACATCATCATTAGCCACTCTCATTTCATATTCCGCACTGTGGGAGGAGCAACATGGGGAGGATAGAAGCCTTCCAATATGTACCTTTGGCATGGGATATGTCAAAGAGGAGGTCATCCATATGAAAAATGTTCTTTGTGATAGATCATCAGTGTTGTCACTATGGAGGATAGATCCATATTGGAAATCCCAGCTATTGGTGAATTATTCCAAGGATCGTTTCACATGCATGATACTTGATGACCAACTACATGAAGAGGGATATTCAGTCCAAGATGAAATAATCTATTATCATGGAAGGATTTTCTTATCTATAGCCTCTAAGGTAAAGGAGAAGTTGTTACAAAGAGCACATGAAGATTTCTTTTGAGACATACTTATTCCATGAGAGTTTACAACACTATAATGGAGAGCTACACTTAGGAAGGCTTTGAAGAGGAACTATATCAGCATTTGAAAAGATGCATGGACCATGTGGAGATGAGAGAGACACATAACTCAATGAAGGAGTTATTGTAGCCACCTCTTTCCTTTTTGGAATGAGAGGGGATCTATCTATGGACCACTCCACTTGTATGAGCATAAATTTTGGTAAGGAATATGCTTATGTACATGATGTTTCATTTAATGATTATTTGCATTCCTTTACCATGTATATGAAAGCCAGTGCTCCAAGGAGGAGTGTTACACTGAAAATTGTCACACTGACATTCTGCCATGTGTATGAGCTCATTATTTCTCACACTTCTCCCTTTTGCAAGTCTAACATATCAGTTCCTCATGTCAAGCCTTGAAAATCAGAAAAAGTTCCTAAAAGTCTCTTAAACTTGGTATCGCACTTTCTGGCTATCTTGCCTGCAGTACCGCACCAAATGTTTAGCTTTCCTGCGTTCCTGAACGCACTTTATCTTTGTTAAAGGTGCAGACCCCTGTAAGATTAAAAATGCGCAAGTAAATTCCAAAAAGCTCAATAAAAGTGAATTCTGGAAGCTTCTAGAATGGATTTTGCGGTGGCAGAACCACTCTTGTGAGGTGCATGAATCCCTTACCTTATGGAGCTAACCCCTTGATGTAAGGAACTATCCCTTTGAAGGAGGATTCTATCCCTTTATCCTTGGAACAGCAAACCTCCTCCTTTCTACTATAAAAAGAGGCATTGGGTAGCCTCAAAGGGAGTTCAAGCTTTTAGAATATTTGAAGTTAAGTGCTGTTGAGATTTAGACTTGGTTAACTAAAAATTTTGTGAGGAGAGATTACATACCTCTATTTTTCTTGGTTGGAGGAGTGCAGAACTTGTCAAAGTAAAAGAGATTCCTGCTTTGGACCCCGGAAAGTCCTGTGCAACATCAAGGCTCAGGTTGTAAGGATTTTCTCTTTTTGAAGTTAATACAAATATACTCATTTTTCTCAATAAGCTTTCAATCAATGGTTTATTTCATAGACTCCTTGATCACTACGATAAGCATGGTTTATGATGATTTCTATACATGTGCTATGTAATGTTTTGCTTGTTTGTGACTGTAGATTTACAAAGGAAACTCCTTCAAGCGCGCGAGGGACAACGACGAATTCAAACAAGCACTGGACAAACGGTAAGTCTTTTACACCTATATAGAGCTTTTCATAGATCATATATGCTTAGAGAAAGATTAGTTTATTTGGCTGTTTGTTGCTAGATACTTTAGTACTAGGGAGATCGGTCTTGCACGCAAGAACGATTGTCCACACAACAAATTGGCGACTCCGCTGGGGAAAGAACTTGTTGTTTTTGGTTCTCTTTTGTTTTGATTTGAGGAAACGTTTTTCTTGGTTTTTGATTGATTGACATCTGCCTGGGTAGCTTAGGTTTTTTCTGTTTTAGAAAATTTTGAAATCTTTTAAGTTTTTATTTAGTTTTCCTAGGATCGCACTTTTCTTTGTTTTCACAGTGCGGGCAATTTCGCACTTTTCCTGTGTAAACAGCGGGACCACACCTGTGATATATGGGAGCTTGCGGACCCTGTTAAAATTTTTGAAAAGTCCAGATTTCTTTCTTTAGTTTATCTTGATTTTGATTTTGATTTTTTTTTTTCTGCCCAGATTGATGATTGTTTCTGTCAAAATATTTCTGTTAATAAATCTCAGCAGTATTGGTGTTTTGATGATTTTCTAGAAGTTTTGCGTTTTGGATTATATTTCACTTGGTCTTTGTAGCGATTTGAAGCATTTGAAATTTTGAAGTACCTCAGATTACCTTGGTCTTTTGTCTTTTTGCTGGATCTGACCTGATTGTGAAATCATCCTTTATTAAGAAATAAAGTCACTTGTTTCTTTACAAATCTTCAAAAAGAAACTTTGTTATTAGTTTTTGAATCTCATTTTTTATAAAAACATAATTGAGTGTTTTTGATCTGTTTGTTATTCTGAACGAATAGATCCTTAGTTTGCTGAACAAATAAGTTAAAACATTCTTCAAAAAACAATCTTAAAAGCTTTTATTCATTTAGATTATTAAGGTTTGTAGTTTTGAGTGCTATTAAACTTTGTAGATCTCGAAATTAGCTTGTAGTTTTGAGTGCTTTTAAAATTTCTAGATTTCTTTTGAAAGAAAATTGTTTTGTAGCTTCGAGTTTTTGGAAAGTGAAAGGATTTTTATTGTGAGCTTTGATAATTATTGGAAAAGACAAAAGATAGTTTCTTTCAATTGTTCTTTATGTTTAAGGAAGGAATTGTTCATTAAAAGAATTGCATTCTCTAACTTTTTCTTAAATAGAATTTCATTGAAAGAAAAAAATCTGATTATCATTTTTAGGTGCATTTTTAGTGTCTTTTGGAAATTGACTCATTTCACACCATCAAAGTTTCATTTCCACACCCATTGACTTAACGAACAACTCTTAAAAGTAACGCTTAATTAAAATTCATCTAGCAATCTTTTTATTTTCTAGGGCTCTTATCACCAACATAGCTTAGGCTAGTATCTTGGAGTAGGGAGTAATTAACTCTCCAAGGTAACAAAAACAAACAAGTAGATATATCTTGCGGTAGGAGATAAAATCCAACTGTAATTTGTATAATCTGGGAAGCTTCTCTTAAAGAAGTCAATCACGAGATCATATCTGAACCTTTGAGACAATCAATTATGTTTCATTGGAGAAGATAGAAGATTTTGCGTGTATTACAAACGGTAAACCTCAGATTAACCATGTCGAGGAGCCTTAAAGGGGATTGAGCTTGCTACTCTGCCCTTGCACGTGAAATCAGATCGTATATTGTTCCCCCAATTATATTTGTTACTGTTGGTAGCCTTAGTGTCCATTATCTTAATATTATTTCCTAAGGTGACGGTGAAGGAAAGATCTCACTGTACCTGGAACAGATGTCGACTAGACTCACTTGGACTTTCTGGGGGGTTCTCTTCACACGAGATGGTTTTGTGAGGAAACTTGTGCCAGTCTGTTTCATTAAGCAGGTTGTCGGGGTAACTGTTCCAACCGCCCTTTCTGTATTAAATTTCTACTAAGTTGGATTTCATCACCATCTAGTGTTTTTAGTACAGTAAGTTACTGTTTGTGTGTGGTTTGAACTCTTAGATTTTTAAGCGTGTGATTCAATTGTTTGCTTCTTTAGAGACTTTAGGTGTTTTCATTGGAATTTTCTTTGTTTGCATGTGATTATTTAATATTTAATCATGGCAGAATTGCTGAGACAATGCCAGAGACTACAAGGGAAACCCCCTGAATTTTCACCAAGTCAGCTTGAAGGGCTTCGTGCTCTGGTATCATCCAGTAGTGGTAGGATTAGATCAACAGAAGTTGGAACTTCATCCATAGTTGTTTATCCTGATCATCAAATACCCACAACAGAATACATTCAAGAACCGATTTCAGTTTCTGAAGTTACTGATAGTATTTCTCCTATTAGTGAATTAGCTGACGAACCTGAAATCTCTGAACCTGAAACTGAACCTTCTGTTTTGGAAACATCCTCAGGATTTATTTCACCAACTTCTAGCGATTTTGATTCACCTAGGGTAAGAAATATTATAACTGAAAATGTTCTGGCTGGTCTTATTTCTATTGAATAACTTACTAATCCAGACGAAGATATATCTCTTCCCGACTCCCCTCAATCGTTAAATCTTAGGGAGCGTGAATCTATTTTCTACAGCCCTATTCGAACTAGTGCTTGGTATCTATCTTTAACAAACTTTTTAGAGAATCCGGGTCTTGTTGTTTATCCACCTCGAGTTCCATTTCATCCAACACTCAGAGGTTATTATCCGCCATCCATTATGGCTGGAGAGTCATCCGTGTTTTCTCAAACACCAGAGTCATTTTTACATGGTGGTCCTTCTGTTCCTGCGGGATATCAGTCTTTGTCTGGTACTTTCTCGGGAGCATCTTCTAAACCCATTGAAAAAGTGTTGTCATCTGGTAATAGTGGTGTTAAAACTGAAGTGTTGAACACAACACAAATTTATATGATGTCTGGTAACATTCCGAATCCTCAACCTCAAGGCAGTCAGTTACCGCCTGGGGGGCCAACACAGGGAAATCCGTTACCGCCTGGGGGGAAACCTTTAGGTAGTCATTTTCCGCCTGCGGGGCAACCTTCAGGTAGTCAGTTACCACCTGGGGGACAACCTTCAGGAAGTCAGTTACTTCCTAGAGGACAACCTCAAGGTAACTTTTTCCCAGCACAAACTGTAGAATCATATTATTTTGGGGGACAACCCCAAGGGCAATACGTACCTCAAGGGTATCAACCTTCAGGACAGTACATACCCCAAGGTCAACCCCAAACTCAATATGCTCCTCAGAATACTTATCAACCCCAACTTCAGTACGCGCCTCAGGGTTATCAAACTCAAGGTCAGTACCCAATTCAAGGTTTCCAACAGCCTTTTGGTCAGCCATCTATTCAAGGAGCCGGGCAGCCGACTTATCAACCCTACATTCAACCAGGTTATGGTCCTTATTTTCAGCCTTCTGCGGGGCAATACCCCGGAATGAATATGGTGTGGGATCCGTCCCAATATCAACAGCCTATGCAGCCTAATGTGCAGTTGCCTTATCAACCTGGACAACCTTTAATTACTGGTCCAACTCAGCAACCTGTCCAGCCTACTATTCAAACTCCTGCACCTGGTCCTGTTCAGCAAGCCGGTCCTAGTTCACCTAAGACTCCACCTCAAACTGCTACAACAGCTACTACATATGTTCAACTTGCAACACCTGTTTCTGGAGTATCTATAACCCCGAGTTCGTCTATCCCTGCTTCTATGCAAATCCCTCAAGTCTCTGTACCCCAGTCAGGATCTTCGGTTCAGACTTCGGTTCAGATGCCTACGGGACAAGCCGGTACAAGTACTGTTGTCACAAGTCAACCACAATTTACATATCAACCATACCAAGGACAACTGCAATTCGGTCCCTATACACAAAATCCAAACTATCAGTATCAACCGTACCCTAGCTATACTTATCAAAAACCTCAACAACCCCAGTTCGGTAAGATTAATCTTGGTTTTCCAGGGGGTTATACAATTCCTAATGCTAATCCGATTCCCAGTTATCCTGGGTATCCACCTCCTGGAACTGCTTTGGCTACTCAAGGTTTTCGTGATCCTAACCGTCAGTTACCCTTTATCGCAACTTTGGACTTACCTGATTTGACGTGCCTTACTAATGATCCAATTTTCTATTATCAGTATTGGCTGCTAATGCCACATAAGTTGCCCAGTGATATACCAAAATTCAAAGGTAAGCCAGGAGAAGATCCATCAAATCATGTCATGACTTATCACCTTTGGTGTGCGTCTAATTCAATAATCGATGATTCGATTCGCTTACGTCTTTTCCAAATAACTCTTATTGGTCTTGCAGCCAAATGGTACATTGAGTTACCACGAGGCTCATTTCATAATTTCAGTCAATTAGAAACTTCCTTCTTGACTCATTTTCAGTTGCCAATCAGATACGACAATGGCACGGAATTATTAACTTCGCTAAAACAATCTACGTCTACATATATTTCAGATCATATTCATGAATGGCGACGTAGGAGACGTTTGGTAAAAGTGTACATTCCGGATCAAATTTTGGCAGAATGGTTTGTTAAATCATTATTGCCCAAGATTACTGAAGATGTAGCTAAGGCTGGTGTTGTTACTAAAGAGCAAGTAATTGCTCAAGCTCAGTACCTTGACCTCGTTTACACGCAGTCAGGTACTTTACATGAAAAAATCCCAGACCTTCCAAAACAAGGTCAAATAGTTGCTGCTCCTTCAGGGTCCCATGCCGCTGATGGTATGATTGGTACAGTCAATACTAAAAGTAAGAAGAAATATTCAAAGAATTCTTCTCCAATTATAACTTTACCTGATTCCCCGAAAGGAGAATCTTCCCCCGAAATTTCTGCCGATATTCATGTTGTGGAGACATCCACGGCTAAATCTAAATTTGGTAATAAAAACAAGGGGAAGAATAAAAAAAATAATAATTCGAAAGAAAAAACTGATAAAAATGAATCCAATGATGAAAAGGGTAAACCACGTTATCCTTGTTACATTTGTGATGAAGATCATTTTACTAAGGAATGCCCACATCGGGCAGAGGTTGCGAAATTTGTCAAAGGTTTACAACTTGCTGTCTTAAAGGATCCTTTTCCTACTCAAGATAGTAAAATGGTTGGTTCTACTTCGACTGCTTCAGAAGAGCCTATTTTGATGATGTCTCATGTAAGGATTGCGACGCGAACGAAAGACTATGGTACTAAGAATCCTGTTGATGATAAAGAAGTAGAATATTATAATGCAAATACATCAACTACACCTCCTCTTGTTTCTGGTCCGCTACAAATCGAGAAACCAAATCCAGACTTAATAATCAAACCACCTGCTAAAGGTGTTCTTCATAAATCAGCTTTCAATCCAAATGCGAGAGCTGCTCAGAATTACAACATTGTTGAAGACTTAGCTGTTTCTCCTTCAGCAATGTCAGCTTTGGAAGTGCTGCAATCATTCCCAGCACAGCGTAAATTGATTTTTTCTGCCATAGGAGCTGTTGATATTCAGGATTCTAATCTTATAATCTTCAATCTAGAAAATAGTACACCTCATCTACCTCATCAGATGGCTTTCCAGATACCAGTGTTCGTCAGAAATAGACCGATCTATCGGACTGTGATTGATGAGGGAGCTTCAACGTGTATTATGTCGATTCAGTGTTGGAAATCACCTGGTTCTCCTACGCTGAACCAGTCTCCGACGATTCTTAAGGATTTTGATGGTCGAGGTTTCCACCCTTTTGGTATTTTGCAGGATTTACCCATAGGGGTTGAAGGTGAAGTAGTAAATCTAGATGTGGAAGTGGTTGATGCCCCACTAGATTACAACCTTCTTCTGGGTCGTAGTTGGTCTTATGCTATGACTGCTATTGTTTCTTCGGTCTTCCGACTCATAAAATTTCCATATCAAGGGAGGATCATTACAATTGATCAGTTAACTTATGTTACTTCCAACCCAGCCTCTACAGAAACAATCCAGCACGTTGGTAAAACGACTATCCCTTATAAGGATGTTGGAGTAGGATTGATGAAAGATTCTGGTTTGCTAGGAACTTTTTCCATTCCTCCTCCTAACGTATCGCCCTCTGTTGCAACTATTCATATGATTTCGTCAGACTCTGTTATGTTTGATGATCCTTGGATCGTACCTTCCGAATCCGAGTTAGATTCAATTGATGGCATGATGCCTTTGAGTCCATTTGAACTTGCATATCAAGCCGTACAGTCATTTTCCAACACCTCTTTAACCGACATTGATCCAGTGAATGGGATCCACGAGGAATCACTCTCAATATCTAGCTCAGACACAATGACATTTCCTGAACCTGTTCATTCTGATGAGCAGATTCGTGAGTTACTGTCTGTTGATGATTTGCCATGGGAAGATTTACATCATTGATCTTCATTTTTACCTGAAATAGATCATTTTGAAGATGATTTCGCTTCAATATTTACTGCTGAATATGTCAAGGAACCACAGAATCCATTGAAAAACTCCGATTCTGAGTTAAATTTGGAAAATATTTCTCGAACGATTCCAATAGACATTTCAGTAAAACCAGGAATAATTGAAAACATTCATATATGTGCTTGTTGTACTGAAGAAGAAATTAAAACTTATAAAGCCCTATTTCAAGAATTTTGTGATGTGTTTGCCTTGTCCTATGAAGAAATGCCAGGAATTGATCCATCAATCGTCGTACATGAAATCAAGACTTACCCGGATGCCAAACCTGTTCGTCAACGTTTATGTCAAATGCATCCTAGGAAAGCTACTGCTATTAAAGCAGAGGTTGAAAAATTACTTCATGCAGGTTTTATTTATCCGATCCCTTTAACGGATTGGCTATCTAATATTGTTCTTGTGACTAAGAAACGAGGAACCATAGGAGTATGTATCGATTATAGGGATATTAATCGAGCTTGTCCTAAAGACAATTATCCAACTCCCTATATCGATCAAATAATCGATGATTGTGCTGGCAGTGAAATTTTTTCCTTTATGGATGGCTTTTCAGGGTATAATCAAATAAACATACTCCCTGCTGATCAGCCTAAGGGACATTTTCTTATTGCAAATTACATTTTGGATTAAAAAACGCTGGAGAAACTTTTCAAAGGGCAATGTCTTATGCGTTTCATGACATTAAGCACATTGTGCAACCGTATCTCGATGATTTACCTGCTCATTCATCGCGCAGGGCTGACCATCTCACACATTTACGTGCTATCTTTATGAGATGTCGACATTATCGAATTCGGCTAAATCCACACAAATTTGTTTTTTGTGTAGAGTCGGGTCGTTTACAGGGATTTGTTGTCTCGAAAGCAGGTATTCGCGTCGATCCGTCGAAAGTCGAGGCTATTCTCAAATTACCTCCTCCTACGACTTTACGCCAACTCCAAAGTTTGTAGGGGAAAGAAAACTTTTTACGTCGTTTCATTCCTAACTACGTTGAGCTTACAAAAGGTTTTACTCGGTTGCTGAAACAGAACATTCCATTCTTTTGGGATGAGATCGCTGTTCAATCTTTTGATGCACTTAAACATGCGTTGACCCATGCACCGTTATTGCATCCTCCCAACTACAACCAAGATTACATTTTGTACCTCGCTGCTTCTCATTCCACTATTGGAATGGTTTTAGTTCAGGAAGACGAATCTAACACTGAACATGTGATTTATTATCTTAATCAGAATCTGCATCCGATTGAAATTAAGTATACGCATGTGGAGAAATTGGCTTTGGCAGCTGTCCAAGCTGTCCAACGATTTAGAAATTACATATTGTTACACAAAACTACAGTAATTCTGATTGCAACCCTATGATGTAGATTTTGACTAAACAATTGCTAGGGGGCAAATATTCTAAATGGATAGTTATCCTGTAAGAATTCGACTTGGAATTTGAGAAATCTAAGGTGAAGAAATCCTTGGTTTTTGCAGAACTAATGTGTGATTTCCCCTCTACTCATACTGAAACTGTGGCAGAGCAGCCCATTGCGGACGAATCTCTGTTTCTTATCAGTACTCTCGATCCATGGTATGGAGATATCATTTTTTATCTCCAAACCCAATCTTTTCGGCCTGAAATCTCACGATCTCAGCAGCGGAAAATACGATTTCAATCCCAACAGTACAATATTATTGGAGATACACTTTATCGACGTGGAGCGGATTCTGTTTTTCGGCACTGTATTACTCATGAAGAAGCTGAAAAAGTTTTAAATGACTGCCATTCTGGAGCATGTGGCGGTCATATGTCGGGGTATGCCACTGCCCAAAAGATATTACACGCTGGTTATTTCTGGCCATCATTATTTAAATATTGTATTTATGCAGTCCAGAAATGCCACAATTGTCAACTGTTTGATCGTAAAATGCGCGCGCCACCTGCTCCTCTTCATCCCATAATTGTTGTTGGTCCTTTCGCAAAATGGGCTATCGATTTTATTACATGTAACCCTCACTCGGCCGCGGGGCATGCCTATATTATCTTAGCAGTAGATTATTTTACTAAGTGGGCCGATGTGATGCCTACATTTTTTGCTGATGGCAAGACTACTGCAACTTTCATATTTAATCACATAATTGCGAGGTTCGGTGTTCCTCAAGCGATTATTACTGATCATGGAAGCCATTTTCGGAATGTCATGATGACTGAATTGACAGAACAGATTGGCCTACGCCACGATAGTTCCACTCCGTATTATCCACAAGCCAATGGTCTAGTCGAAGATATAAATAAATTTTTAGTCACTATGATCAAACGAATTATTGGTATTCACAAAACGAATTGGCATTCCATGTTATTTTCAGCACTTTGGGCATATCGAACCTTAGTCAAAACATCAACTGGTTTCACTCCCTTTCAACTCGTTTACAGTTTGGAAGCTGTGTTGCCGATTGAATGCGAAATTCCATCTTTGAAATTAGCAATAGAGTTACTCCCAGCTACGTCTGAAGAGGAGAAACGTTTTTTGTACTTGGCTCAATTGGATGAAAATCGGAGAAATGCTGCAATAGCAAACGAGGCTCATGTCAAAAGAGTAAAAGCTCAGTATGATAGAAGTGTTACCCCTCGAAATTTTTCAGAAGGAGACCTAGTCTTATTTTATGATCAAGCCAACGATAATCTAGGAGCTGTAAAATTCGTGCCCATGTGGCATGGTACTTTCATTGTCAAGCGAAAGCTAGCAAAAGGGGCCTATGAGCTGATAGATTTTGATGGTATCCCTTTAGATAAACCCAGAAATGGGCTATATCTGAAGCGATATTATGCTTAAACTTGGTATGGAGATATTTTTAGGTTAGATTTCTTTACTGCTGGTGTGTCTTAGATTAGAAAGGTGTGCCTAGTTTAGAAGTGTGTTTTATCACTATTCCTGTTTATTTGAGTTTTACTCTTGATATTACAGATGTCGACGTCTCTTCAAACCTACATTGGTTTTTCTGATGGTGCTTGTCGTAGTACACGAAACATTTCTTCCGCAGCTTGGGTTATCTATTCACCCTCTGACGAGTTAGTTTCCATGCATGGGGTAAGCCTTGGTCAAACAACGAATAACATTGCCGAGTATAGTGCAGTGATTGAGTTATTGTTTGAGTCCATATCATTTGGGATTCAGAGTTTGATTGTGAGGTTGGATTCTGAACTTGTTGTATTACAGCTTAACAGGGTTTATGCCATTAGAAATCCAGTGTTATTACGGTTATTTTTAAGAGTTCGTCTCTTGGAACGCGAATTTGATTACATTGAATATCAACATATTCCAAGACATTTAAATACATTAGCAGATGCAATTGCTTCTAATATAATAAATTGACATTTGCAGCAATCAAAACAGTAAAACAAATAACATTCATAACATGTACACAGATAGCCGATAAATAGTGATATATATCATAGATAAAAGTGTTTTCAAAAAATATACATCGTCTTCGATCATAGGTTGAAAACACCTTATGATCGGCAAAATGGTAACACAAAAAGACAAAAAATATGAGTCTACAACTCGATCATCCCATCACTGATGGTGATCACGATAAGAAACCACTGCCCGAGCCACCCTGCACAGGAACCTCCTGAAAGGTCCTGGAACACCAATCACGTATCTCTACAGCCTGAGTGGAATGTCATCTATGTTTGTCTCCAGAATATCTAGAGTCAAACGCTCTAGATGATGCTCTAAATCAGTCAAAATCTCTGCTGATTGGCCTACTGGGGCTGGTGCGGCTGCAACTGGTTGTCTTCTTTCATAGGGTTGGAGATGGATTGGTCGTCGTGGGCCCACATCTGTATTCAACAAACTTTTTGGTTATTATTTAACAAGACGATCAAAAATAAAAAATTAGAACTAGTAATCTTTGAAAATGATTTTACCTAAGTCATCCCACTGTTCCCCTGCTGGGAGAGTCATCTCCCGGTCGCTGCGGAAATCTATCCCGGCATACGGAAAGTCCTCAATGATAAAAAGTTGGCGATCTAGCCAACGGAAATATGACGAAGGAAATCGAACAATATCAGCACCCTCAATACCATGGCGGGCCATCAATGCGGACCAACGAACCATCCTAGGTTCTCTAGGTCGACCGGCATCAACTGGAATACTCTACGGAGCTAGCATAGGGATCCTCTCTAGAGCAAAGGAAACAACAATGGATCCATATCCAAAGTTTTTTAGTTTCCCATTTTTTGCTTTGGTTAGTTGGCCTTTTACATTAGCCAACACAGCTTCGCACCAGTTGAAAATGGTGTCGCGAAAACAGTCCACAGCAATGCGAATCTGAGAACCAGTAGCTACATGCAGTGTTGCACTCCCACATAGCCTAGTAACAGTAAAAGCAATAAATTTTAGCTCAGGACGGATGACAGTTTTTATATCAATCCGTTTGTCTCTGGGGTCTGCGTCATCATTGCAAAATTCTTGTCGAAGACTAGCGACAGTCTGGCCACCTGGCCTAGTCCCAAACAAGGAGAGTTGTTCGCCCCTTTTGGACAAACCAGTCAAAAAATAAATGTCCTCCAGCTCGATTTCGAGCCAGTGGCCGCCAATTATAAAACACTGGTCCTGCTCATTCCACCTGTTTACCAGCCATGTCAAGAGTTCTACTTGTGCTCTCATGCCTTGGATGGCCAAAAATTTATAAATACCGCATGCTCTTAATGCTTGCAATGTGGGCAAATGGAGCATTGCGGTGTCATCCACGTCCTCATGTTCACGTTCTCTCCAAATCAACATCTTGTTAATCCTGCAATGCATAAAAAGATAGATTAGAACGATTTAATTTGAAAAAATTTGGGCGGCAAAGAAGAAATTTAAGTTTTAAATTTAACCGCGCGGGGACCGCACTTTCCTTTTGTAAACAGTGCGTAGGAACGCATGGGGTCTGTGAGGAAGGTGCGGACCCACGACATTTTTCTTTGTGGAAAAAGGTCGGGGTCCGCAGGTACCCTGTGTGTCACCTACGGACCCCCGCGAGCGATTTTGGAACCATATTTTTTCTTAAAAAATTGAATTTAAAGCCTAAAAATGAATTATAAACGGATGAAATACAAGATTGAGAGGTTGTGGATTACCTGGGACTGACGGTTCTCAATTCCGACGGATGGATTTTCCATAATCTTCACAGGAACTTTTTTACCCAAAAGCTTCTTCTTTTCACTCTGAACTCGAACAGTAAAAATGAAATTGAAAAAGTCCTTTTTATAAGATTTTTTGAATAGATGAATTTTTAATTTGTTTATTTTTAACTTTAAAAAGGTTATTTTTTAAGCATTTTTACTCATCTTAAACAGGTATGTGTAATGTTTGAAGTTTTTGTGCAGAAATTGGATTTTTCAGGAATATTGATCATTTTCAACAAAGAGCATAATTTTATCACTTTTTTGGACTCTTTCAAAAATTCACGAAAAAGCGAAACATTGGAGTTCTCTTTTAAGCCCTTTTCAGACTCTCTAAATATGAAAATATTTCTGATACTTGATTGTTCGAACTCGTTAAAGTAAATGAATAATTGTCCCTTCAGTATAAGTTTACCCCTTTTACAGACCGAAGTGGACTATTTACGAAAAAGGTATACGTTGACTAATTACGGTCAATAGAGTTCTCTCCCGCATTATTTTATCCTTTTTCAGGCCTGAGAGACTAAATTTACGAAAAAGTACACCCATGGAGTCTTCTTAAGTTTTTCTTCTGACTCCCTAAAAATGAAAAACACCGAGTTTCTCCTATACTGGACTCGTTAAAATTTAACAGTAAAGGACCTGTTTAATTTTCAAACAGGAACGAACCACTCCTTCTTAGGGTTCGAATCTTAAACTAAATTGGACTCGTCCGAAGGATGATCTTATAAACAAGAAAATGTTATCCTCCTCAAGCTTGTCAAAAAATAAAGAGGTACTTGCCAGAAATGGTGGGGGAAAAGAGAGGAAAATGGACATGTTTGTTGTATTTTGATTTTTCGAAAATTCAGTCGACCACTCTTGAACACGACACTTTCATTCACCTAGGTTGGGAAATCCTTTGTCTAACAGTTAATCAAACCTCATTTGAAAGTCTTCATCCGGTTTCTCGGTATTAGCTTTGGGTTAATTGTTACCGAACCATCTACAGTGTCGTTGTGTGTTCAAGAGGACAGTTCAAATAAACCATTCATCTGCAAAATATCCGTCATCCATTTTGACTATCCATAAATCAGTCCTTGCCGATATATTTTCAAAACTTGATCTATGATTTTGTGTTGTGGGCTTGCGTACGACGAATCACTTTCTATCGACGACAGCTCATTATCTAGGAAGTTGATCTAGAAATCGTCAGTACCTTGGAATCTGCATGCCTTAATGGCAGGTTTCTCGCTTTCGACGACAGGTCACATCATTGACCTTCGATCGAATGATTCCGTGACATGTTCGACTTCAGCTCATTCATTCGCATTTCATGGATTGTACTGGGTACTTTGAGAGCCATTGACATTACTGGTGGTTACTCTCACACTTGTTAACAGTTTACATCATTGACTGGTAATCAAGTGGTTTCTACCATGTTCGACTTCGACACATTCATTTGCATGGATAGAATCGTACTAGTTCGAGATATGGAAATCAAGACCCTGGATCTAGTTTCTACCATCCAGGATGCAAGGAATTTTTTTATTATTTATACAGTGGATTATTTATAAACAGATGGCTGCATCCATGCTGTGTTCACACATGTCTATACTGCGATGTACTCAAAATCATTCCTGTATCAGAACAGTTGAATCAGTTTTTAGTTATTTTAATCTGAGTATGGGAATGCCTACCTCAGTGATGATATGTATACATGTATATTTTGCATTGAATGTTTTTATAGGTGCTGACTGGGGTGTCCACAGGATGATCTTTGAAATGATAAAGTACTGAACTCTTCATATATGACAGACTTCAGCATCATCTATTCCAGAATTTTCACTTTAGGGGGCAATCTGTTACACTGAAAATTGTCACACTGACATTCTGCCATGTGTATGAGCTCATTATTGCTCACACTTCTCCCTTTTGCAAGTCTAACATATCAGTTCCTCATGTCAAGCCTTGAAAATCAGAAAAAGTTCCTAAAAGTCTCTTAAACTTGGTATCGCACTTTCTGGCTATCTTGCCTGCGCTACCGCACCAATTGTTTAGCTTTCCTATGTTCCTGAACGCACTTTATCTTTGTTAAAGGTGCGGACCCCTGTAAGATTAAAAAGGTGCAAGTAAATTCCAAAAAGCTCAATAAAAGTGAATTTTGGAATCTTCTAGAATGGATTTTGCGGTGGCAGAACCGCTCTTGTGAGGTGCATGAATCCCTTACCTTATGGAGCTAACCCCTTGATGTAAGGAACTATCCCTTTGAAGGAGGATTCTATCCCCTTATCCTTGGAACAACAAACCTCCTCCTTTCTACTATAAAAAGAGGCATTGGGTAGCCTCAAAGGGAGTTCAAGCTTTTAGAATATTTGAAGTTAAGTGCTGTTGAGATTTAGACTTGGTTAACTAAGACTTTAGTGAGGAGAGATTACATACCTCTATTTGTCTTGGTTGGAGGAGTGCAAAACGTGTCAAAGTAAAAAAGATTCCTGCTTCGGACCCCGGAAAGTCCTGTGCAACATCAAGGCTCAGGTTGTAAGGATTTTCTCTTTTTGAAGTTAATACAAATATACACATTTTTCTCAATAAGCTTTCAATCAATGGTTTATTTCATAGACTCCTTGATCACTATGATAAGAATGGTTTATGATGATTTCTATATAGGTGCTATGTAATATTTTGCTTGTTTGTGACTGTAGATTTACAAAGGAAACTCCTTCAAGCACGCGAGGGACAACGATGACTTCAAACAAGCACTAGACAAATGGTAAGTATTTTACACCTAAATAGAGCTTTTCGTAGATCATATATGCTTAGAGAAAGATTAGTTTATTTGGCTATTTGTTGCTAGATACTTTAGTACTAGGGAGATCGGTCTTGCCCGCAAGACGGATTGTCCACACAACAAGGAGCATGCTTCCATATAAACTTCAAGGCCAACTTTGGGCCATAAAAATTTATGAACATGGCCACTCCCTTGGAGGATATAGGGAGATGTTGTATCACTGTGGGTGCACTCCAAAAGCACCAAACATTTCTCACTTTTTTAGCCATTGTGAGAAGACTTGGGTAGCAAGTGGTGGGGAAATCACTTACCATATCACTATCTGATGTAGTCAGGATATATACTGCGTTGGTTCCACATGTGGGACTATGATCCACCTCCATTATTTCTTTTGATTTTTTATGTATCACTGTTTTTGATCCCACATGTTGATGATTTTATTATTATTGTTGGAGACATGATTGGAGGGATGACACATTGGTTGGATGTGTCCATTGGGAATAAAACTTCCCACATTTCTTCATCCTTCAAGGGGAGCATGGCACATTATATGGCTGCTACATTACATCGCATGTTTCCTTATGAAGGGAGCCATATGATTGACTTATGTCTCTAGGAGGAGCCTCTCACATGGGAGGAGTGTTTCTATGAATTACCATTTTGGAGGTTGATTCATTTCACATGGATGATAGCTTGGAGGATGGAGCTTCACATGGGGATGAAGGCTCCCTATATTTTTCAAATATATCCTTGTAGTTTCTTGAGGACAAGAAACATTTGGGAGGGGGGGATTGTAATATTCCTAAATTATCATGCATCTAATTGGAATATTAAAATCTAATTTTGCTTTCTTGTCTGATGAATAAGTGGGTAGGGAGACCCATAAATCTCTTTATTAGGAATAAAACCACTTCTCATGTGAAATTGGATCATCTTTTCATCTTAATAAAGCACCTTAAGGTGTGAAAATGTGCTAGAGCATGTGGACTTGCTCAACTTTGAGCAAATCAATAGCGTTGTCATGGAGGAGTGGACATTTATGGAGAGACAACGCAGTTTTAGATGGAGACACATTGCATGGAAGTAGTTTCATTAATAGATGGGGATTAGGGTTTGGAAGCTCATTTATTATATAAGGAAGAGGATGGAAGCCATATTATTCATGTTATGATATGTTATGTTTTAGATTATATGGTCTATTTAGACATATATCTTTCTCTAGCTATTTAACTGAGATTGAGTGGTGTTTAGCATCAAGTGTTCCTGATTGGGAATCCCACCTCTTCCATTGAGAAGATCTTGGAGGATTTTGCACTACATTTCAACATTCATGTTTCAGACCAAGATTAATTCTTGTGGTACAATGAGATTTCTGTTGAGATATGTGCTGAGTTGCAGGGTGCAGCAATGGAAGATTGTATTGGGTGTTTTCTAAGCTAGTTTTGCAGTGGAAGAAGGTTTCCTTCCATTGGGAGGCCAGTAAAGGAGACACTTGGGATTATTTGATATATTTTTCATTATTACAAGGTTATTTAATCCCCTAACATGCAGTTCCAGTCCATATATGCATTATTTTAGTGAGTTGTTGCAGTGGGTAACCCAAAAATGGTCGAAACTCCAACGTTAAAATCTGGCCAAACTATTTCTGGGTTTTTATAGGTTTCTTGGGTCGAATCCATGGTTTAAATCCTTGATCATTCTAAGAATTCCAACAAACTTCCATACATGGTTTGTATCCTTAGAAGTAGTAGTTTCCAGCAGTAGTTGTTTCCTCAACAGCAATAGTTTTCTTTCCATTGAAGGGATCAACCCTTCATTGAGAGAGTCCTTTTGGAGGATTTATTTCAGATCTACATCATATTCAACCACCTCCTTCTATGTGCTTCAGTTTTAGTGCATATTCAGCCCTAGGGCTTTAGATCCACCATTCATATTTTGTGTATTTCCGGAAACCCTTCTTGGGTTGTCTTGGAAAAGTGTTGAGCAGCATAGATCTCCATTTTTGGCCCTGTATGAGCATGATCTTATCAGATCCATTTATATATATGTTCCAACTACAATATTAGTCACTAAAAACTATGTTGTGCTTGCTTCAGTACTTTTTGTAGCAGTGTATTACATGTTTTGGGTGCATTTTGGCATTGGAGGATTATTTTGTCTATCTTGAGGGGCTTGATCCCCAAGATCTTGTTCTCATTTATTGTTGTTATATATAATACCATGGATCTATCATTTGGATCAGATTTAATGTGTTAATACTTGCTACTATTTCCATTATTATAAGCTATATTATTGCTTTTCCCATTTTGGAATATTACATGACTGTACATGCTAAAGAATCATGTGACAATGTTTGTACCTCATCGAGCTCTAATGTTATTTTTTTCATCTAGTATGAATTGGGTGAAAGAAGAACTAAATGGATGACATGCCTCTAGGAATATGACCTTAAATTCATGACTTCTCACATAGTCAAATAATATTGGCTATGTAAATTTGTTGTTAAAGCTTTTGACCAGCCTAACGAAGAACTAGAAGGATGGGGTTGATAAATTTAAATGTACCAAAATGATTTGATGCCAACACATGATTCTTCAACGTCTTGGTATATTGATCTGAAGTAGTATTTAGGACAAGGGACATTATCGACTACCTTTTCCATGAAAAAAAAAGAGTTGTAAGGTGTAAACACCAAAATGGCCTAATAATCATTGTTACACCATTTTTTGGTCATCTAACTCTTCATCATTAGATGGACCCAAGTACACCATGTAAGACCAGTTTTACCCCAAGTAAAACTACTTTCACTATGTTAATTAGGAAACCCCAAAAGGAATAACTAATTAAACCATAATTTAATTATTATTCCCAGTCATGTTTAACCCAAAAACAAAGAAATTAATGAGATAAACCCATAGTTATCTTATTATTTTCTAGGAATAATTATTTAAATAATATTCCTTGTTAAATATGACCAAATCAACCACCATTAATCAACTAAATCATTATTTATTTGATTATATCCCAACCACTTCCTTAAAAAGATAAATAAATCATTTATTTATTTATTTTTCATTAATCAAGGGATTTGACCCAAGTCAAACACCCTTTCCCTCCAACAAATAATAATAAAATATTCCATAGAGGTGGATCTAGATGTGATTAACATTATTTTAATCATGCACCAAGATCTAGAAGGACCCAATATTTTGTTATAAATAGGAGGGTTTTCCCCCTCATTCTTCACCTTTTGTTGCATACTAGATCACTCTGGATCTATACACTTGGTCTCATTTTCTGCCATTTTGCTCCCATTGAGCTCTACCTTCTACATTGGGTTTTCTACATCTACAAGAGAGAGAAAGCTTCGATCTGAAGTGCTGAGGACTACAAAGAACCCATCCCATTGAGGAGATCTGGATACACCTTCTTGTTTCCTCCCAGGTGCCCTGTAATATAAAAATTCATTCAAAAATCGTGTTCTTGTCTTGTCCGTTGGATGCATGGAGCAAACTCTTTACTTTACTGCTTAATATCTTTCCATTTATAGATCTGTTTGTTGCAGCACTTTAACTACTAATTGCAGATCTGAAGATGTTTTGCAGCCATTATTGTTGTTAGGGCTATTAGTTATGCGTAGCTAAAGTGGTTCTTTTTCGTACGCTTCGACAAAGAATTCATACTAACAATCATATGTATAGAATCTAATGATGCCCAAAAGGTGTTGAAGGAGCTACATGATGGGATGACACGTGGAAATTATGTTGGTGAAACTACAGTGCACAAAATCATGAGAGATAGTTTATATTGGCCCACTTTATTTAATGACGCTAATGTGTATGTGCGAAAATTTATTTATCTATCAGAAATGCGCTAGAAGAGAATCATGGTCAGTTGCACCACTTTTGTCTATAACGGTTGAAGAACAATTTCAGTAGTGGGGATTGGGTATCATTGGGGAAATCATGCCACATTCATCAAAACAACACAAGTACATAGTCATAACCATGGATTAGTTTCCAATACGCATGAAAATTGTGCCTTTAGATCAAATCAATGACTAGGAAATAACTTTTTGAATTAATTAGAACATCATAACCAATTTTAGTGTTCCTACCTCCATAGTATTTGATAATGCTAGTTATTTCTCATCATTTAATTTGTATGATTTTTCCTTGGAAAATGGTATCATTTTGAAACGTTATGCCAATTAATACCCTAAAGATAACGACTTAGCTAAGTCCTCTAAAAACGACCTAATTCGTATTATCAAGAAAACATTTTTTTCACAACAAATAAATTAGCGCAATTCCTTGACCAATGCCTGATGGGTTAACTATTTCACCCCAAAAATATCTCTTGGGAATTCTCCTTAGTATCTAGTGTATCAGAAGGAAGAAATCCTTCTTCCCAACTTGTACCTACTCACCCTGATTTTCACAAGAAATAAATTAGCACAATTCCTTGACCAATGCCCTGTGGGCTAACCATGTCACCCCAAAACTATCTCTTGGGACTTATCATTACTACCTAGTGTATGAGAAGGAAGAAATCTTACTTTCAAATTTGTACATGCTCGCCTTCCATTTATCTCAAGAATATGGAGGCACACCATGTCCTACCATGGAAAAAAACATTAATACCCTACTCAAACTTGAGGAAGAGAGGCAGAAGGCTAGGGAGAAGTTTGTTTTTGGTGTACCGAAATACGCATCGACGTTTGGTTTTGTTTTGATAAGAAATCTTCATAAAATAACAAGTTTAACGTAAGCGACCTAGTCCTAAAATGGGATAAATCACATCACGACAAAGGCAAACATACCAAATTCCAATCCTTGTGGATTGAACCTTTCCAGGTTAAAGAATTTTTTTTACAACATACCTATCACTTACAAACCATAGATGGGGAGACTAAACGCTTTCCCATGAATGGCCAAGATCTTAATTTTTACTTTACATAGCAACTCTTCCAACTGCCTACTCACCCATGTACGTATATTTCATTTATTATTTTTGTTATCAGTTTTTCATTTAGTTTACCCCCGTGCATCCGTTTCATATCATATGTATAATAATATACCTATCTATTAATAGAGGATTTTACTTTGGATAAATCACTCTCATACATCACCATAAATTGATTTTATTCCAGATTTCAGGTAGTCCCTACACCAATTTTTGAACTATTCACCTATTTTTATCCTTTCTCTCATCTATTTTTACTGTCAAAACCTTAATGAGGTGTAAAGACCGTGGTAATAAATTCGGTACCCCTATCTATTTCAGAAGGTTGATGCACAAAATAGGCAAAGTGATTTGCATAGTGAGAGCAAGGACAAAGCAGTCCACTCATATATGCAGTCTACTCTTGATATTGATGTCTCTTTGCATGAAGGCATTCCACATGGGAGGCCACTAGATCAGGTGATGATGATGAATGTATCACATCATGATGCACCATTCATAGATCAAGGAGGAATGGGAGCATTTGGAGGTCATTGTACAACGTTGAGAGTCTTGGGTAGACTCAAGGAGGAGGGAGAAATTCTCCCAACATCATCATTAGCCACACTCATTTCAAATTCTGCGCTATGGGAGGAGCAACATGGGGAGGATAGAAGCCTTCCAATATGTACCTTTGGCATGGGAGATGTCAAAGAGGAGGTTAGCCATATGAAAAATGTTCTTTGTGATAGATCATCAGCGTTGTCACTATGGAGGATAGATCCATATTGGAAATCCCAGCTATTGGTGGATTATTCCAAGGATTGTTTCACATGCATGATACTTGATGACCAAGTACATGAAGAGGGCTATTCAGTCCAAGATGAAGTCATCTATTATCATGGAAGGATTTTCTTCTAGAGCCTCCAAGGTCAAGGAAAAGTTGTTACAAATAGCACATGAAGATTTTTGTTTGAGACATACTTATTCCAGAGAGCCTACAACACTATAATGGAGAGCTACACTTGGTAAGGCTTTGAAGAGGAACTATATCAGCATTTGAAAAGATTCATGGACCATGTGGAGATGAGAGAGACACATAACTCAATGAAGGAGTCATTTCAGCCACCTCTTTCCTTTTCTGGAATAAGAGGGGATCTATCTATGGACCACTCCATTTGTATGAGCATAAATTTTGGGTAAGGAACATGCTAATGTACATGATGTTTCATTTAATGATTATTTGCATTCCTTTACCATGTATATGCAAGCCATTGCTCCAAGGAGGAGCATGCTTCGATATAAACTTCATGGCCAAATTTGGGCCATAAAAATTTCTGAACATGGCCACTCCCTTGGAGGATTTAGGGAGATGTTGTATCACTATGGGTGCACTCCAAAAGCACCACACATTTCTCACTTTTTTAGCTGTTGTGAGAAGACTTGGGTAGCATGTAAGTGGTGGGGAAACCAATTACAATATCACTATCTGATGCAGTTAGGAGATGTACTGCGTTGGTTCCACATGTGGGACTATGGTCCACCTCCATTATTGCATATGATTGTTTATGTATCACTATTTTTGATCCCATATGTTGATGATGCTATTATTATTGTTGGGGACATGATTGGAGGGATGACACATTGGTTGGATGTGTCCATTGGGAATGAAACTTCCCACATTTCTTCTTCCTTCAAGGGGAGCATGGCACATTATATGGTTGCTACATTACATCACTTGTTTCCTTATGAAGGGAGCCATATGATTGACTTATGTCTCTGGGAGGAGCCTCTCACATGGGAGGAGTGTTTCTATGAATTACCATTCTGGAGGTTGATTCATTTCACATGGATGATAGCTTGGAGGATGGAGCTTCACATGGGGATGAAGGTTCGCTATATTTTTTAGATCTATCCTTGTAGTTTCTTGAGGACAAGCAACATTTGGTAGGGGGATTGTAATATTCCTAAATTAGCATGCATCTATTTTGAATATTAAAATCTAATTTTGCTTTCTTGTCTAATGAATAAGTGGGTAGGGAGACCCATAGATCTCTTTATTAGGAATACAAAAACTTCTCATGTGAAATTGGATTATCTTTTCAGCTTAATAAAGCACCTTAAGGTGTGAACAGGTGCTAGATCATTTGGACTTGGTCAAATTTGAGCAAATCAATGGCATTGTCATGGAGGAGTGGACATTTATGGAGAGACAACGCAGTTTTAGATGAAGACACATGGCATGGAAGTAGTTTCATTAATAGATGGGGATTAGGGTTTGGAAGCTCATTTCTTATATAAGGAAGAGGATGGAAGCCATATTATTCATGTTATGATATGTTATGTTTTAGATTATATGGTTTGTTTAGACATATATCTTTCTCTAGCTGTTTAGCTAAGGCTAAGTGTTGTTTAGCATCAGGTGTTCCTGATCGGGAATACCACCTCTTCCATTAAGAAGATATTGGAGGATTTTTCACTAAATTTCCACATTCAAGTTTCATACCAAGATTGATTCTTGTGGTACAACGCAGTTTCTGTTGAGAGATGTGCTGAGTTACAGGGAGCAACAATGGAAGATTGTATTGGGTGTTTTCTTAGCTAGTTTTGCAGTGGAGGAAGGTTTCTTTCCATTGGGAGGCTAGTAAAGTAGACCCTTGGGATTATTTGATATATTTTTCATTATTCCAAGGTTATTTTATCCCATACCATGCAATTCCAGTCCGTATCTACATTATTTTAGTGAGTTGTTGTAGTGGGAAACCCAAAAATGGCCGAAAATCCAACGTTAAAATCTGGCCAAACCAGTCCTTGCTTTTTCTTGGTTTCTTGAGTAGAATCCATAGTTAAAATCCCAGATCATTATGAGCACTCCAACAGCCTTCCACACATGGTTCGTCTCCTTAGAAGTAGTATTTTCTAGCAATAGTAGTTTCCTCAACAGTAGTAGTTTTCTTTCCATTGAAGGGATCAACCCTTCATTGAGAGAGTCATTTTGGAGGAGTTATTTCAGATCTACATCATATTCAGCCACCTCCTTCTATGTTCTTCATTTTCAGTGATTCTTCATCCCTAGGGCTTTAGATCCACCATTCATATTTTCTGTATTTCCAGAAACCCTTCTTGGTTGTCTTGGAAAAGTGTTAAGGAGCATAGATCTCCATTTTTGGCCCTGTATGAGCATGATCTTATCAGATCCATTTATATATATGTTCCAGCTATAGTATTATTCACTAAAAACTACGTTGTGCTTGCTTCAGTACTTTTTGTAGTAGTGTATTACATGTTTTGGGTGCATTTTGGCATTGGCGGCTTCTTTTGCCTATCTTGAGGGGCTTTATCCCCAAGATCTTGTACTTTATTGTTGTTATATATAATACCATGGATCTATAATTTGGCTCACATGTAATGTGTTAATACTTTATGCTATTTCCATTATTATGATCTATATTCTTGCTTTTCGCATTTTTGAATATTACGTGACTGTACATCCTATAGAATCATGTGACAACGTTTGTACCTCATCGAGCTCTAATGTTCTTTTTTTTATCCAATATGAATTAGGTGAAAGAATAATTAAATGGATGACATGCCTCTAGGAATGTGACCTCAAATTCAAGACTTCTCACATAGTCAAAGAATATGGGCTATGTAAATTGGTTGTTAAAGCTTCTGACTAGCCTGACGAAGAACTGGAAGGATGGGGTTGATAAATTTCAATGTACTAGAATGATTTGATGCCAACACATGATTCTTCAGTGTCTTGGTATATTGATCTGAAGTAGTATTTAGGACAAGGGACATTATCGACTACCTTTTCCGTGAAAAGAAAAGGAGTTGTAATGCGTAAACATAAAAATGGCCTATTAATCATATGTATACAATCTAGTGAAGCCCAAAAGGTGTTGAAGGAGCTACATGATGGGATGACATGTGGAAATTATGTCGGTGAAACTACAGTGCACAAAATCATGAGAGATATTTTATATCGGCCCAACTTATTTAATGACACTAATGTGTATGTGCGAAAATTTATTTATCTATCAGAAGTACACCAGAAGAGAATCATGGTCGGTTGCACCATTTTTGTCTATAACAGTTGAAGAAAAATTTCAGTAGTGGGGATTAGGTATCATTGGGGAAATCATGCCACATTCATCAAAACAACACAAGTACATAGTCATAACCATGGATTACTTTACAATATGCATGGAAATTGTGCCTTTACATCAAATCATTGACTAGGAAGTAGCTTTTTGAATTAATTAGAACATCATAACCAAGTTCAGTGTTCCTACCTCCCTAATATTTGATAATGCTATTCATTTCTCATCATTTAAGTTGTATGATTTTTCCTTGGAAAATGGTATCATTTTGAAACGTTATGATAATTAATACCTCGAAGATAACGACTTAGCTAAGTCCACTAAGAACAACCTAAATCGTATTTTCAAGAAAAGAAAAAAATTCACAACAAATAAATTAGAGCAATTCCTTGACCAATCCCTGATGGGTTAGTTGTTTCACCCAAAAATATCTCTTAGGAATTATCCTTAGTATCTAGTGTATGGGAAGGAAGCAATCCTACTTCGAAACTTGTACCTACTCACCCTTGTTTTCAAAACAAAGAAATTAGGACAATTCCTTGACCAATGCCCTGTGGGCTAACCATGTCACCCCAAAGCTATCTCTTGGGACTTCTCCTTACTACCTAGTGTACGAGAAGGAAGAAATCCTACTTTCAAACATGTACATACTCGCCTTCCATTTATCTCAAGAATATGGAGGTACACCATGTCCTACCATGAAAAAAAACATTAATACCCTACTCAAACTTGAGGAAGAGAGGCAGAAGGCTAGGGAGAAGTTTGATTTTGGTGTACCAAAATTCGCATCGAGGTTTGGTTTTGGTTTGATAAGAAATCTTCATAGAGTAGCAATTTTAACGTAAGCGACCTAGTCCTAAAATGGGACAAATCGCATCAGGACAAAGGAAAACATACCAAATTCAAATCCTTGTGGATTGAACCTTTCCAGGTTAATTTTTTTTTTTACAACATACCTATCACTTACAAACCATAGATGGGAAGACTAAACCCTTTCCCATGAATGGCCAAGATCTTAATTTTTACTTTACGTAGCAGCTCTTCCAACTGCCTTCTCACCTATGTACATATATTTCATTTATTATTTTTGTTATCATTTTTTCATTTAGTTTAGTCCCGTGCATTCGTTTCGTATCATATGTATCATAATATACCTATCTATTAATAGAGGATTTTGCTTTGGATAAATCACTCTCATACATCACCATAAACTTATTTTATTCAAGAGTTCAGGTAGTCCCTACACCAATTTTTTAACTATTCACCTTTTTCTTATACTTTCTCTCATCTATATTTATAGTCAAAACCTTAATGAGGTGTAAAGACCATGGTAATAAATTCGGTACCCCTATCTATTTCAGAAGATTGATGCACAAAAGAGGCAAAATGATTTGTGTAGTGAGAGCAAGGACAAATTATTCCACTCATATATGCATTCTACTCTTGATATTGATGTCTCTTTGCATGAAGGCATTCCACCTAGGAGGCCACTAGATCAGAAATGATGATGAATGTATCACATCATGATGCACCATTCATAGATCAAGGAGGAATGGGAGGATTGGGAGGTCATTGTACAATGCTGAGAGTCTTGGGTAGACTCAAGGAGGAGGGAGACATTCTCCCAACATCATCATTAGCCACTCTCATTTTAGATTCTCCGCTGTGGGAGGAGCAACATGGGGAGGATAGAAGCCTTCCAATATGTACCTTTGGCATGGGAGATGTCAAAAAGGAGGTCAGCCATATGACAAATGTTCTTTGTGATAGATCATCAGCATTGTCACTATGGAGGATAGATCCATATTAGAAATCCCAGATATTCGTGGATTATTCCAAGGATCGTTTCACATGCATGATACTTGATGACAAACTACATGAAGAGGGCTATTCAGTCCAAGATGAGGACATTTATTATAATGGAAGGATTATCTTATCTAGAGCCTTCAATCTCAAGGAGAAGTTGTTACAAAGAGAAAAGGAACATTTTCTTTTGATACATACTTATTCCATGAGAGCCTACAACACTATAATGGAGAGCTACACTTGGGAAGGCTTTGAAGAGGAACTATATCAGCATTTGAAAAGATGCATGGACCACGTGGAGATGAAAGAGACGCATAACTCAATGAAGGAGTTATTGCAGCCACCTCTTTCATTTTTTTGAATGAGAGGGGATCTATCTGTGGACCAATCCATTTGTACGAGCATAAATTTTGGTAAGGAACATGCTTATGTACATGGTGTTTCATTTAATGATTATTTGCATTCCTTTACCATGTATATGCAAGGCATTTCTCCAAGGAGGAGCATGCTTCCATATAAACTTCATGGCCAACTCTTGGCCATAAAATTTCTGAACATGGCCACTCCCTTCGAGGATTTAGGGAGATGTTGTATCACTGTGACTGCACTCCAAAAGCACCAAAAATTTCTCACTTTTTTAGCCATTGTGAGAAGACTTGGGTAGCAAGTAAGTGGTGGGGAAAACACTTACCATATCACTATATGATGCATTCATAATATGTACTGTGTTGGTTCCATATGTGGGACTACGATCCACCTCCATTATTGCATTTCATTTTCTATGTATCACTCGTTTTGATCCCACATGTTGATGATGCTATTATTATTGTTGGGGGAATGATTGGAGGGATGAGACATTGGTTGGATGTGTCCATTGGGAATGAAACTTCGCACATTTATTCATCCTTCAAGGGGAGCATGGCACATTATATGCCCGCTATATTACATCACTTGTTTCCTTATGAAGGGAGCCATATGATAGGCTTATGTCTCTTGGAGGAGCCTCTCACATGGGAGGAGTGTTTCTATGAATTACCATTATGGAGGGTGAGTCATTTCACATGGATGATAGCTTAGAGGATGGAGCTTCACATGGGGATGAAGGTTCCCTATATTTTTTAGATCTATCCTTGCAGTTGCTTGAGGAAAAGCAACATTTCTGAGGGGGGGATTGTAATATTCCTAAATTATCATGCATCTAATTGGAATATGAAAATCTAATTTTTCTTTCTTGTCTGATGAATAAGTGTGTAGGGAGACCCATAAATCTCTTTATTAGGAATAAAACCACTTCTCATGTGAAATTGGATCATATTTTTAGCTTAATAAAGCACCTTGAGGTGTGACCAAGTGCTAGAGCATGTGGACTTGGTCAAATTTGAGCAAATCAACAGCGCTGTCATGGAGGAGTGGACATTTATGGAGAGACAACACAGTTTTAGATGGAGACACATTGCATGGAATTAGTTTCATTAATAGATGGGGATTAGGGTTTGGAAGCTCATTTCTTATATAAGGAAGAGGATGGCAGCCATATTATTCATGTTACAATCTGTTATGTTTTATATTATATGGTCTGTTTAGACATATATGTTTCTCTAGTTGTTTAGCTGAGATTGAGTGTTGTTTAGCATTGGGTGTTCCTGATCGGGAATCCCACCTCTTCCATTGAGAAGATATTGGATGATTTTTCACTACATTTCCACATTTAGGTTTCATAACAAGATTTATTCTTGTGTTACAGCGCAGTTTCTGTTGAGAGATGTGCTGAGTTGCAGGGTGCAACAATGGAAGATTGTATTGGGTGTTTTCTGAGCTAGTTTTGAACTGGAGGAAGGTTTCCTTCCATTGAGAGGCCTGTAAAGGAGACCCTTGTGGTTATTTGATATATTTTGCATTATTATAAGGTGATTTTATCCTCTACTACACAGTTCCAGTCCAAATATACGTTATTTTTGTGAGCTGTTGCAATGGGCAACCCAAAAATGGTCGAAACTCCAATTTTAAAATCTGGCCAAACCATTTCTGGGTTTTTTTGGGTTTCTTAAGTAGCATCCATGGTTAAAATCCACGATCATTCTGAGCAATCTAATAGCCTTCCACACATGGTTCATCTCCTTAGAAGTAGTAGTTTCCAGCAGTAGTAGTTTCCTAAGCAGTAGTAGTTTTCTTTCCATTGAAGGGATCATCCCTTCATTGATAGAGTCCTTTTGGAGGAGTTCTTTCAGGTCTACATCAAATTCAGCCACCTCCTTCTATGTTCTTTAGTTGCAGTGCATCTTCAATGCTAGGGCTTTAGATCCACCATTCATATTTTCTGTATTTCCGGAAACCCTTCTTGGCTTGTCTTAGACAAGTGTTGAGGAGCATAAATCTTCATTTTTGCGTTGTATGAGAATGATATTATCATATCCATTTATATATATGTTCCAGCTACAGTATTAGTCACTAAAAACTACGTTGTGCTTGCTTTCGTACTTTTTGTAGCAGTGTATTACATGTTCTGGCTGCATTTTGGCATTGGAGGCTTCTTTTGCCTATCTTGAGGGGCTTGATCCCCATGATCTTGTGCTTATTTATTGTTGTTATATATAATACCATTGTTCTATAATTTGGCTCACATGTAATGTGTTAATACTTGCTGCTATTTTCATTATTATGAGCTATATTCCTACTTATCCCATTTTGGAATATTACATGACTATACATCCTAAAGAATCACGTGACAATGTTTGTACCTCATCAAGCTCTAATGTTATTTTTTTTTATCCATTATGAATTGGGTGAAAGAAGAACTAAATGGATGACATGCCTCTAGGAATGTGACCTCAAATTCAAGACTTCTCACATAGTCAAAGAATATGGGCTATGTAAATTGGTTGTTAAAGCTTCTGACCAGCCTGAAGGAGAACTGGAAGGATGGGGTTGATAAATTTAAATGTACCAAAATGATTTGATGCCAACACATGATTCTTCAGCGTCTTGGTATATTGATCTGAAGTAGTATTAGGACAAGGGACATTATCGACTACCTTTTCTGTGAAAAAGAAGAACAGTTGTAAGGTGTAAACACAAAAATGGCCTATTAATCATATGTATAGAATATAACAAAGCCCAAAAGGTGTTGAAGGAGCTACATGATGGGATGACATGTGGAAATTATGTCAGTGAAACTACAGTGCACAAAAACATGAGAGATAGTTTATATCAGTCCACGTTATTTAATGACGCTAATGTGTATGTGAAAAAATTTATTATCTATCAGAAGTGTGCCAAAAGAGAATCATGGTCGGTTGCACAACTTTTGTCTATAATGGTTGAGGAACAATTTCAGTAGTGGGGATTGGGTATCATTGGGGAAATCATGCCACATTAATCAAAACAACACAAGTACATAGTCATAACCATGGATTACCTTACAATATGCGTGGAAATTGTGCCTTTACATCAAATCAACGACTAGGAAGTATTTTTTTGAATTAATTAGAACATCATAACCAAGTTCAGTGTTCCTACCTCCCTAGTATTTTATAATGCTATTTATTTCTCATCATTTAAGTTGTATAATTTTTCCTTGGAAAATGGTATCATTTTGAAACATTATGCTAATTAATACCCCGAAGATAACGACTTAGATAATTCCACTAACAACAACCTAATTCGTATTATCAAGAAAAAAAAATTTCACAACAAATAAATTAGTGCAATTCCTTGACCAATGCGTGATGGATTAACTGTTTCACCCTAAAAATATCTCTTGGGAATTCTCCTTAGTATCTAGTGTATGGGAAGGAAGAAATATTGCTTCCAAACTTGTACCTACTCACCCTTATTTTCACAAGAAAGAAATTAGCACAATTCCTTGACCAATGCCCTATGGGCTAACCGTGTCACCCCAAAACTATCTCTTGGGAATTCTCCTTACTACCTAGTGTATGAGAAGGAAGAAATCCTACTTTCAAACTTGTACATGCTCGCCTTCCATTTATCTCAAGAATATGGAGGTACACCATGTCCTACCATGATAAAAACATTAATACCCTACTCAAAATTGAGGAAGAGAGGTAGAAGGCTAGGGAGAAGTTTGGTTTTGATGTACCGAAATCCGCATCGAGGTTTGGTTTTGGTTTGATAAGAAATCTGCATAGATTAACAAGTTTAACGTAAGCGACATAGTCCTAAAATGGGATAAATCGTATCACGACAAAGACAAACATACCAAATTCCAATCCTTGTGGATCGAACCTTTCCAGGTTAAAGAATTTTTTTTACAACATACCTATCACTTATAAACCATAGATGGGAAGACTAAACCCTTTCCCATGAATGGCCAAGATCTTAATTTTTATTTTACGTAGCATCTCTTCCAACTGCCTACTCACTGATCTAGGTGGATATTGGTGGTCACCCGCCTATTCCACTTGGGGCTCCACCATTGTCTCTTTCAGTTTTTTAGTTTCGGCACAGTTTACTATTTTTAGTAGTTTTTCGGGTCCTGAACTTCCGGAGCCGTTTTGAGGCCCTAAACGACGTTTTTTGGGAAAACAGAGAGCAACATGGGTCCAAGGACCGATGTTTCTCATTCAAAATTTGTAGTCCTCATATAGATCTTTCTAACGAGGTATGGTACGTGTCAAACGGAGATCTTATGCCAAAGTTACGCCCCTGGGAAATTGAAACACCACTTTACCCAAACGGGGCCCATAGCTTTGGCGCTTCATCTCCTAGGGTTAGGGTTTTGGCTGTTTAGGATCTCCCATTGTTTCTAAATACTAAATAGGCCCTCGAGCCTCATTGTAACTCAGTTCAGAGGCATGTAGCCGCCACATATCTTCTCAGAGATAGCTACCAATGCCCTAGCTAGTTTTATTTCCATTCTGTCTGTAAGAAAATTTCAGTTCTTTGATATTAATGAAATGAAGTGTTATTTCCGCTCCATCTCTGTATTTATGGTTATATGTTTATTCTGTTGCGTTCCTGCATAAATCCGGATCAGTGGTATCAGAGCGGTCTGCTTTTTCTCGATCCTTCTTTGCATGTCCCCAACGAGGTCGGGGTATAAGGAGCTAGGGTTCGATCTAGTGGAACCTTTGCAAGATCAGCCTCGCAAACCTCGACGGACGCCCATGGGGGACGAAAAGAAAGATGAGGGAGCAGGAGATCCTATCAAAATATTGCTCGAGGAGGCCCTCAAAAAACAAAGGAACGCGATGATGGATAACTTTGCTCAGATCCTTCAACGGCTACCCACCGGCAGCGCATCGGCATCCAGCAGCCACTCTGGAGGCGCGACTCCTTTTAGGGTACAAGTAAATTTTGACATTCCCATATTTGAGGGTCAAATAGACGCAGATGCCGTAGATAGATGGTTGAATCTGTTAGAAGGATATTTCTCGCTTCATGACTTTTCAGACTGGGAGAAGATTATTTTTTCACTCCTCAAAGTACCCCCCATGTTAAGGACTGGTGGGAAACCTACTGTGAGAACAAGGACCAGACAAAACCCTCTATGTTCTCAGCCATACCAACCTGGAATTCTTTTTGAGACGCCGTAAAGGAATAGTACTATCCCGTGGGGAGCTATGAGGACAAGTACATACAATGGACCACACTACGACAACAAAGGGATCAAGATGTGCATGAGCTGATGAATCTATTCCATACCTTGCGCACAAAGCTCGGTATCAAAGATTCAGAGAAACATTTGGTGCTAAAGTATCGTAGCTGTCTGCACAGATACATTCAGGAGGAAATGGAGTTCCTCGACATCTCCTCACTTGGTACGGCATACTGGTATGCTGCCAAGATTGAGAAGAAATTCAAGCAGAAGAAGCGAGACTTTGGATCTGTGAATCAAAAGCAAGGGAAAGGTGCTTCCAAACCGCAGAACAAAGGACAGAGCCAAGGCATGGTGGCTAAAGACAAATCATCGAAGCCACAGGAAATGAACAGCACCGCAAAGCCAAATAAGGACACGGGAAAGTGGTGTGAGTTCCATAAGAGCTCCACTCACAACACAAGTGAATGTCGGGCCAAGCAGTCGCTAGTGGCCGAGATAAGGGCTTCTGAGTCAAATGCATGCTCTGACTCCGAATCAGAACCTGAAAAGGGGAATGAAAAAGGGAAATAGATTATTGATGCGGAGCCCAACGCCACTGTTGCCACTACAAAGATCCAGAAGGAGGAACCGGAAGATCCAGAAGAGGAGGAACGTCTCTTCCACTCCTAGATGTGGGTAAAGGGCTCCCCGGTACAGTTCATTGTTGACAATGGGAGCCAAAAGAACCTCATTTCAGCAGACGCTGTGAAGCGGTTGGGCTTGCCGACCACAGCTCACCCACATCCATACACCATCGGGTGGCTTCACCAAGGACGAGATCTCCGCGTCATCCAGCAGTGTCGCCTTCCCTATAGCATCAAGCCCTTCACGGATAAGGTATTATGTGACGTTGCCCCTATTGATGTTTCTGATGTATTATTAGGACAACCATACTTGTGGAAGCGTCATGTTGTGTATGAGTCTCGACCTTGTGCTGTTATTGTTACTTTGGGAAATAAGTTGTACAGGATACCAGAGGTACCACCTCCTTCCGCTATCTCTTTGATTACTGCAAAACAATGCAGTAAGCTCATTTCCCAAACCAGGAAATTCATTTTCCTGATGATCCACCCCCAGGGAAAGAAGAAGACTGTGGCCACGACCTCCAGAGAAAAATTATTTTGGTCGGAACCTCAACAGAAGGCGTTCATAGAATTGAAAAATCGCCTCTGTTCTGCCCCAGTGCTCACTTTACCAGACTTGCAATAGCCATTTGAGATCGAGACAGATGCCTCTGACTATGCTATTGGGGCAGTTCTTACTCAACAGGGACATCCAGTGGCATTTCACAGTGAGACATTGTCTGACACAGTTCACAAGTACCCCACATATGACAAAGAAATGTACTCCATTGTGCAAGCTTGTCGACAATGGAAGCATTACATTTTAGGGAAGGAAACAATCATCCACACAGACCACAGGCCCCTGCAGTTCATACAGACACAAGGGAAGTTGCAGAATGATCGCCATCAGAAGTGGTCTACATATCTGCAACAGTTTCATTTGAACATCAAGTATAAGAAGGGTAGCACCAATCATGTTGCAGACTGCCTCAGCCGACCACCGATCATGGCGCTCACCATTGTGCTCAACTCTTGTGGGCACGAGACTTCTGATTGGCCGCTTCTCTATGAGAGTGACCCATAATTCGGCCACACTTACAAGGCACTCTTGGGGGGTACGCGAGTTCCAAATTTTCACCTCCAAGATGCACTTTTATGTCACATGGGACACCTTTGTGTTCCTTCAAGCGAGCGTGCCAAGATGATATGGGAAGAAGACTACAGTCGAGTCGCTGGGCATTTCAGGGTCGAGAAAAAAGTAGCAATCCTACAGAAGTATTTCTATTGGCCGAACCTTCGAAAGGATGTCGAGAAGCACATCAGATCCTGCACTGCTTGCGCCATTGCCAAACCGACCATCAAGAAGCAAGGCCTATATACTCCTCTACCTACCCCTAGTTGACCTTGGGAATCCATCTCCATGGATTACATGTCGGGCCTGCCTTCTACTGAGTAGGGAAATGACTTTGTCTTCGTGGTCGTCGACAGATTCTCGAAGATGGCCATTATGGCGGCCTGCAAGAAGAATATCACAGCAGAAGCCACTGCTAAACTCTTCTTTGAACGAGTGTGGGTGCACTTTCGGATCCCACAGTCTATCATATCAGATCGGGATAGCAGGTTCCTCAGCACATTTTGGTCCAGCCTCTGGTCAATGTTGGATACCAAGCTCACCAAGTCCACAGCTTTCCATCCCCAAACAGATGGCAAGACAAAGGTCGTCAACAGAATGCTTGTACACATTCTGCACATGTACAATTCAAAGCATCACATGCATGGGTTGAAGCCTCCCTAAAACATGCAATTTATAATCGGGCTCTCCACGAGTTCAATCAACCACCAGCCCCTTTCGAGTGGGCTTGGGATTCTAGCCACTATGTCCCATTGACGTAGCCATGCCATTTATAGCTGCTCAGGCCGATTCAGCTCATGTCCAGTCTGAAGTTGACAAAGAAAGTAGCTTCATCGAGTGCATTCAACACATCCGCCAACAGGTTCATGATATATTGGACAGAGCCAACGCCGAGTACATGCAACGCCATGATCAACACCGAGTGCCACACAACTTCCAGGTGGGCGACAACGTATGGCTACATTTGCAGAAGGAGCGCCTCACTGGACCCCACTACAAGCTTCGCTCGCTCGATGGGCCGTGCACCATCCCCTACCAAGGCTGTGTAGAACCAATGCCTTCAAGCTCGACATTCCACGACCAGCTCTGCACCCGATCTTCAATGTGGATCGCAGCCTTCGTCCTTACTTCCCACCTCTCTTTGGACATCTCAGGACATTGAACAACTCACACCAACGAGTTAAATCCAGATGCGTGAGCAGGCCACCACATATTTGTATCATGGACATACAAATCAAGAACACTCGCCAACAGAAGATCCAACTATATCGGGTTGTCAAAGCTGGCCAACTCCTGCACCAAGGAAAGTGGTTCACCAAGGACCAAGTTCAGTAGAAATTTCCTCATCTCATGGAGGAACTTAACGCAATGGGGACCATTGCTTCCTAAGGGGGGAGGAATGATTCAGGTGGATATTGGTGCTCACCCATCTATTCCACTTGGGGCTCCACCATTATCTCTTCGCCTTTTTCGGGGCCGCATGCTTATCATTTTTAGCGCTTTTTCAGTCCCTAACTTCCGCTATTTTGAGGCCCTAAATGATGTTTTTTTGGGAAAATGGAGAGCAACATAGGTCCATTCCAAATTTGTAGTCCTTGGATAGATATTTCTAACGAGGTATTGTACGCGTCAAACATAGATCGTATGCCAAAGTTACACCCCTGGGAAGTTGAAACACCAATTTACCCAAACGGGGCCCATAGTTTTGGCGCTTCATCTCCTAGGGTTAGGGTTTTGGCTGTTTAGGATTTCCTATTGTTTCTAAATGATAAATAGGCCCTCGAGCCTCATTGTAACACAGTTCAGAGGCCTGTAGCTGCCACATCTCTTCTCAGAGATAGCTACCAGCGCCCTAGCTAGTTTTATTTCCATTCCGTCTGTAAGCAAATTTCAGTTCTTTGATATTAATGAAATGAAGTGTTATTTCCACTGCATCTCTGTATTTATGGTTATATGTTTATTCTGTTGCGTTCCTGCATAAATCCGGATCACTCACCCATGTACATATATTTCATTTATTATTTCTATTATTAGTTTTGCATTTAGTTTAGTCCTGTGCATCCGTTTCATATCATATGTATCATAATATACCTATCTATTAATAGAGGATTTCACTTTGGATAAATCAATCTCATACATCACCATAAATTGATTTTATTCCAGAGTTCAGGTAGTCCCTACACGAATTTTTGAAATATTCACCTCTTTTTTATCCTTTCTCTCATCTATCTTTATAGTCAAAACCTTAATGAGGTGTAAAGACTGTGGTAGGTGGGGAACCCTGATTATCCCAGGCACCCTATCTTGACAGAAATTTCCTTTCTTTTGACTTGGATTCAAAGGTTTAAAGTTTTTTTTACACCTATTAACTTGAAAGCCAGAAATAAAACATATAATGGGTGAACTAATTTTGAAAAAGAATAATAAATTCACTAAAAAAACTAGGAACAACCTATCTTGCACAAAAAATAAGTCGGTATCCCTCATTCCCCCTTGTTACACCAATTTTTGGTCATCTAACCTATTACTATTAGATGGACCAAAGTACACCATCTAAGACCAATTTTAACCTAGGTAAAATTTCTTTCACTATGAAAAATAACTTAGTAATCCTTAATTTATTAAGTTGTTTATGGTCTAAAGAGGAAACCCCATGAGGAAATATTGAATAAATCCATACTTGTTTGCTTTCCTCAAGAAAAAATTAGTTAAACAACATTTTAATTAATATTCATAGTCATATTTAACCCAAAACAGAAAAATTAATTAGACAAATCATTATTTATCTTGTTATTTTCTAGGAATATTTATTTAAACCTTATTTAAATAATATTCCTTGTTAAATTTTACTAAATCATTTATAAATAATAGAATAAATCACTATTTATTTAATTTTTACTCAACCACATCCTTAAAATAATAAATAAATCATTTATTTATTTATTATTTACAAATAAAAGGATTTGACCAAATTCAAATTCTTTTTCACTCCAACAAATATAATAAAATATTCCATAAAAGTTGGATCTAGATTTGGTTAATAATATTTTAATTATGCATCAATATCTAGACTAACTCAATATTTCGTTATAAATAAAAGGGTTTTTCCATTCATTCTCTACCTTTTGTTGCCTAAAAATTACTCTGGATCTATACTTTTGGTCTAACTTTGATCCTCCATCATTGTCATATTTTTCTACCATTTTTATTATGAACTCCCTTTGAGTTCCATTTTTTGTCTAGGTTTTCTACACCATCAAGAGAGAGAGATCTTAGATCTGAAGTGCTGAGGACTGACTAGAACCCATCCCATTGAGAGGTAATGGTAACATATTTCTATGTTCCCTTCCCAGGTGTCAAAAATACAAAAAAATATTAAAAAATATTCTTCTCTTGTCTATTGGATGCATGGAGAAAATCTTTCTTTTATTTACTAAATGTCTTTTGCTGCATAGTTTTGGATTTTTTAGCATTTATCTTGGTCAACTAACTGCAGATCTAAAAAAATGGCATCCATATTTGATATTAGGGTCGTTTTTTATGCACATCTAAAGTGATATTTTTTCATACACTTGCGATTAGAATTCATACTAACAACTACCGACTCCATAAGGTTTTATGATTACGACCCCAATATTTTTTTGGATCCCTGCATGACCAACTACTTCAAACCCTAGGATTTCTCTTCAGCTTCTTGTTTTTATTTTCTTGATGTTTTTTTAACCTATAAAACCCTAAAACATTAAAAATATAGGTTCTGTGTTTTTTCACACCCATTGCGCAAGTGACAGGCATCAGCGATAGCTGAGATGAAATTTTTTTCTGAAACCTGCTCCCAAGTGTGCCAGAAGTGCACGTCACACTTTTTGGGCCAAAACCTGTGACCTAGACCTTCAGGTCACAGAAAACAGCCCAAAACTTGCGACCTCTACAAAAATCAAGTCAGAAACTGCGACCTGAAATTTTTGCTGGAATTTTTCTGAGATTTTTATGGGTTTGTATCAGCCTCTATTCATGGTTGTCTGACCTTTGTCTGCACCCATTTTCGACCTATAATTTCTCTGTTTTACTCATAAAACTGGGAAACTAGCCCCCTAGGGCTTCAGTACCCTCCACCTTTCTAGGAAGAGTTTTAGCTGCAGTAGTTCGTTTCAAATTTCAGTGTGTTTAGCCATTTTTTATATCTGATCCCTTACCTTCATATCCACTTCATATTGGTTATTCATCCAACCAAAACACCTCTTTTCAGTTTTGTTTGGGTCTTCCTCTAGCCCCCCCCCCTGTTTCGCTCCAAGTTGTAGCCTTTCGCCACCTCATTTGCAGCAATTTTCCCTCTTATTTTTTTCTATTTTGCTGCACCTATTTCCAGCATATCTGACCTTTAGATCATTGTCCCTCCTAAATTTAGGTCCATTGGCTATTTTGGTGTGTTTTGACTATATTTTTGCCCACCCACAAACTAGTTGTTGAGAGGCCCACCTCCTTGGGTTTAAATTAATGCATAGTTAGCTATTTATTTTCTGTTATATTCAGTTTCATTTACTGTTATCTGTAGATTTATTTACAGTTTTACAAAACACTTTTTATTTTTCTCTATAAATGTATGGGTTTAAAAATTAAAATTAACACACTTAATTGATCAGGAGATCATGTCCAAGTTGAAAAATTTCTCAAAAATGGAAATTCTAAAAAATGGTTGCAATCTGAACGTTCGGAAAGGCCTCATTGCTACAATTATAGCACCATGAACGGGACTCAAATCCGATGTCGTATGTGAAAGTTACTGAGGTTTAAATTTGTTCAATAACATCCAAAATAGGACTTTTTGACCAAAAAAATTGTCATTTTCAAAAATTTTATATGGAAAAAAATTTCATTTTTAAAGGTTTTTATGGGCCTGTTGGAGGGTGCCACATGGCCTGCCCAGAGGCTACTATGTGGCCTCAATCCATTGGTTAAAGGTTCATGCTAAAATTTTGAAGGTAAGGGGGGTCGAACCCTCGACCCGACTCCTCGGGTAGGGTCAACCTTACCATTACACCGCGAGCAGAACGTGCACAGTGGGCGAGTCAAGCAGCTAAGAACGAAAATTCAGGTGGCATGAAAATAGTCTCAGGCCACCTCGTGCAGGGAGTAAACGTGTAGTCAGGCGGCATGTGAACGTTTGAGTCGGGTCGTGTGTTGAACAGTGGAGAAAGAGGTTTAATCCCCTACAGAGCCAGCCCATATCCATGCAACCATCAATGAAAGAAACCAAGTGCTAAAAAAAAAAAATTCTAGCAGAAATTAAGCGGGCTAGCCCTTAGAGCTAGCCCCAACTCCACATGACCTCCGATTCATGACCAAGGCACAGTCTCCAAGCCTTATCCGCCGACAAACAGTTTCTGAAATTCAACATGTGAACGCGTCGTTTGGAACTGATAGCTAACTTTATTGTTGCCCCTAAAAATAGCACGATTTCGCATAATCTAAGCTATCCAATGAATTTGGTGAAGCTAACTGGAGTTCCTCTAGTTTTGGAGGAGGTTTTCTAGTGCCACTGGGAAAAATCTTGTTTGGGTCATAACTTTCTCCATTTTCGACCAAAAAAGATGAAATTTTCATCAATTTTGGCTTTCTTCAACCTTCTAGAGTGTTTGGGACAGGTTTTAGAGGGAACAGAGGTGTTCTTCAGAAATTTTTTCTTTAGGGAAGAGGAAATGGCCATTATGGCCATCAGGGAGATGAAGGTGTATTAGGTTGTCCTTCACTATTTGAGGTGAAACAAAAGCCATTTTTAGCTTATTTCTGTCTTCTGAAGTCCAATTCATAGCTTTTTTTTCCTTTTTAGGTATATATTTTACTTTGTAACCATTTTGAGAAATTTAATAGAGCAAGGACACACCATTGGGGTGCCTTGGACCGACAGATGTAGCCCAGGAGGGGTGAACTGCCTCATCAATTTGATGTGTTATGATATGGTGAATTCCTATTGTTGTGTATTTCTACTGTGATATATTAAATAGTAAATTTAAATAATAAATCCTCACTCATAAACTCAAAAAAAATTACCAAAAACATTTTGTTTAACCTGCAAGACATGGAGAATACTTTGTACACTTAATTAAATGGAAATGGATACTTTGCAAAAAATTTACAAATAGTTCCATTTACATATCATTTGGTATCAGAGCTAGAGTTTTACTTTGCATTTTTTCTTGTGCAATGATATAGTTGACTATTTGCAAGTTTTGATGCTTACTAGGCTTAAACTCAAGAGAGGTGAAGGATACTTGGTTAGTGAAAAAATTAATCCTCAACCAAGAAGGGCCAGAGAGCCACCTCCAAGAGCCATAGAAGTAGCCTCAAGCATGTCTTCAAGAGAAGGAGAAGCTCCTGAAGATATTGATCCCAAAGGATAGGAATGGGTGTTCCGAAAGGCTTTCTTGGACATGATGGAGATGGTGAGGATACTCTACCAAGAAAGGAACGATATGCTTGTTGGAGAAGGGTATAAACACCATAAAGAAGGAGAGGGTTCTTCAAGAGGAAAGAAAAGTGATGAAAAGTCAAAGAAATGACATGGAGGTAATGGTGATCCACCATCACCATCTTCATCCTCTTCCTCTACATCGTCATCCTCTACTTCGGTGAATCAATCTCACAATTCTAAAACCACTAGTAAAAGTCAATTTTTAAAGCTTGATGTTAAATTGGAGTTGCCTATGTTTAATGGTGAGGTCAATGCAGAGAAAATTGATAATTGGATAAGACAGTTGGAAGTTTACTTGAGGATACAAAACCTTCATGATTACGACACCAAGATACAGTTAGCCTCTTTGAGAATGGATGGAGCAGCATTGGTATGGTGGGAAGCCAAGACCAAGGATGAAATTAAAAAAAATGGTAAGATCACTTTATCCTGGGCTGAATTTATTACTGCAATTAAAAATAAATTTTATCCATTAGCTCATTTACAAAAGGCTATCATGAATTGGAAAAACTTCAGACAAATTGAGGGACAAAATGTACAAGACTACACCCAAGAGTTTAGGAAAAGAGCACTCTTATTAGGGGTAGACTTAAAAAGTCAAGATACTTTGCCAAAATATATAGGTGGTTTGAACAGCTACCTTATACATACTATCCTTATGTTCAATCCTACCAGTCTAGATGAAGTTTGTGTACAAGCTACACATTTAGGGGCTAGAGGGAAAAACACTTTTGATGAGGGTAGAAACAAGCCTTTTAAGGGGAAAAAAAGAGACAAAAACTCTAAGGGAAAAGGAAAAAATAATGCATATATCAAACAGGAGGGTGAGAAAGTGATATATAGACACTTTTCAAGAGAAGGCCATGAAGAGAAAAATTGTTGGAAACTTCATCCTGAAAAAAGATCTCAATTTAACAAAAACAAAGGAAAGAAGAAAACTGCAGCTTCTACAACTACACCACAAGACTTAGGTGATGACTCAGGTGATGAAACCAAAATTGTAGCCATGGGTTTGAAGAGTATGAAGGGAAAGGAAACTGAAACTAAACCAAGCACTAGTACTTCAAACTATCATGTACAAGCTCCAAGTGAGGAAGAAATAATTGAATTGTTCCATGTGAGGGTAGTCTCAAAACATATGAAAATTGACACATTGTTTGACAGTGGGTCACAAGAAAATATCATATCAGAAGACTTGGTCAAACAGCTTAAAATTGAGACCATTCCACATCCAAAGCCTTATCCACTTGGGTGGATATGCAAGGATGCAAAATTACAAGTCTCAAGAAAGTGCATATTGTGATTTGCAATTACTGCACACATTATTGACACGGTTGAACTTGATGTAGTACCAATTGATATATCAGGAATTTTTTTGGGAAGTCCTTACTTATTTGATAGGAAAGAGATCTTCCATTTCCATGAAAATAAGTATCATGTTTTTAAAGATGGCAAGGAGTTTATTGTCAGAGCACATCACAAGAAGACAAATATAGTGATGGTAAATGCAAGACAGGTAAAAAGGCTAATGAATTCTAGTAAGATTTTTGTAATTTTTATGGTTAAGCCCAAGGTTGATGTGAATCATGAGTCATTTGAAAAATTTTATTCCAAGTTAAATTCATATTTATATGATGTATTTGATGCACATCATGAGATGTTTCAGGAATCTACACAACAGGTTTTCCTCCTAAAAGGGAGATTCAACATGAAATCCAGTTACAACAAGATTGTCCTCTTCGTAACATGGGCATGTACCACATGTCTATCATGGAGAATGCTAAAATAAAGAGGAAAATTAAAGACTTGTTGGAAAAAGGTTTCATAATACCAAGCACTTCACCATGTGGGCCACCGATAGTGTTGATTCCAAAGAAATATGGAACTTGGCACATGTGTGTGGACTTCAGGGCATTGAATAAAATAACGGTAAGTAATCGTTATCCACTCCCAAGGATAGAGGATTTGTTAGACCAGCTGAAAGATGCTAAATATTTCACTAAGTTAGACTTACGTAGTGGTTATCATCAACTGAGAATTGCATAAAGTGACATTTGCAAGACATCATTTAAAACCAAATAGGGACTCTTTGAGTGGCTTGTTATGTCATTTGGTTTATGTAATGCACCCACAACTTTCATGAGGGTAATGGATGATATCTTACGTCCTTTTTCTTGATGATTTCATTATTTTATACTTAGATGACATCTTAACTTTCAGCAATACTAGAGAAGAGCGTATCATGCATTTTAAGAAAGTACTTGATATCTTGAAGAAAAATCAGTAGTTTCTTAAAATGTCAAAGTGTGAATTTAGAAAGACTTATTTGGTTTATTTGGGACACACAGTAGGAGGAGGTGCTTTAAGAATTGCTCCTTCTAAGGTAGAAGCCATTGTGAATTGGTCTACCCCCAAATCTATTACAGAGGTAAGAAGTTTTTTGGGTGCAGCTCAATATTGGAGGATGTTTATTTCTAACTTCTCTGGCATAGAAACTCCTATGCATGCAATGACAAGTGTGAACCGTGCTTTCCAATGGGGAGGCAAGAAACAGAAAGCTTTCAAGTCTTTGGAAGAGAAGATAAGTTCAGCTCCAGTCCTTGCATTACCAGACTTGAGACAACCATTCTAGATTCAGACCGATGCTAGTGATTATGCCATGGGTGCAGTTATATTACAGCATGGTAAGCCTATCGCATTTCATTCTGAGACATTTAATGGTGCTGTTGTGAATTATCCTACATATGATAAGGAGTTGTATGCATTGGTACAAAGTGTAAAAAAGTGGAAACACTATTTCATGGGCAAAGAAACAGTTATTCATACAGACCATCAACCTTTACAGTATTTTCAATCGCAAAGTAAATTACAGTAGTCCCGACATTTCAGATCGATGGGTTTCCTTCAACAATTTCACTTGGTAATAAGGTACAAGAAAGGTATTTTCAATAAAGTTGTTCATATGCTTTCAAGGCCTATTATTAGTGCTACTACTTTACTTAAGAATGATTCTATTGTACATGAGAACTACATAGAACAGTATGCATCAACTGTTGATTTTAAGGATGTGTGTGCTAACTTGAGTGAAGGGAATCGTGTTCAAGAGAATGATTATCACTTACATAATAATTTTCAGTTTCATATGGGAAAGTTATGTATACCACAGGGAGAGAGACTAAGTGTCATGAGAAAAGCTCATTCTTCTCTTATTGCTAGACATTTTGGGGTAAGCAAAACAGTGGCACATTTAGGGAGGTATTGTTATTGGCCTCGCATGGTAGACAATGTTTCACTTTTCATTAGAGATTTTTTGTTATGTGCTACAAGCAAGCCTAGAAATAGGAATCTTGGTTTATATACGCCATTTCTGGTACCTTCTAGACCATGGGAAAGTGTTTATATGGATTTTTTTGGAGGTCTAACATTATCTATAAAGCAATATGATTATCTTTATGTAGTAGTTGATAGATTCATCAAGATTTGTATTCTCATGCGATGTAAGAAATCTATAATTATTGAACAAACTGCTGATTTATATGTTCAACATGTATGGGTTCATTATGGCTTTCCTACTTCTATTGTTAGTGACAGGGATTCCAGATTTGTTGGGAATTTTTGGTCCAATTTATGGAAGATGATGAAAACCAAGTTGAAGAAGAGTACCTCTTTCCATCCGCAAACAGATGGCCAAAAAGAGGTAGTGAATAGAACCATTGTACATCTTTTGAGAGGTTATTGCAGCAAACATCCCAATCTTTGGGATGAGCATTTTCATTTCATTCAACATGCTTACAACTGGGCCAAGCACTCTTCTACAAATATTTCACCTTTTGAAGTTTGTTTTAGGTATTTTCCTAAGTCGCCTTTATATTTCATTCTTGAAAAGTATGTTGCCATTGATGGGAATAGTGACATTGACAAAGCTCACATGTTCATTGAAATAATTCAACTCATACATCAGCAGGTTCAAGAACAGCTTGAAAAAAGTCAAGGCAAGTACAAGGAGAGGCATGACAAACACAGAATTGATCATGAGTTTCAAGAAGGAGATGAGGTATGGCTGCATATTAGTAAGGAAAGAATGCAAGGGGAAGGTAAAAAGCTGAATCCTATTCATTATGGTCCATTCAAGATCCTTAAAAAAGTTGGAAATAATGCTTTTCAACTATATTTTACTTCATATATGCAAATGTATTCTGTTGTGAATGTGGAAAATTTATGTTTGTATGAACCTCCTTTAATTTTTGATCATGAAAGTGACAATCAGTTGCCATCCATAGATTATTTCTTGCCAAAATTTTTGGATGAGATGAAAGAAGACGCTATCCTTGACAGAAGGACACACACTTCAAGGACGGGAAGTGTTTATTATAATCAGGTTGGTCTTAAAGGAAGCAAATGGAGTAAGGAAAAATGGATGGAGGTGGAAAAGGTGAGGGATCTGTACCTTCATCTTTTGAATAGGTAATTGAAGCCTTTTGGGGTCCAAAAGCTTCCCAATGGGGAGGTGTGATCAAGAGATCATGTCCAAGTTGAAAAAATTCTCAAAAATGGAAATGTTCATAAATGGTTGCAATATAAACGATCAGAAAGGCCCCATTGCTACGATTTTGGCGCCGTGAACGGGACTCAAATCCGATGTCATATGTGAAAGTTACTGAGGTTTGAATTTGTCCAATAACCTCCAAAATGGGACTTTTTGACCAAAACAATTGTCATTTTCAAAAATTTTATATGGAAAAAGTTTTAATTTTTAAAGGTTTCTATGGGCCTGTTGGAGGATTCCATGTGGCTTGCCCAGAGGCTACCACGTGGCCTCAAGCCATTGGTTAAAGGATCATGCTAAAATTTTGAAGGCAAGGGGGGTCGAACCCTCGACCCGACTCCTCGGGTAGGGTCGATCCAACCATTACACCGCAGGCAGAATGTGCACAGAGGGCGAGTCAAGTGGCTAAGAACACAGAGTTGGGTTGCATGAAAATAGGCTCGGGTCACCTCGTGCAGGGAGTAAACATACATTCGGGCGGCATGTGAACGTTTGAGTCGGGTCACGTGTTGAACATCGGAGAAAGAGGGTTAAGCCCCTACGGAACCAACCCATATCCATGTAACCATCAACGGAAGAAACTGGGCGCTAAAACATTTGTTCTGACGGAAAGTAAGGGGGTTAGCCCTTAGAGCTAGCCCCAAATCCACATGACCTCTGACCCATGACCAAGGGTGCAGTCTCCAAGCCTTATCTTTCAACAAATAGTTTCCAAAAATTCAGAATGCGAACGCATTGTTTGGAACTGACAGTTAAATTTATTGTTGCCCCTAAAAATAGTGCGGTTCTACCTAATCTAAGTTGTCCAAAGAATTTGGTGAAGATAACTGGAGTTCCTCCAGTTTTGGAGGAGGTTTTCTAGTGCCACTGGGCAAAATATTGTTTGGGTCATAACTTTCTCAATTGTCGACCAAAAAAGATGAAATTTTCATCAATTTTGGCTTTCTACAACCTTTTGGAGTGTTTGGGACAGGTTGCAGAGTGAAAAAAGGCGTTCTTCATCAATTTTTGCTTTAGGGAAGAGGAAAGGGCCACTCGGGCCATCAGGGAGATGGAGGTGTATTGGGTTGTACTTCATTGTTTGAGGTGAAACAAAAGCCATTTTTAGCTTATTTCTGTCTTCTGAAGTCAAATTCATAGCCTATTTTTCCTGTTTAGGCATATATTTCACTGTGTAACCATTTTTATAAATTTAATAGAGCAAGGACATACCATTAGGAAGCCTTGGACCAGAAGATGTAGCCCAGGAGGGGTGAACTACCTCATCATTTTGTTGTGTTATGCTATGGTGAATTTCTCTTGTTGTTTATTTCTGGTATGATATATTAAACAATAAATTTGAATAACAAATCTTCACACATAAACTCAAAAACAATCACCAAAAGCACTTTGTTTAACCTGCAAGACATGGAGAATAATTTGCACACTTAATTAAATGGAAATGGATACTTTGCACAGCATTTACAAATAGTTCCATTTATAGATCATTAACACATATACCCTGAGTGAAGAAGAGCCTGGTTAACACCGCCAGGCAAAGACTATAACATTGTAATCAATTGATCCCGGACCTCTCTGCCCTTGTTTCAACATTGTAATCATTTGATCCTGCACATCCTTGCCCTTTTTGGTCTCTCTTCCCTTTGTGATCTATGTTTGTTCTTTTATCAATGCGCCCCCAAGGCATTTATACTAGAGAATTTAGGCCTTCATCTTTAGTTTCCATTAGGAATACCTACTCCTCCACATAGGATTGGAGTTATTCCTCCACTGAGTTCACATTCTGACTCCTTTTATGGTTTATTGGGTTTCCCTTCTGGTTCCAAACCCGGTTCTTCCCCTACCACGTTCACCATGTTTTGTTTAGGACCTAACGCTGGTGGTAGCCCCAGCCCTTATGCTAGGAATCAGGGATAATTTTAAGAACCCCCCTAAATTTATATATATATAAAATAGGCGAATCCCCATGATACATAGGAAAAATAGAAGGCGATTTTATTAATAATATAATATGTATATATAATTTTTTGGCGAATCTCTCACGAGATTATATTATCCTGTAAAATCATGGCGAATCACCAGTACAAATGGCGAATCACTACTACAAAATGGTGAATACAGTTGTGTTGGGTCACAAATTGAGTCAGGTGTTGGTTCCAATGAAGATATGGTAATTGGGCGGGAGTAGAAGGAGAAACCGCAGAGACCAAGCATGGCAGGTTGGCACATGGTATTTCCATTGAGGAAGTAGTTCGTGTGTATGGAAAACGTTCTTACAATTATGCTAAGCGTGGTATTTCCTTTACTACTGCATGCTGATATTGGGGATTGGAGAAGTTTGAAGGTAGCAGTGGTGGAGAATTACAAAGAGTACCCCATGATGGGCTCCATTTTTTCCTTTGGTATTTGTGCCTGCAAGACCTTCTGTCCATTGAACCAACAATTAGCCGTTCAACCAACAATCAACTTGACTAAGTTGATTAGGTACGAGTCAACTTAGACTAATATTCAAAACTATGCTTTGCACTATCCCATATTTATCACACTAATGCTACACAACATTGTGCATTTGCACCCAACTCTCAATAATTCTTTTCCAAGAAAAATCTATAATAAGAAAAATATTTTACTATATTCTAAAAGATGAAGATGTCGAAATCATGCCACAAAGTGAAAGGAAATAAAATATCTTTCCTCAAACCACCAAATATATAAAGAAAACAATAATGATTATAATAATAGAACTGGATCTATCGATCTATGGATATATGCATGATATGAGAACCATAAGCATTCAAGAGACTAATTTCAAAATCAACAAAATCCTCTAAACAATCAACAAACAAACCACTAAAATTTTCAAAGATATTAAGGCTAGACATTAACACAATTTCATGTACTTGAATAAGCCCATTGTTAGCTCCTGTCAAAAACCAGAATGTAATAGAACCTGTGAAACAAGGAAAAGAATGATATAAGTTTTCCCATTCTCCTCTCCCCTGTTGTGCACTCTGTCATGTAGGACCTTCAGCCTTACTTAAAACTTTCAAGCTATCCAAAAAGTTAAACAAAACATGCTCCCATAAATAAAGTAGGGGTAGCTCCCTTTAAACCAAGTGAACAAGTATTTTAAAATTTAAATGAAGACAAGGTACATAGAATACCCATTCGAATCAGATGGGTTAAGAATAAGTAGTTTTAAATCTTAAGCATGAATGCCATTATGCGTAGGGGATATCTAAAATTTAAATACTATAAGCCCACTACTCCATTTGCATTTTTTGATTCACAGATATAATACAATTGACGCCTGACAAGAAAAAGCTATCCTTTAAGCATGTTACGAGACAGTCCATCAAAATTGGATCATGCAGACAAAATCAAGCAATTTATGCTCATTGCTATGGGAATCAAGACCATTTTAACATGAGAAGGAAAATGGGTGCTAACAAAATGTATCAAGTTCAAAAAGTGATCTCAGCCATGCCAGAGAAAGCCTCCTTATCAATGACTACATGCTAGTTGAGTCAATCCACTTTATGAATGTGGGATAGACCGAGAAATACACTAAAGTGAAATAAAGCATAAAAGCGTAAAATAATCAAAAGTCAAAACAAATTTATTATTGTCCATGTCTAATGTGTAATTGACCATGATCAAGCTATCATTACTTTAAGAGTGCCCTTAATGATTAATCTACTAACCACACCAAGCTTAGGTCCTATGTTGATCCACTGTTCCATTGACTAAGCTTTGAGATATTTTTGATGCATAATTTTACCCCCAGTGGGGGTAAAATTATGAACAAATCCTACAGTCTGCCAATCAAATTATGCAGAGCACTCTGGGGAGAAAAGTGTATGAATTTTAAGATAATATGTCCTTCCCAGTCCTGGAGTTGGAAATTTCTTGGTTGCATTTTGCATGCGTCCATTCTTGATGCGTATCATTGAGGAAGAAAATGTCCTCTTCTAAAAATCCAAATATCTTGATCGAAATGGCTTTGAGCATCCATGTGATTCATGGTGAATCATAAGGTCTTCATTGATAGTATTAACGCATTCAATGCGATGAAATAAGCCTCACCTCTTGTTCAAATCAGGTTCCATAATTTGCACCTGGACATATAATAACCATCTTTGTTAAGGGATGGTTGAATATATTTTAATTTGTAAATGAAATTAGCACAACATCTGCAAAAAAAATAATGATAATAGTCTGATCATGATCAGATCTTCTGTTTAAGCCCCGATGGTTAGCTCAATTGGTCGAGGTCCCATTGCTAAAGCACTTTGCCATTGGGAGGTCACAGGGTCAATTATCATCGACGCCCTCGGGGTTAGGCTCTGATTAGTTTGGCCAGCGGGATGTGATCCCTTCGGGTGGATCTACCCAGATTTTCCTCAGGTAAAAAAAAATGATCAGATCTATTTATTTCAACTCCTTAAAATCTCGTTGTTGTTGAAAATATGAATGAAACATAAAGCATTATTGGCATCTTAAGATGTTTACATCGCTGAATTTCTTGATCTGTGCAGAATCAATCCCTGCATTAAAAAACTATTTAACTGAAAATAGAATCACAAAATAAAACTCTTTAGACTTTTTTTATTTGGATGCCTCACCTCTTTGGGATAAGGTAGTGGAGGGAAAAGGCGATTTCAGTCATAGACAATGTCATCATCGTGATGTTCTGCCTTATCAAAGGACCAATTTCCAACAGTAAATGATAGACCATAATGTAAAAAGAATATTTTTGGCGTATAAGAACTTCTTCCACAAGTTTACATCACACCATTTGCACCAAAAGAATACCCATACATTTCACTAATCCAACCTTGTCCATAAATATCTTCAGTGATTTCAGTTGCCCAATGTGCTCTGTCAGCTCTAACTTCTTCATTTTTATGATGCTAGAATGGTGCAAGAGTTCGAAGATCATCGATCTGCATAATAATAACACCACCAAGTTTGTCACAAGCTTCTAGATTCCTTGTGTGAATTTGTGCAAGCTCATTATCACAGCCAATGAGGTACCTAGCATGGAATTAACATAGATCTGTGTATCAATCAATCACTCAAGCAAAACAAAACTCAAACCTTGAGAAAGTTATCAATAGTCAAATTATTATACTATATGAATTTCCTGATCTGTGCAGAATCAATCCCTGCATTAAAAAAATATTTAAATGAAAACAGAATCATAAAATAAAACTCTTTAGACTTTTTTTATTTGGATGCCTCACCTCTTTGGGATAAGGTGGTGGAGGGAAAAGGCGATTGCAGTCATAGACAATGTCATCATCGTGATGTTCTACCTTATCAAAGGACCAATTTCCAACAGTAAATGATAGACCATAATGTAAAAGAATATTTTTGACATCATGCGCTTACACACAAAGTTTACACCACATTGCCTTTTAAAATGCACTACCACCATTTCACTAATCATGCCGTCCATAATATCTCAGTGGTTTTGGTTATGTCTTCCATCGTCTAACTATTCATTTTGCTGATGCGAGGAATGATGCGAAGTTGAAAGTCAACAATTTGTGCATAATAATAACACCACCAAGTTTGTCACAAGCTTCTAGATGCCTTGTGTGAATTTGTGCAAGCTCATTATCACAACCAATGAGGTACCTAGCATGGCATTAACATACATCCGTGTATCAATCAATCACTCGAGCAAAACAAAACTCAAACCTTGAGAAAGTTATCAATAATTGCATTACTTATACTATCTGCGTTCACGATGCGTGAATCAGTCTGCATTAAAAAAATATTGTGAAAAAAGTCATAAAATAAACTCCTTTGAGCTTTTTTATTGGGTGCCCTCTTTACTCTTTGGATCCGTTTGTTTGAAGAAAGAAAGCGATTGCGATGTGAATATTATTAATCATCAATGATATTCACATACTAGACCAATTCGTGATAAATATTGAGCTACAATAAAAAATCATTTTTGACATCAGCGGCAATACAGTCTATACAGGCTGCACAAAATATCACTGCCGTCTCAATCAACCTTGTCCATAAATATCTCCAGTGATTTTAGTTGCCCAATGTGCTCTATCAGCTCTAACTTCTTATTTTTATGAAGCCAGAATGGTGCAAGAGTTCGAAGATCATCAATGTGCATAATAATAACACCACCAAGTTTGTCACAAGCTTCTAGATGCCTTGTGTGAATTTGTGCAAGCTCATTATCACAGCCAATGAGGTACCTAGCATGGCATTAACATACATCCGTGTATCAATCAATCACTCAAGAAAAACAAAACTCAAACCTTGAGAAATTTATCAATAGTCACATTATTATACTATATGAATTTCGATCTATGGGGAATCCCAGTCTGTAAAAACATTTCTTTGAAAACATAATCCCATAAATAAAAGGCGATTACGTTCTCACTGACAGTATCTTTATCATCAATAATCATTACTACCTCAAGACTAGTTCATGATAATGATGAACCATAATACAAAAAACTATTTTGCAGCTCTTCTGCTTCAGCACAATTTATGCACAGTACCTAAAATACATGCATTCATAATCCAAGCCTTGTCCTGCAAAATATCTCAAGGTGATTTGGACCTTGTGTGCTCATCCCGACTCTAACTTATTCATTTTTATGATGCCAGAATGGTGCAAGAGTTTTAAGATCATCGATGTGCATGATAATAACACCACCAAGTTTTTCACAAGCTTCTAGATGCCTTGTGTGAATTTGTGCAAGCTCATTATCACAGCCAATGAGGTACCTAGCATGGCATTAACACATGTAGAACATATGATCAATCATCAAATAAAAAAAACAAACTGCAGAGAAAATTATAATGGTCTTATTATTATACTATGTGATTTCTTTAGTCCCAGCAGAATAATTCCACCATTAAAAAACTATTCTTAGACAGTCATAAAATAAAAGTCTTTAGACTTTTATTTGGATGCCTCACCTCTTTGGGATAAGGTGGTGGAGGGAAAAGGCGATTGCAGTCATAGACAATGTCATCATCGTGATGTTCTACCTTATCAAAGGACCAATTTCCAACAGTAAATGATAGACCATAATGTAAAAGAATATTTTTGACATCAACCAACTTCAACATAAGTTTACATACCTGAGCTGCACCAAAAGAATACCCATACATTTCACTAATCCAACCTTGTCCATAAATATCTCCAGTGATTTCAGTTGCTCAATGTGCTCTGTCAGCTCTAACTTCTTCATTTTTATGAAGCCAGAATGGTGCAAGAGTTCGAAGATCATCGATGCGCATAATAATAACACCACCAAGTTTGTCAAAAGCTTCTAGATGCCTTGTGTGAATTTGTGCAAGCTCATTATCACAGCCAATGAGGTACCTAGCATGGCATTAACATACATCCATGTATCAATCAATCACTCAAGCAAAACAAAACTCAAACCTTGAGAAAGTTATCAATAGTCACATTATTATACTATAGAATGACTGATCCCTAGTTTGAAAGCATGCAAGCTCATTGCCAAGGAGATAAATGGGATCCATAGCATGGCATTGACACATATCGATGTACCAAATTATCACTAACACAAACGAAACTCAAACCATATGAACTAACTTACGGGTATTGCACTATATAATGACTGACCACTAATTAGAAAGCATGCTCATCCATGTTGTGTGCATAATATCAATTAATAGAAAATTTAAGGTAATTACTCATAATTAGCTGAAACGGGATGTCCACGCTCTGCACGAAATTCCCAAGGTGTAATGGGGCCTCTCATTATCATATCTGCATCTAAGATGATTACAAATTCTGCATCTATTGATGCATGATTAAGCTAGTGGTATACAGCTGCAGGTTTATTGATTGCAGGGTACCTGGTTCAACAATCATGACTGAGAAGGTTGATACAACAAAAATACATGAATAATAACAATAATTAACTTTGCAACCAATAGCAAGAGTCCTTGTAATTAGAATTTTCTCCCAATTTTCTGTTTTCCTGCCTAAATGATATTACCACAATGGTCCAAAAACCTCTTAATTCTACACCAAGGATTTCAAAAATCCATATATCGAGTCCAATTACTGTTTTTCCTTTCATGCTCAAAACCAGTTATACTGGTTTGAGCATAATCCAACAATACAAAATATCAAAATCACCAAGCAGATTGATATAAGAAAAAGCCTTATGTCCCTTCAATAAGGCAACATGAAGGCCGCTCAAGCAAAAGCCTTAAGAGCTCATTCCAGTGGTTGTGCTACTTTAAAAATAACAGAGATCTAAAGGCCAAAGGCATAATTCTTACCAATCACCTGTCAAGGGATGATGTCTCATTGAAGGAACATAATGTGTAGGTGCCAGATCATGTCCTGTGTATGTCTTTAGTTTATCATCTATACAACTAAGTAAGCATGTAACCTGACCCGACTGCCCACTCAGATGGAAACTATGAAAAAATCCTACAGTCTGCCAATCAAAGTATGCAGAGCACTATGTGGAGAAAAGTGTATGAATTTTGGGATAATATGTCCTTCCCAGTCCTGGATTTGGCAATTGCTTGGTTGCATTTTTCATGCATCCATTCTTGATGCGTATCATTGAGGAAGAAAATCTCCTCTTCAAAAAATCCAAATATCTTGATCGAAATGGCTTTGAGCATCCATGTGATTCATGGTGAATCATAAGGCCTTCATTGATAGTATTAACACATTCAATGCTAAGAAATAAGCCTCGCCTCTTGTTCAAATCAGGTTCCATAATTTTCACCTGGACATATAATAACCATCTTTGTTAAGGGAAGGTTGAATATATTTTAATTTGTAAATGAAATTAGCACAACATCTGCAGAAAAATTAATGATAATAGTCTGATCATGATAAGATCTTTTGTTTAAGCCCCGACAGTTAGCTCAATTGGTCGAGGTCCCATTGCTAAAGTACTTTTCCATTGGGAGGTCACAGGGTCAATTCTCCTCGACGCCCTCGGGATTAGGCTCTGATTAGTTTGGCCAGCGGGATGTGATCCCTTCGAGTCGATCTGCCCAGATTTTCCTCGGATAAAAAAAAAATGATCAGATCTGTTTATTTCAACTCCTTAAAATCTCATTGTTGTTGAAAATATGAATGAAACATAAAGCAATATTGGCATCTTAATATGCTTACATGGCTGAATTTCCTGATCTGTGCAGAATCAATCCCTGCATTAAAAAACTATTTAACTGAAAACAGAATCATAAAATAAACCTCTTTAGACTTTTTTTCTTTGGATGCCTCACCTCTTTGGGATAAGGTGGTGGAGGGAAAAGGTGACTGCAATTTGTGTGTCGAAAACAACACACCATCATAAATTTTTTTGAAAGAATTTATTCCAATATAATTGGTTTCCTTGGCAATATATGCATTGACATATAATGGCTTGAAGTTGAAATTTTGTTCCAACTGCAAGTCACATTTTTGTTAGTATTCCAACTAGTAAAAATAAGTTCTCAAAACTAGATTAATCTATAATAGTTTGAAGGTTTTTGTGGTATGAATGAAATTCAGAATCTCCACAGTATAGATTAATCTAATTGAACAAATTGTTAAAACAACCACACAAACACATTCACCATTAACTTCTCTTCCATGAGGAAATCTGATATACACATCAACCTCACTCACTTTACAAGTGAGTACTTACAATAATTAATTGAAGGAGAAAAACATCTTCCTTGGGCATAAAATCTTCAACAAGATCAATATTCCACTACTCTATCATACTAGTAGCAGGCTTACCTCCTGCCACTTGCATCAACATTCATATTATTGCAAGGCATCCATGCCCTCCATCATACAAGTTACTTATGATACCTTTAGGTATGCCTTGCATACCCTTCCATGCACATACAAACCCATGTGCATCAATCTTATACATGATCTGTGACTTAAAACTTCAAGAAAAATCTGATTTGTAGGGATCCACCTTCCTACTTATTCAACAATCCTCAAGGATATATTTCCAACATTGTGTCTCTATCTCTACCATTAGAGCTTTCCCTTGGACACTTTCTTTTATGAGCACTATGTGCCACATGGCTTCCCCCTGGAGCAATCCAGGTAGTACCATCTCTACGCAAAGCATAACACCTCATGCTTGCTCCTCAGTTCGATTGAATCATGATTCTATCCTCATATAATTCAGCCAACATGAACAAGACCATTTCTT